>VDFB02047230.1:321411174-321837552 GCA_007258455.2 Sequoia sempervirens | reverse complement strand
TTTAAGATTATTGTTATTTTTGTGATAAGTATAGATTGATTCATTTTTAACATGATACTTTTTTTTATTAGAGGGTAAACACTTTTTACCTAGAGCTAGATGGAACCAATGAGGCTATAGTATGACTAAATTTGGACCTCACTAGAAATCTAGATCCCCTTAAGCCATCCTATCACCCTAAATCGTAGAATCAGATTCTTAAGGGGTCCTAATATGATATTTCTTAAGGATCAAAGAAGTTCTTTAAATTTGGTGAAGTTGCCCAAGGCAACCAAATTTAACAATAATAAGATCGTGCAAGATTATAATATGAATGAGATTTCATGATCTAGGTTGGTCACTTGAAACAAGAGTAGATCTCAATCAACTAGTTCCACAAGAAAATGTTCTTCACTAACTTGCTCATTAAATATCTTCCATGTCAAAATCCACCTTAAGTTTTGTAAACCCTAAACCCCGGACTCTAAAAATCTAAACCCTAAACACTAAACCATTCATTTTGTCCTACTTTGATCTTAAAGTGAAATTTGGTTGTCTTATGAAAATCCACCAAATTTCATTCCCTTATGCCATGTAATTTTGTCATATAGGATCTTACTACATATATCCCCTTAAGTTATCCTATTACCCTAAACCCTAAACTCTAAACTCTAAACCCTAAACCCTAAAGCCATCATTTTTTCTTAGGCTCTTAATGAAATTTGGTTGCCTTAGGCAACTCCACCAAATTTCATCCCCTTATACCATGTAATGTTGTCCTAGGATCTTACTACATATATCCCCTTAAGTTATCCTATTACCCTAAACCCTAAACTCTAAACTCTAAACCCTAAACCCTAAAGCCATCATTTTTTCTTAGGCTCTTAATGAAATTTGGTTGCCATAGGCAACTCCACCAAATTTCATTCCCTTATGCCATGTAATTTTTTCCTAGGATCTTACTACATGTAGATCCCCTTAAGTTATCCTATTATCCTAAACCCTAAACTCTAAAGTCTAAACCCTAAACCCTAAAGCCATCATTTTTTCTTTAAAGGCTCTTAATGAAATTTGGTTGCCTTGGGCAACTTCACCAAATTTTATTCATTTGAGCCATGTCATTTTATCCTAGGACGTCACTAGACGTAGATCCCCTTAAGCCATCATGTCACCCTAAATCATAATTTGATTTCTTAAGGAGTTCCAATATGACATTTCTTAAGGGGATCAAAGTTCTTAAAATTTGGTGATCAAAGTTGCCCAAGGCAACTAAAAATTAACAATAATAATAAGATCCCCTAAGATTATAATATGAATGAGATTTCATGATCTAGGTTGGTCATTGGAAACAAGAGTAGATCTCAAATCAACTATTCCACAAGAAATGTTCTTCACTAACTCCTGCAAGTTCATTATATTCCATGCTACCAAACTTCACCCTAAGTTTTGTAAACCCTAAACACTAAACCATTCATTTGTCCTACCTAAACTTAAAGTGAAATTTGGTTGTCTTAGAAAATCCACCAAATTCTCATTCCCTTTATGCCAGTAATTTTGTCCTTAGGATCTTACTTTCACATATATCCCCTTAAGTTATCCTATTACCCTAAACCCTAAACTCTAAAGTCTAAACCGTAAACCCTAAAGCCATAATTTTTTCTTAAGCTCTTAATGAAATTTGGTTGCCTTAGGCAACTCCACCAAATTTCATTCCCTTATGCCATGTATTTTTTTCCTAGGATCTTACTACATGTAGATCCCCTTAAGCTATCCTATTACCCTAAACCTTAAACTCTAAAGTCTAAACCCTAAACCCTAAAGCCATATTTTTTTCTTTAAAGGCTCTTAATGAAATTTGGTTGCCTTGGGCAACTTCACCAAATTTTATTCACTTGAGCCATGTCATTTTCTCCTAGGACCTCACTAGACGTAGATCCCCTTAAACCATCCTGTCACCCTAAATCGTAATTCGATTTATTAAGGGGTCCCAATATGACATTTCTTAAGGGGATCAAAGAAGTTCTTAAAATTGGTGATCAAAGTTGCCCAAGGCAACCAAATTTAACAATAATAAGATCCTGCAAGATTATATAATATTAATAGTTAATTGTACATTTTCATTCAAGTAACATGTGCCTTAGACATAAATGAGGCTTACATATAATTTGACCATTTGTATTCAATTATTTAAGGCCATTTATATTGAATGGTTTAAAGGCATTTCCCAAACATGTATCTTACATCTTGAAATTACAAATCTAATGCAGGTTCACTCATATCTTAAAGATCACATGGATCCATTCAATAATATTCACAATCCACCTCCACACCATCCATCTCCACCACCTTCACCTCCACCTCCACCCACTCCACCTTGTAACCCCCCACCTCCACCACCTAAAATCAATGAACATGCTTGTTTGCAAGCACAAATCAATGCCAATGTTAGAACCATCCAAGATCAAATCAACATTATTCAAAATGAAGAATGTGTCACACCTCCTATGAGGATGTTTGCATCTAGGATGCAAACCCTTGTTGATGTTTTCAAGGCTATGGATGGGATTGTAGATGAGCATCGACAATGGCTAGAGGAGAGAACTCCCGATTCTGAAAAGGAAAACACAAAGAAATGAAGAGATGTGGTAGAGAGCCACAATAGCTTCTAAATTACGATAATGATCTTTAATAGTTATGAATTTATAAATTTGGTGAAAGATGGATATTTTGTGTGATGAATTTATAAATTTGGTTCCAGATGGATATTTTTAGTGACATGAATTTATGATTTTGGTTCTAGATGGATATTTTTAGTGACATCGATTTATGAATTTGGTGGAATTTATGAACTTATAATGAATAATATATAATAGTATATATTTTATGACTATCTACTAGATCATGATTTCTCCTGCTGAAAAATTGCAATATATATATATATATGTGTGTGTGTGTGTGTGTGTGTGTTAGACATTGTGTGAACCCTTTTCCTAGTACCTGCAAAACAACATGAATAAACAAGCTAAACAAGGAATTGCAAGCTAAAGCAAGGATTCCCCATGAAATCCATTTACAAACTCAAAGTAGGAAAGAAAACAATGAAAAGCATAATAAAAAGACCAAAATAGATTGAATCCTAATTCAAATGTGCAAACTCATGATCCCATGGGGGAATTGGTGCCAATTTGATGTGAAAATTGGCCCTTTCCCAATTCCTAAGATGCAAACTTGATGTGTTGATGAAGACTTGATCCACTTTGTTGATGTTTGAAGAGTGCTCCAAGCTACAAATCTGCAAAAACCTAGCTAAGTACTCAATGACAATGGATGGAATTTGAGAGATATTTGAGCATGGTAACTTTGCATAAATTGTGGATGATCAAGTGAGGACATGAGATCTTTATTTATAGAATTCCAAAATGGATGAATGTCTAAATTTGAGCAATGTGGGACTAACATTCATCCAATGGAAAGATGCCACTTGTCAAGCTATGAATGGATGGAGGATGTGCAAGATTTGGGGATTGTGCCAATAAATGCATAATTTTGAATTTCAAATTTGTTGAAATGACATGTAAGAGGGAAGGGAAAATGAAATAAATGCCACTTGGCTCAAGGAAAAGGACATGTAAGATGAATTTATTGCCTTGTTGGATGTACATGTTGACTTGGAATTTTTGAATTCAAATTGAGAGAATATTCCCAAACATGCCTTGTGAGGAAAATAGAGATTTAATAAATGAATTAAATCTATTTTCATGTGCAACTTGCATTATCTAGGGGATGAGACATGAGGTAAGATTAAATTAATTAAGGGTTAATTAATTTAATGAGAGGTTAGATGAAGTGACCTACTTGACTCAAATTTATGGGTTTATTTAAATCAAATAAGAGAGGAATATGATAAGAGATTAATTAAATAAGGATTCTGATTTATTTAATTAAAAGAGATGGTGTTAGATTAATCAAATAAGGTTTAATTTATTTAATTTAATAGATAGAATTTAGAGATTTAATCAAATAAATTGATTATTTAATTAAATAAGGATAATTAGATCAGATGGGTTGATTTAATTAACAAAAGAGATTGACTTAATTATATAAAATGATTTATTCAATTAAGAGAGGAATATTGATGAATTTAATCAGATAAGGAGATTTGATTAAATGGTTAGACCGAGGAATGATTCCAGAAGAAATGATGTTAGTAAGTCAAGATCAGATGCACAATGTCAATTGGTATATTTTACATGTCTACATTTTGCCCCTCTTTGAAGCAATGCACTTGTTGCGTTGGTTCAAAGAATAAATGATCTTGATCAAAGCCAAAACTTTTTGATATTTAAAAACTTTCCTCGCTGCTGCCTGGTGGGAGAGAATATGCCAATATAATGCCCCCTCGAGAGATTGGACGAAAATTCCAATTTTTGGGTGATCTCGCGAAAAAAGATGACAAATTCCCTAATAGGTCCGAAAAGGCTCCAAGAGGCTAAAAACGTGTCTAAACGCAATAAAACAATGAAAAAGAAGCCTCAACTGGATAAAAAAAAGGTTCGGGGGTCCAAAACCCTAACAGGATAGCCAATTACAGGGAAAAAACCCTAATTTTCACGCTTAAATGGGGTCCAAGGGGTCACTTTCAAGTCATTTTCAAACACCTCCAATAATGGCCATGAGATTTGAGCTCAGACCTCTGGACGATATGGCGCAATGACAGCTTCCCCTACACATTTCGGATTGAGTTTGGACGTACCAACGACCACCTGGCATCGGGGCACTGGTAAGTGGTCCTTACGCGAGCTTCATCTTTCATTTAATGCTTCAATTAATGCTTTAGAGAGTCAGTCCGCCTGCAGCGACGCTATATGGCACCCCTCAGAAGACAAACTACGTCGCTTGGTGCTGAATAGCACCTCTGCGGTGCGGTTTGGAGTTTGGAAACTCCGACACTAAGCTCAGGGCCGGCGGGGGGATTTACAAAGTGCGATGCGACATTTCCAATTTTTCCCAAAGTGCGCCGCTGGGAGGGAAACTGCACCATGGTGGTGCGATTTGGCTCTTTTCAGCCCTAGCATTGAAGTTTGATTAAAATCAAACTGCAACGCCTTCATGGGTTGCACCGCTGGGGAAGTTTTTTTAGCACTCGATGGAGAATTTTTTCAAAAAATTTAACATGATGACCTTCCTTGATGCAGAACGGGGTGAGGGAGTTCTACTCCTGAGAGCACAGGTCAGAGGACCTGGCTGGCTATCTGAGGGATCTGAGCGACAGGGACCAGGACCGACTCTGGATTGCAGGGTTGTGGCACATTGCATATGCGACACCGATCCACACTCACTTAGGGATGTTGTCAGCGCTAGCGGAGAGATGGCATAGCGAGACATCTTCATTCCATCTTCCCACTGGTGAGGCCACCGTCACTTTAGAGGACGTTTGATGGATTCTACGATTGCCCATTCACGGTCGTTGGGCGATCTTTGATATGGATGAGGGACGCAAAGCTTGCTTTCGAGTCCTTGCCACATATGAGATTATCTTCTGTGAGGGGCAGATAGAGCTTGAGCGCCACCAGATCTTGGCACCTCCTTACCGCTGGGTGGTTGCAACTATCATCTCGGGCCTTGTTTCCCCTGACAGGCGAGGGCGATATTTCAATCCCGGCTGGGGATATTGCTAGGAGTGGATGGTCTGAGACAGGCCAGTTTGTTTTGCATGGGGGCCTATCCTTCTCGCTTCACTATATAGAGACCTCCATGAGTACGTTTACATGGATGGGAGAGTACTAGGAGCAGGGGTGACCCTACTTCACATATGAGCATGGGAGCACATTTCTATGCTACATCCACAGGTCGTTTCAGTTCTGATGGGGCCAAACGATCCCCTCGTGGCATGATATAGAGGTGGTGTGTCTTTCACTCACACCGGCGAGCACAAGATCCCCTACTGGAGGAGGGTTCTAGATGAGATGCAGGTGTTTACCTGGTGCCCATACCTTGGTCAGCCTGGATGGGCCAATGATGCTAACCAAATGTTTTACTGCCACTAGGATTGGTATATGTAGGGGCAGGAGCATACCATGCTCAAGAGGTACCTACCTAGGCACGTGCAGCGTTAGTTTGGGGAGCCGCAGGATCGTCCCGATGATGATTATGTAGCTATCTTTGCCCGCACCATGACACAGATCTCATGGGGGTGGTGTATTCCTGCTTCAGAGGTAGTAGACAGTTTCAGGCAGTTGGTAGCCTAGCCATGGGCTTATGATAAGGGTTTAGCAGATCCAGGCACCACCTAGGCCTATAGAGATTGGTTCCGACCTCCACTTCGACTAACGATACCAGGTGCAGTTCTAGATGCGCGAAGGGTTAGAGGCAGAGGGCGAGGATGAGGGCGAAGAGATGAGATTCGATAGGATCCACCACTTGTGCCTCCAATCCAGCCAGACCAGGGAGATGTGCATATGCAGGATCAGCAGCAAGAGCCACCACGAGATGAGGATCAGCCTTAGGTATAGCCATAGGTGCAGCCAGTGGGACAGGCAGATGCACTAGACACTTTGATTGCATAGCTGCAAGCCCAGGTCCAGGTCTTGAGAGTTGAGAGAGATCAGGCAAGGGCTGAGAGGGATTAGTTCGTGCAACAGAGACAGGTTGCGGAGCTACAGGAAGCTACTGAGCTAGGCCGCAGACAGCAAATATAGAGCATGACAGCCTCGTCCTCCCAAGGTATGATGTCGGTTCGATCCTACAGGGATGTCATCTGAGAGGTAGAGTATTATCGACAGGCCTATCACGATGTCGTACCCAGAGCAGAGTGGGTCCCAGAGTATTCAGAGTGAGCTAGCCACATACCAGCAGAGGGTCACGGTGATAGGGGCGAGGGAAACATTCATAGAGACCGAGCCTGATCGAGATGTTATTGTAGACACACAAAATGTACAAGTTGACATTGCGCATCTAACTCTGATCTACTAACATCGTTTCTTCCTAAATCATCCCTCAGTCTAACTGTTTAATCAAATTCCCTTATCTGATTAAATTCATTAATATTCGTCTCTTAATTAAATAAATTATTTTTGTCTAATTAAGTCACTTTCCCTTGTTAATTAAATCAATTCATCTGATCTAATTATCCCTATTTTAATTAAATAATTAATTTTATTTAATTAAATCTCTAAAGTCTATCTATTAAATTGAATAAATTAAAATCTTATTTAATTTAATCTTACTTTAATCTCTTTAATTAAATAATCAAAACATGTTTATTTAATTAAACTCATTAAATCATTTCCTCTCTTGTTTGATTTAAATTAATCCAAAATCTAAGTCAAAATAAGTCAACTCACCTAATCATCATTAAACTAACATAATCATCATTTATTTAATCTAACCATGATTAAATACTAATCTCACCCACTTGCATTCTCTAGATATCTCCACTTGCACAAATAAATCAATTTATTGATTTATTAAATCTTCATTTTCCCTCAACAAAGCATCTTTTGGAGGAATATTCTTCTATTTCAAATTCAAAATTTGAATGACATGTCCTTCCAACATGTCATTTACTCTCTCTTACAAGTCCTTCCAACAAGGCATTTACTTCTTCTTACATGTCCTTGCCTTGAGCCAAGTGGCATTCAATGCAATTTTCTTTCCCCCTCTTACATGTCTTTTCTCAAAATTCAAATTCAAAAATGCATTTATTGGCACATTTGTCAAAACTTGCTCATTCCTCATCCAATCACATTTGGACAAGTGGCATTTTTCCATTGGCCAAATCTTTGTCCCACATTGCTCTATTTTGGCTTTGTTTCCATTTCAACATTCTATAAATAGAATGCTTCACCATGCATTTTATCATCCACAATTATGCAAAGTTATTATGCACAAATATCTCTCAAATTCCATCCATCTTCTTAACTAGTTTATTGCAGATTTTGGAGCTCATTGAGGGACTTATCAAGTGGATCAATCATCTTCAATCAACATTTTCATTCAAGGAGTTGGGAAAGGGAAAATCTCCACACACCTATTTGCACCAACTCCCTCAAGAGATCAAGAGTTTGCTTGCATTAGATAGGATTTAATTGTTTCATTTGTGTTCTTCATTTTCATTTCTTATCCTTTGCAAATTTCAAATGGATTTCTTGAGGAATCATTTGTTTATAACCTTGTGTTTGATCTAATTGTTTGCATGTTTATTGTGTTTGTGCAAGGTCTAGATTCAAATGGTTCACATATTCCGATCCCACCACCACCACCATTGCGACCAAGCCAAGTAAGCCATTACAATGCTGCATTCAAAGCATACCAACAATTGCTCCAACAATATCAAACAATTCAGCAAGCGCCTATAGCCACACATGCTTCTCAAGCTTCACAGCAAAGTCAAGCTCAAACATCATTGCAACAACAACAAGCACAACAAGTGGCACAAGCCCAAGCTTTGTTGCAACAACAACAACAAGCCGCACAAGCTGCACAAGCTGCTCAAGCTGCAAAAGATGCCCAAGATGCCCAAGCATGAGCGCAAGCACAAGCGCAGTACTTTGCACAACAACGAGCAGCCCAACAACTCGCATATCAGCAAGCGTTAGAGCAATACCAAGAGCAACAAGAAGCAGCACAACAAGCCCTAGCTGACCAACAACAAGCATTGTTGGACCAACAACAGGCTCTATTAGCGCAACAACAACAAGATCAACAACAAGTGTTGTTGAAAGCATACATGGCACAACAAACAAACATTCCACCCATTCAAACACCCACTCCACCCCCCCAGAACACCTTCATTCCACCTCCTGATCCACAATTGGATGTCACCGCACAAATAAAATTTCTGTCACAACAAGTGCTTGACCTTCAATCAGGAAAGACACCAAAACCACAAAAAAACCTATGCCCTTATCCATTTGATAGGAGCATAGAAATGAAACCATTCCCAAAAGGGTTTGAGATCCCTAAATTTGACAAATATCGCGGAACGGGTAACCCTGAAGATCACATCAGGGAATTCCAAGTACATTGCATGGAGGTGGCTTACGACGAAACGTACTTGATGAGATTATTCCCAAGAAGCTTGGCTGGAAACGCTATTGATTGGTTTTCTCGACTTTCTGGAATCAAAAAATTCCAGGAAATCATAGATGCCTTCATACATAATTATTCCTTCAACACTCCCATGGAGGTTAGCTTATAGGAATTATCATCTCTCAAACAAGGGAAAAATGAATCATTCGGTGCTTTCTTACAACGATGGCGATCCAAAGCTAATCAAAGCAAGTGGTCCATGCCTGAAGAACAACAAGTGGGAACTATCATTGCGAATCTTGATGGGCCCTTGGCCTTCCACCTCAAAATGCAAAACATCACCACTTACGACTAGTTGATCCCTAGGGTGCTCAATATCGAACGAGCCCTTGCCACACAGGGAGAAACTTCATCATATCAAGAAGGCCGCTCATCATCCAATTATCATGACAAACCACGAACATGGGCAAAGAATCGTAATGTAACCAACGATGGTGTCGTTGACGCCAAGGTTGTCATTAGTGCCCCACGGAAGAACAATCCACCATCCCAACAACAACAACACCAAAATACCAATCAAAGCAATCGACAAGTCAATACTGTGGTCCAACCATCCCATAACCAAAACACAAACAACATTGATAATCAGGGAGGACCACAGCGAAACAAGTTCTTCCCCAAACGAAAATACACACTCCTTGGGGAACCTGCTGAAGCAATCATGAAAAGATTGGTAGATGAAAAATTGATAACGGTCCCTACACATAATAATTATCAAGAACCATCGGTCAAGCCACCATGGTATAATGAGAATTATCTTTGCGACTTCCACAAACTCAAGGGACACACGACAAACAACTGCATGAGGCTCAAAAATTTAATTCAAGACCTCATAGATGACAAAATCATAGATGTGGAAGCACCATCAGGAAACAAAGATCTCAAGATTTACACGAATCCGATGCCGAATCATGGCAACAAAGGAAACAAAGATCAAGACAAAGGAAAAGGGGCTTATAAAAATGTCAACCACACATACGAGGGTGTTGTTGCTTGTTTAGACGAGTTTTGTGGAGTCATCACCATCAAAGGGGCCCAAGCCGATTGTGGAGTCACCACAAGAGGTGGAAAGGTTACCATTGCAGCACCATCCCAACCAAGCAGAAATTCCACATCCAATCCAAGGTCTAACCCTAGTGGCTATAATGTCTTGGATCAATTGAAAAGAACCCCTGCACATATCTCCATCATGGAGTTACTCAAAATCTCATCTGCACACAAAAAGATTCTAGAAGAAGCTTTGGCGTCATCTACTGTCCCCGCAGATCTAGATGCAGAACAATTCCAAGCTATGGTCGCAAGTATCACCACACCTAACATTCTTACATTTTCTGAACAAGACTTCCCCACACAACCATCTCACAACCGTGCACTTCATCTGGAGGTGTACGTAAATAAAAAGAAAGTCAAGAGAGTCTTGGTGGATGGAGGTGCAGGCTTAAATATTTGCTCCTTAAAGCTTCTAAAGAATTTGAACATTTCAGAGGATTCAATTGACAAAGGAAAAGGCATCACAATAAGAGCATACGATGACCAGGAAAGGGTATCCCAAGGCACCATTCAGCTTCCTGTCCAGGTTGGACCCGCCATCATGCAAACCAACTGTCAGGTCTTGGACCTCGATTTACCATACAACATTCTCCTAGGGCGACCATGGATACATGCAATGCAAGCTGTAGCTTCAACCTTTCATCAATGTGTGAAATTCACACATGAAGGTCAAGAGGTTACTATCCATGGAGATCCTGAGCCATTTGCCTACTGCAAAAATCTAGAGGCAAAATACTACAAGATCCCGCAAGTACCCAAGAACGATGAAGGCCCATCAACACCTTACGTGGATCCCGCCACTCTCACTTCTGTGACAGAGACACCCTCCACCCCCGCCATCCCCGCCTTTTCTGATATCAAAGTCATAATACAAGATGATGGTTGTGGAAACTATTCAATGCCTAAGAATGCTTTTGTAGTAGGAGAGCTACCACAATCTCCTAGATCAAGAGGACGACCACAATCACAAGAAGCTTCAACATCTCAAGGCTCCTATGAACGAAACCCTACCTTCACAAGTGCAGGAGATCTTGGTCAGGAAACATTAGAGGGGGACTTATCTCATCTCCTCTATCGAGATGATATACCAGCAGTTGAATTGCCTATGGATGAACGAAACAAAGGTATGAAGATGATGCTCTTGATGGGCTATAACCGGAACCAAGGGTTAGGCCAAGATAATAACGGGCGTGTAATACCCATTATACCTGAGAAGCAAATAAAAAATCTTGGCATTGGTCATCCTACTCCTAAGGTAACTGTACTTGGTCGAGGTGCCCATGGTAGACAGAATCGAATGCCTCCTCAGGAATCTGTAACTACTCCACAATCCTCCATGACTTTAGGAATGCCCACTGATTTAATTGAGTCACCAGAAATAGGATTACCTTTGTTGTTTGAGGATACTAATGTCCTTATGATTAGCACCTTGTCTTATGAGTCTGAAAACCAAAGCAATGAAATCCGATTAGTCTATCCCCAACTGATTGATTACGACCAACGAGGACCACCAATTCTTGACATGTTTGAAAACGATGAGGCGCTCTCAGAATTCATGGGACTTAGGGATGACATTCCATGTGGGGATCATAAGGCAGGTTTTATCATAGAGCTGGATACACATGCATACTATGGAGAAATGATTGAATCCCTCAGTCGCAAAAATAAAAAATTGAGAATAATCTCCAAGTCCTTGAGTGAAAACCACCTTGTGGCACTCTCCGACTCTAAAAAAGTAAAAAGAAAGGACGCATCCAATGGTGAAAACCTCTCTGAGGTGCCTGAGGATGGGGGATTCAATCTTCCTCTTACAGCTATACACCAAGAAAAGTTAGCTATGCTAGCAGAAAAGTGCAACCCCATCAATCTGGGAACACAAGAAACTCCTCATATTACATTCTACGCTGAGTCATTATTATGCAAAGAACAGGAGGAGTTGGCTACCTTCTTAAAAGAGAGGAAGATAAATTTTGCGTGGACCTATGCTGATATGCCAGGATTGGATCCAGAGGTAGTGGTTCATCACTTGGTAGTCTATCATGAAGCTAAACCTGCAAAATAGAAGTTGAGAAAGATGCACCCACAGATTGCTCTATTAGTCAAGATGGAACTCCAGAAACTACTAGATGTGGGATTCATACGAACGATCGCCTACCCTGAGTGGGTCTCCAATCTAGTACCGGTTTCAAAACCAACTGGGGGCATAAGAATTTGTACGGACTTTAGGGACTTGAACAAGGCTTGCCCAAAAGATGATTATCCGTTGCCTAACATTGATATGATTGTAGACATGACCGCGGTGCATGAAATGCTTTCCTTGATGGATGGATTTTTAGGCTATAATCAGATAAGAATTGCAGAGGAAGACCAACATAAAACATCTTTCACTTGTCCTTGGGGCACATACTGCTGGAACGTAATGCCATTCGGCTTAAAGAACGCTGGGGCCACATACCAAAGGGCCATGACACTAATATTCCATGACATGATCCACAAAACAGTTGAGGACTATGTCGATGACATCCTGGGAAAATCCAAAAAGAGGAAGGATCATATAGCGGTCTTGAGTGCTATCTTTGACAAACTAGAAGAATACAAGGTTCGTTTGAATCCCAAGAAGTGTGTCTTTGGCGTACAATCAAGAAAGCTGTTGGGCTACATAGTGTCAATGAGAGGCATTGAGATTGATCCGGCAAAGGTGAAAGCAATACTTGAAATGGAAGCTCCTAGGACATTGAAACAACTGAGAGGTCTCCAAGGCAGGCTTCAGTCAATTCACAGGTTCATAGCACAATTAGCAGACAAACAAATCCCTTACTCTCACTTACTCCACAAGGGGGTAACATACAAATGGGATGACAAATGCAAACAAGCCTTCAAAAAAATCAAGGAATATCTGTTAGCACCTTCAGTACTAAGGCCTCCAATTCAGAACAAACCATTAATCCTTTATATCTCAGCAACTGTTGCAGCCCTTGGTGCTCTCCTAGCACAACATGATGAAAATGGAACAGAAAGAGCCATCTACTACATCAGCCGTACAATGGTGGGCCATGAGTTAAACTATACATTCATTGAAAAAGCTTGCCTAGCAGTGGTGTTTGCATCCCAAAAATTCAGACACTACATGTTGGCACACAAGATCAAACTCATAGCTAAAATTGATCCCTTAAAGTATCTTCTTTCAAAGGCAATGCTTACGGGAAGAATGGCTAAGTGGGTAATGATATTATCATAATATTACATTGAGTATGTGGAGCGCAAGGCAATCAAGGGACAGGTCATTGCAGACCAACTGGCAGATGCACCTATCTATGCGGAGAACCCACTTGTTTCAGAATTTCCAGATGAATCCATTTTCAACATTGACATAGCTACTCATTGGAAACTATACTTTGATGGCTCCTACACACAACATGGGTCAGGAGCTGGTATCTTCTTCATCACTCCACAAGGGGATTGTTTACCAAGATCATACAAACTAGCATTCCCTTGTACCAACAACATTGCAGAATACAAGGCTTTAACTATAGGTCTCAGGATAGCAGTACAGTGGAACATTATGACATTGAAGGTATATGGAGATTCACAGCTTATCATAAATCAAGTGAACAATGAGTACCAAACAAAGGATGATAAGCTAACTCCATACAAAAGGCTGGTGGAAAATCTCAAGGAATCTTTTGTTGACATCACATTCGAGCAAGTACCAAGAACCAACAACAGAGCAGCAGATGCAATGGCAACTATTGGATCACTCTTAGAGATCCCTCGAAATGTTCTGAAATATGACTTCTTAGTAGAGCAGCTTCTCGTACCAGCATTCAAGGTACCAAAGTCAGAATTTGTGGGCAAAATCATTGGCCCGAACGATCAGTGGTACCAAGACATTTATACATACCTTAGGATAGGTATCATTCCCGCCGATTTGCGTTCAAGCCTTAGATGAACCTTTATCAAGAAAGCATCTCGTTTTGTCATTTTAGGAGAAACCCTATATTTCAGAAGCATAGAAGGAACCTTACTAAGATGTCTTAACCCTGAGGAGGCTTCGGCTGCCCTAACTGAGGTGCACAACGGCATCTGTGGTTCTCATTCGAGTGGCATGACCTTGTCTAAGAAATTGCTAAGAAGTGGGTATTACTAGCCTACCATGGACAGAGAGGCACATGAATACGTCAAGAAGTGTCTACAATGTCAGCAACACGGCGACCTCATCCATGCTCCAGCTCAAGAGCTTCATCCAATCGTCACACCATGGCCCTTTTCACAGTGGGGACTCGATCTCTTTGGGAAAATCACACCCACCTCATCCAACAGCCACAAATTCATTATAACTGCAACTAAGTACTTGACCAAGTGGGTTGACGCCATACCTATGACCTACATAACAGGAAAGCAGATCTCAAAGTTCATCCTAAACTATCTCATATGCCGCTATGGTGTCCCACAAGCCATTATCTCAGATAATGGGACACCATTCAAAAATCAGGAAGTCCGTGACCTATGTGATAAGTTCAAAATCCAACATCGCTTTTCCACCCCATACTATCCCCAAGGCAATGGCCAAGCAGAAGCTACAAATAAAACCATCTTCAAAATCCTTAAGAAAACAGTCAATGACGCAGGTCGTGACTGGCATTTGTAGCTTAATCCTGCCCTTTGGGCTTACTGAACTAGCATCCGCACACCCACTGGTGCCACACCATTTTCCTTGGTCTACGGATTAGAGGCCATCTTTCCCATTGAGATCGAGCTACCATCCCTCAGAGTATCATTGCAAAACCTCATCACGGATGAGGAGTATCGAGTTTCAAGACTGAACGAGCTGGAACTATTGGACGAGCGACGTCTGGATGCTTTAAACCATCTGCAAGTGTATCAGAATAGACTGAAAAGGAGCTACAACAAGAAAATCAGAAGTAGAACTTTCCAGGTTGGAGAATTGGTGCTAAAAGAGAATCAGAAGAATGTCTTGAACCCAAATGGAAAGGGAAAGTTTGAACCCAACTAGTTGGGACCCTTTGTCATCACAGCAAGCTACAAATCAGGGGCATATCAGTTATCAACACCCGAAGGGGAACCCCTACATGAGCCAATGAATAGCTCCCATCTCAAAAAGTTTTATGCCTAAATCTTTCAAGGTATAGAATCCAAAAAATCAAAAATCATAAAAGTCTTGAAAAAATGGTTGCTTCGGTGAAAACGGCAAGCAGGCATCTTGGTGACAATAAAAAAAAATCAAAAAAAGCAAAAAAAGCAAAAATCAAAAAAAAAAGGATTGAAAACAGTAAAGATAAAAATCGTCCTCTAGTGAAAACCGCATGGGCGGCGCTTTGGGCAAGACCATGATGAAAACCTGGCAAACAGGCACCTTGTGTAAATAAGCACTCTCCATCCATCTTGGTCTCTGTGACTTGCTTTGCATCATTCACTCACCCATCGCATATCATCACATTTCACCCTTCCATCCGCATCTGCACCATAGCTTGGTCTTGCGTTTGTGTCATGATTCCTCCTAGAGCTACTCGGCCCACTTAAAAGGTCAGTTTGTCCTGCTTGTATCGGAGTAGTCTATCGCCTCACGCTGGGGGCACGTTCTCATCGGATCAGATTCGTGTATGATCTTAAAGTCCAGAAAATCAGAAAATCCAAAAACATGCAAAACATTGCAAAATCCAAAAACAGGTCAAAAAGTCATTCAAAAAGTCAAAAACAGAGTCGTCTTGTCGAACTACGTCGTCTCTAAGCTTGAACATAGGCAAGGTTGATCTTTGATTATCCCCCGATACATTTAGGTCAGTCCTATAGGAGTCTATCATAATAAACTGGCATTTCATCATGTATATCTTCATTTGTAAATCGGCCAAGTCATCAGTCGAACTACGTGGTCTCTGCATGTATAACGTAGGCAAGGCTAATCTGTTGATCAGGCCCCGAGGCCCCTAGGATAGGTCTTTAGGTTAGTCTCTTGGTCAAAATCTCAGAAAATCTCAAAACATTGGAAAATTGAAAATCAAAACATTTGAAAATCTCAAAAAAATACCAAAAACAGCCTCAAAACATTGCAAAACTTCAAAAACATCCAAATATTTGAAAAAAATCCATCCGCCTCATCTCGCTTACACTCACAATAATCAATCATCCATAATAAATCGTCATCACCCTCAACCTTTGGTAAAATAGTCGGAAACAAGTCTAGCAGTCAAATGTGAAAACCTAAACTGTCAAAATCTCAAGTATAGGTCAGTCAGCAAGCAAGTTGGTCAACTCTTTTCTTATCAATGGCATATAAATCATAAATCAATTTCATCATCATTTGATAAAAGCATGTCCTAGGATCCGTTCCGACAATGGGCACTTTTATCAAACCAACCACTTTGGGTAAACAAAACGACGTGTCATTAACATGTCCTAGGATCCGTTCCGACAATGGACATTATCTTTTGGCAATAAGTTTTGGCCCCCATCTTTTGAAACATCATTTCTCTTGGCTAACGGTACGAAGAACATTAGTTTGTTTGCTCACTTACTTTATCTTGTTTGATTTATCTCATTGTGCTCATTCCAAGGACCTCTCGATGATGTCCGAACGAAGGATTTAGAGAGATAGGAATGGGGCAACGATCATTATCTTTTGTCTACTGTGCTTGTTGGATATCTTTGTAATATAACCTTGGTCATGCGTGCTTTTGTTTAGTCTATAGCAAGGGTGTTTTAAGTTTCTTGTTGACCACATAGAAAGGCTCGCCTTCCTATGTTTTGGTCCGAGATATTTGAAATATCTGAACTATTTTCTAGACAGGGTTCCGTATGTCAGGTGTGAACAAGAATACTCCTATCCGATTTGTCGAGTCAAAGTCCATCACACTAGGTACAACGCCATCCTGGTTCTCGATACCTTGATGCATCGTACTGCGTGTATTATCAAACATAAGGAAATCTGCCCTTTGAAAATCCCAACTCCACGGAAAGTAGTCATCACCATTTGCATGATCATCTCATTCTTTCATTCTTCTATCACATTCTTCTATCTTTACTAACATTTCTATCCCAAGTTGGTACATGAAGCTACCCACAGCTAATGAATGTCCATTCATCTACATCAACCACTCCTCTCGCATTTTATCGCGATTTTGATTGGCAATTGGCATTCCCATTCAACATCTCGAGGGGGCAATATACCAGTGCAATTCTTCTCACTGGGGCAATAGTGGGGCATCCGAAAAATCAGAGAAATTTTGATTTTGATCATGACAAGATCATTCTTTGAATCAATGCAACAAGTACATTGCTTCAAAGAGGGGCAAAATGTAGACACGCAAAATGTACAAGTTGACATTGCGCATCTAACTCTGATCTACTAACATCGTTTCTTCCTAAATCATCCCTCTCTTATCAAATTCCCTTATTTGATTAAATTCATCAATATTCGTCTCTTAATTAAATAAATCATTTTTGTCTAATTAAGTCACTTTTTGTTAATTAAATCAATTCATCCGATCTAATTATCCCTATTTTAATTAAATAATTAATTTTATTTAATTAAATCTCTAAAGTCTATCTATTAAATTGAATAAATTAAAATCTTATTTAATTTAATCTTACTTCAATCTCTTTAATTAAATAATCAAAACATGTTTATTTAATTAAACTCATTAAATCATTTCCTCTCTTGTTTGATTTAAATTAATCCAAAATCTAAGTCAAAATAAGTCAACTCACCTAATCATCATTAAACTAACATAATCATCATTTATTTAATCTAACCATGACTAAATACTAATCTCACCCACTTGCATTCTCTAGATATCTCCACTTGCACAAATAAATCAATTTATTGATTTATTAAATCTTCATTTTCCCTCAACAAAGCATCTTTTGGAGGAATATTCTTCTATTTCAAATTCAAAATTTGAATGACATGTCCTTCCAACATGTCATTTACTCTCTCTTACAAGTCCTTCCAACAAGGCATTTACTTCTTCTTACATGTCCTTGCCTTGAGCCAAGTGGCATTCAATGCAATTTTATTTCCCCCTCTTACATGTCTTTTCTCAAAATTCAAATTCAAAAATGCATTTATTGGCACATTTGTCAAAACTTGCTCATTCCTCATCCAATCACATTTGGACAAGTGGCATTTTTCCATTGGCCAAATCTTTGTCCCACATTGCTCTATTTTGGCTTTGTTTCCATTTCAACATTCTATAAATAGAATGCTTCACCATGCATTTTATCATCCACAATTATGCAAAGTTATTATGCACAAATATCTCTCAAATTCCATCCATCTTCTTAACTAGTTTATTGCAGATTTTGGAGCTCATTGAGGGACTTATCAAGTGGATCAATCATCTTCAATCAACATTTGCATTCAAGGAGTTGGGAAAGGGCAAATCTCCACACACCTATTTGCACCAACTCCCTCAAGAGATCAAGAGTTTGCTTGCATTAAATAGGATTTAATTGTTTCATTTGTGTTCTTCATTTTCATTTCTTATCCTTTGCAAATTTCAAATGGATTTCTTGAGGAATCATTTGTTTATAACCTTGTGTTTGATCTAATTGTTTGCATGTTTATTGTGTTTGTGCAAGGTCTAGATTCAAATGCTTCACAGTTATGATATTTTTTTTGTGCCTTATGGGCTCATTTTTGATAGACCGATGGGCCTTTTGTACTGATTGACACATATGTACAGTGATCCGATTTATTCTTTGTACTATGATAGTTGATGATATATATGAGCCGATTTGGATGTGATGCAATGTGTTCTCTTTATTTATGTGTGTATGGTTCTACTTCTATATGTTATGGATGCATTTATTTCTAATGATGTATGCATTATGATTATGACTAATAGATCTATATTATGCTAACATATGATATGCAAATGTGATGTGCAATGATGTTATCTATATGATGATCTATTTATGTTAATGCAAAATGGAATAATCTAATATGCGATATGGATTGTAATATGTAAAATGATATGATCTATGGTGGATGTGCGAAATGATATGTGAATTATGCTTATAAAATGTTTATGAATAGATGTGTGTTTTGTATGTGATGGACTATTTCATTTATGCTTATGTGGGATGATTTATGCAATGAATGTTTTATGATCTTATTTATGCAATTGAGATGATATTAATGCGAATGAGATGGTGTTATACAAATGAGATGGTGTTATGGTGATGCTTAGAATAACAAATGTTATTATCCTAAATGTATTAAATGATGATGTAATGTATGTGATGCATAGTGATATGAGGATGCGTAATGTAATATGAATGTAATGTAATATGAATGTAATGTGATGAGATGATGTCATGATGCTATGTGAGCATGCATGAAAATGAATTAAATGCTTATATACTTATTATGTATGATTATGCAAAAATGATTATGAAATGCTTTTGTGATGATTTGGATGTACTGTGATGTGTTTAATGTAATGGATGAAATGTAATGAAATGGATGCATCTATTTTTGAAAAATGCTTATGATGATATGTTTATATGATGATGGAGATGCAATGCATATATTTCTTATATGATATGTGTATGCAATATGTGGATGCAGGATCAATGACGATGGTGATGAAGATGATCAATTGTCATAGTACCTTATTAGTGCGGTTAGCCGGGAAGGAAGAAGTCATTTCAACAAGACACGAGATGGTACCAATGCAAATGATGATGATGATGATGACTACTTGCCGAGGAATTGGGATTTTCAAATGGCCACATTTTCTTATGTTTGATAACACACGTGGTACAATGCATCAAGGTATTAAAAACCAGGATGGTGTTGTACCTAGTGAGATGGACTTTGACTTGACAAGCAGATAGTAGTGTCCTTGTTCATGCCTGACATACAGAAACCTTGCTAGGATGCACTTTAGAAGTTTCAAACATCTCAGAAAAAAACACGGAAAGGTAAACATATCCATGCAATAGTCAACAAGTTGCCCTAGACCTCCTCCATACATACCGAACAAAGCAAGTATTCACCGATTTTATTTTACAAGAATGTCCAACAAGCACAGCAAATAAAAGATAATGATCGTTGCCCCATTCCTATTTCTCTAAATCCTCTATTTGGGATATCATCAAGAAGTCCTTGGAATGAGTGCAATAAGATAAGTCAAAAGACAAAGATAAAGCACACAAACAAGTTGATGTTCTTCAATACTGCTAACCAAAAGGGAATGTGTTTTCTAAGGATAAGAGCCGAAACTATTGCCAAAAGATAATGCCCATTGTAGGAAGGATACATCCTAGGACATGTTAGTGGATGGTGGCACGTCATTTCATTTATCCAAAGTGTTCTTCTTGATAAATAATGCCCGTTGTAGGAAGGATTCATCCTAGGACATGATGCTATCAGATGATTGATATGGGACTATATGGATGATGGACTATCAACACAAATAATTGACCAACTTGTTTACATACTGACTTAGACCTGAGACTTGACGTTTTTTAGTTTAACTTTTAACCTGCTAGACTTGTTTCCACCTGTTTCACCAAAGGTTGAGGATGACGATGATGGTGTTATTGCGGGTGCAAGCGAGATGAGGTGGATGGATTTTTTCAAATATTTGCATGTTTTTAGAGTTTTTGCAATGTTTTGAGGCTATTTTTTGTATTTTTCAAGATTTGCAAATGTTTTGATTTTTGATTTTCTAATGTTTTTGGATTTTCTGAGATTTTGACCAAGATACTAACCTAAGGACCTATCCTAGGGGTCTCGAGGGCTGATCAACAGATTAACCTTGCCTACGTTATACACGCAGAGACCACGTAGTTCGACTAACAACTTGAATGATTTACAGATGAAGATATACATGATGAAATGCCAACTTATTATGACAGACTCCTAAAGGACTGACCTAAGTGTCTCGGGGGATGATCAAAGATCATCCTTGCCTACGTTCAAGCTTAGAGATGATGTAGTTCAACAAGACGACTCTATTTTTTTAATTTTTGACTGACTTTTTGACCTATTTTTGGATTTTTTGACATGTTTTGAATGTTTTTGGATTTTCTGATGTTTAGGACTTTAAGATCATACACGAATCTGATCTGATAAGAACATGCCCCCAACGTGATGCAATAGACTACTATGATAAAGGCAAGATGAATTGACCTTGAGGATGGGCCGAGTAGTACTAGGAGGGATCATGATACAAACATAGGACCAAGCTATGGTGCAGATGTGAGTGGATGAGTGATAGATGGAGACCTGAATGCGATGGGAATGGATGGATGATGCCGAACAAACCATAAAGATCCTAGTGGATGGAAAGTGCTTATTTACGCAAGGCGCCTGTTTGCCAGGTTTTCACCAAGGTACCTGCCCAAAGTGCCACCGAAGTGGTTTTCACTAGAGGACAATTTTTTTTTCTTTACTATTTTCAATCCTTTTTGATTTTTTGGATTTTTTCTTTTGATTTTGTTGTTACCAAGATGCCTGTTTCCCAGGTTTTCACCAAGGTAACCATTTTTTCAGGACATTTTCTGATTTTTTGGATTTTTTGGTTCTATACCTTGAAAGATTTAGGCATAAATTTTTTTGAGATGAGATCTATTCAAGGGCTCTTGCAGAGGTTCCCCTTCGGGTGTTGATAGTTGATATGCCCCTGACTTATAACTTGCTGTGATGATGAATGGTCCCAGCCAATTGGGTTCAAATTTTCCTTTGTTGCTTGGGTTTGGGATATTCTTCTGATTTTCTTTTAAGACCAGTTCTCCGACTTGGAACGTCCTACTTCTGATTTTCTTATTGTAGCTCTGTTTGAGTCTATTTTGATAGACTTGCAAATGATTCAAAGCATCTATACGTCTCTCATCCAGTAGTTCTAGCTCATTTAATCTTGATACCCGGTACTCTTCATCTGTGATGAGTTTTTGCAGTGATATCCTGAGGGATGGGAGCTCGATCTCAATGGGGAGTACGACTTCTTATCCGTAGACCAAGGAGAAGGGGGTGGCGCCAGTGGGTGTGCGGATGTTGGTTCGATAATCCTAGAGGGTAGGATTAAGCTGTAGGTGCCAGTCATGACCTGGGTCATTGACTATTTTCTTGAGGATTTTCAAAATGGTTTTGTTTGTAGCTTCTGCTTGGCCATTGCCTTGGGGATAGTATGGGGTAGAGAAACAATGTTGGATTTTCAATTTCTCGCACAAGTCATGAACCTCTTGATTCTTGAATGGTGTCCCATTATCTAAGATAATGGCTTGTGGGACACCGTAATGGAAAATTAGGTTGTTCAAGATAAACTTTGAAATCTACTTCCCAGTTATGTACGTCATGGGTATGGCCTCCACCCACTTAGTAAAGTACTCATTTATGGTTATGATGAATTTGTGGCTGTTAGATGAGGTGGGTGTGATTTTCTCAATGAGATCAATTCCCCACTGCGAAAAGGGCCATGGTGTGACAATAGGATGAAGCTCTTGAGCTGAAGCATGGATGAGGTCCCCATGTTGCTGACATTGTAGACACTTTCTGGCATGATCAAGTGCTTCTCATTCCATTGTGGGCCAATAATATGCCTTCCTCAGAAGTTTCTTAGCTATGGTTATTCCACTCGAGTGCGAACCACAGATACCATTGTGTACTTCAGTTAGAGCGGTTAATGCCTCCTCAGCGTTTAAGCAGTGTAGTAAGGTACCTTCTATGCTCCTACAGTATAGGGTATCACCTAGGATGACAAATTTGGATGCCCTTTTAACAAAGGTTTGTTTTAGGTTTGAAGGTAGGTCGGCAGGTATGACTCCTATATGAAGGTATGTGTAAATGTCATGATACCAAGGATCACCAGGACCAACGATTTTGCACACATATTCTGATTTGGGTACCTCGAATGCGAGAACGAGAAGCTGCTCAATCAAGAATTCATATTTTGGAACATTGTGAGGGATGTCTAATAAGGACCCAATTATTGCCATGGTGTCTGTTGCTCTGTTGTTGGCTCTAGGAATTTGCACAAATGTTATTTTGATGAAGGATTCTTTTAGAGACTCCACCAATTTCTTGTATGGAGTGAGCTTGTCATCCTTGGTCTGATATTCATCATTGACTTGATTTATGATCAATTGAGAGTCTCTGTAGACTTTGAGGGCTATGATGTTCCATTGCACTGCTATTCTGAGACCTATAGTCAAAGCCTCGTATTCTGCAATGTTATTAGTGCAAGGAAATGCCAGTTTGTAAGACCTTGGTATGCAATCCCCTTGTGGGGTGATGAAGAAAACACCAGCTCCTGATCCATGTTGTGTGTACGATCCATCGAAGTATAGTTTCCAATGGTCAGCTACGTTGAGATTGAAAATGGATTCATCTGGAAACTCTGAGACAAGAGGATTCTCAGAATAAATAGGTGCTTCTGCTAGTTGATCTGCAATAACTTGGCCCTTAATCGCTTTCTGCTCTGCATACTCAATGTTGTACTCTAACAATATCATCACCCATTTTTCCATTCTTCCTATGATAATTGCCTTTGATAGTAGATACTTGAGAGGATCAATTTTGGCAATGAGCTTTATCTTGTGTGCCAACATGTAATGACTAAATTTTTGTGATGCAAACACTACTGCGAGGCATGCTTTTTCGATAAATGAATAGTTTAGCTCATGACTGACCATTGTCCTACTGATGTAATAGATAGCCCTCTCTGTTCCATTTTCATCATGCTAAGCTAAGAGAGCTCCAAGGGCTGCTGCTATTGCTGACACATATAAGATCAATGGTTTCTTTGGGATGGGTGGCATTAAGACTGGTGGTGTCAGTAGGTATTCCTTGATTTTGTTAAATGCCTCTTCACACTTGCTATCCCATTTGTACACTACTCCCTTGTGGAGTAGGTGAGAGTATGGGTTCTATTTGTCTGCCAGTTGTGCTATGAATCGTTGGATGGATTGAAGTCTTCCTTGGAGACCTCTTAATTGCTTTAATGTTTTCGGTGCCTCCATTTCGAGGATTGCTTTCACCTTTGCTAGATCCACCTCGATGCCCCTCATTGATACTATATATCCTAGGAGATTTCCTAATTGTACGCCGAAGACACACTTCTTTGGGTTTAGTCTGACTTTGTACTCCTCCAGTCTATCAAAGATGGCACTTAGGGTTGCTATGTGATCTTTTCTTT
This sequence comes from Sequoia sempervirens, assembly GCA_007258455.2. Classification (NCBI taxonomy): domain Eukaryota; kingdom Viridiplantae; phylum Streptophyta; class Pinopsida; order Cupressales; family Cupressaceae; genus Sequoia; species Sequoia sempervirens. The sequence goes on along the minus strand of VDFB02047230.1, from coordinate 321,813,271 downwards.
TTCTTGACTTAGCTAGAATGTCGTCAACATAGTCTTCGACCGTTTTATGGATCATGTCATGGAATATCAATGTCTTGGCCCATTGATATGTTGCTCCTATGTTCTTTAGGCTGAATGGCATCATGTTCCAGCAATAAGTCCCCCATGGACAAGTGAAAGTTGTCTTATGTTGGTCCTCCTTAGCTATCATGATTTGATTGTACCCTGAGAATCAGTCCATTAGCGACAACATTTCATGTCCTGCTGTCATGTCTACTATCATGTCGATGTTGGGAAGCGAGAAGTCATCCTTTGGACATGCATTGTTCAAATCTCTAAAGTTTGTACAGATTCTAATGGCTCCGTCAGGCTTTGAAACAGGTACCAAATTTGACACCCATTCTGGGTAATCAATTGGTCGGGTCAAATGAATCCTACATCTAATAGCTTTTTTAGCTCCATTTTGACTAATAGAGCAATCTGAGGGTGCATTTTTTGAAGCTTTTGTTTGACCGGCTTTGCTTCTGGATACACTGCTAGGTGATGAACCACAGTCTCTGGATCAAGCCCTAGCATGTCAGCATAACTCCATGCGAAGTTTATTTGTCTTTCCCTTAGGAATTCCGCTAAGAGTTCTTGCTCTTCTAATAATAGTGATTCTACATAGAATGTGATATGTGGAGTCTCCTCAGTTCCTAGGTTGACCGGATTGCATTTTTTGGCCAAGACTGTTGACTTTTCCTGATGAATGGCTCTTAAAGGAAGATTGAATCCCCCATCCTCGGGCACCTCAAAGAGGTTTTCACCATTGGATACGTCCTTTCTTATTACTTTTTTCTTGTCAGAGAGTGCCACAATGTGGTTTTCACTCAAGGACTTGGATATGATTCTTAGTTTCTCACTTTTGTGACTGAAGGATTCAATTGTTTCCCCATAATAGGCATGTGTGTCCAACTCTATTATAAACCTTGCTTTACAATCTCCATCTGGAATTTTATCCCTCAATCCCATGAATTCTGAGAGCACCTCCTCATTTTCGAATGTATCAAGAACTGGTGGTCCTCGTTGGTTGTAGTCGATCAGTTGGGGATATACTAAACGGATCTCATGATTTTGTTGATTTGGTTCAAAGGATAGAGTACTAATCATACAAAGGGCGATATCCTCGAATAACCTAGGTAGATTGGTCATGGGGTCATCATCATCACTGCTACTACAGACATCAATTATATCAAAGGTATAGTTGTCTAGGACACGACCTGTGGATACTGGTAGTCGTAATTCTGCTTCGGTTGGTTGACGAGGTTTATTAGCCTCTCTAACTGGAGGACTTTGGCCATGTATGGCTATACTCGGAGGTGTACATCCAAGGCCAAGATTTGTTATGGGTCGCATCTCTGGTATGATAGGTATTATGATCCCATTGTCGTTTTGTCCCAGTCTTTGATTTCTATCGTAGCCCATTGCAAGCATCATTTGTAGACCCTTGCTTCTGTCATCCATTGGTAAATTAGCTATTAGTCTTTCATCTTGATATATCATGTGTGATGGATCTGCCTCAATAACCTCCTGGCCAAGGTCTCCCATCTTGTGAATTCGGGATAGTCTTCAGGAGACGTTTGTGATGTGGAAGCTTTATTTTCTTGTGGACGTCCCCATGATCTAGGAGATTGTGGTAACTCTCCTACCACAAAGCATTGTTAGGGAGCTTGTAGCTTCCGCAACCATCATCTTGGATGATGAGATTAATGTCTGAAATGGTGGGAATGGCGAGAGTGGAGGGTGTCTCTGTCGTAGAAGTGGATGCGAGAGTGGCAGGGTCAATGTATGGTGTGGATGGGCCCTCATCATTTTTTGGTACTTGGGGGATTTTGTAATACTTTGCTTCAAGATTTTTGCAGTATGAGAAAGTTTCAGGATCTCCACGGAGGGTAACTTCTTGTCCGTTATGTGTAAATTTCACACATTGGTGGAAATTTGATGCTAATGCTTTCATTGCATGAATCCATGGGCATCCTAGGAGGATATTGTATGGAAAGTCAAGGTCCAAGACCTGACAAGTGGTTTCCATGAGAGCTGGCCCTACTTGAATAGGGAGTTTAATCGTGCCTTGAGACTCTCTTTCTTGATCATCATATGCTCTTATCATGATACCTTTCCCTTTGTCAATAGAATCTTCTGATATTTTCAACTACTTGATGAGGCTGAGAGAATAGATATTCAAACCCGCACCTCCATCCACCAAGACCCTTTTGATTTTTCTCTTATGTACTATGGCTTCCAAGTGAAGTGCACAGTTGTGGGATGGTTGGGCGGGGAAATCTTGGTCAGAGAATGTAAGAAGATTAGGTGTAATGATGTTTCTGACCATAGCTTGGAATTGCTCAGCATCAAGATCTACGGGGACAATGGATGATGAGGCCAACGCTTCTTCAAGGATTTTACTATGGGCTGATAATATTTTTAGCAACTCCATGATGGAGATTTGCGTTGGCGTTCTCTTGAGTTGATCTAGGACATTGTAACCATTAGGAACGAATCTAGATGTAGGGGCTTTGTTTGGCTAGGATGATCTTGCGATGGTTACTTTACCACCTCTTGTGGTGACTCCACAATCAGCATGGGCGCCTTTGATGGTGATGACCATGCAGTTTTCATCTAGGGAGGCGACAATTGTTTCATACACATGATTCACGTTTGAGTGGGTGCCTTTCCCTTTATCATTTTTATTCCCCTTGTTGCCATGATTCGGCATCAGATTCGTATATATCTTAAGATCCTAATTTCCTGTAGGTTGTTCTACGTTTATGATTCTTTTATCAATGAGATCTTGAACAATGTTTTTTAATCTCATGCAGTTGTTTGTGGTATGGAATTTGATTTTATGGAATTCGCAAAGTTGATTCTCATTATACCAAGGAGGTTTCACATCCGGTTCTTGGTAATTTTCAAAGGTAGGAGCTTGGATGAGTTTTTTCGTTTATCAACTTTTTCATTATGTCCTCAAGTGGTTCCCCCAAAGTGGTATATTTTAACTTGGGATAACTTTTGTGTTGGGGTGGTCCTCTTTGCTCATTGAGATTATTGATTGTTGGATTTTGGTTTGGTTGTTGTGTCGTGTGATGATTGTTGTGGTGTTGGATTTGGATTTGCGGTGCGAATGTGTTTTAGCGAGGGGCACTAATGACCACCTTGGCATCAACGACACCATCATTAGTAATGTTTTTGTTTCTTTCCCACGTACGAGGTTTATCATTGTAATTGGATGGTGGGCAGTTGTTTTTCTGTTCAGGGTATGGTGTTGATTCCGCAGGTTGAGTCATAAGGGCTCTTTCGATGCTGAGCACCTTGGGGATCAACTGATCATATGTGGTGATGCCCTGAACCTTGAGATGAAATTCCAAGTGGCCTTCAAGGTTGGCTATGATGGTACAAAATTGTTGTTCTTCTAGCATGGTCCACTTGCTCTGATTGGCCTTGGATCACCATCGTTGTAGGAATGAGGCAAATGACTCACCCTTTCCTTGTTTTAGAGCGGAAAGTTCTTCTAGACTAACATCCATTGCAATGTTGCATGCATAGTTTTTTATGAATGCCTCTATAATTTCTTGAAATGTTCTAATGCCTGAAGGTAAGTGAGAGAACCGTTCCATAGCATGGCCTACCAAACTCCTAGGGAATAGTCGCATCAGATAAGTATCATCATATGCGACTTCTATGCAATGAACCTAGAATTCCCTGATGTGATCTTCAGGGTTTCTTGTCCCTCGATATTTGTCAAATATGGGGATCTCAAATCCCTTGGGGAATGGTTTCATCACTAGGCTCCTATCAAATGGATAGGGACACAAGTTGCTTGGTGTCTTTGTTGTTCGTCCTAATTGAAGATTGAGCACTTATTGCGAGAGCAACCTGATTTGTGTCGTCACATCATTTTACGGATCAGGGGGCGGGATGAAAGTGTTTTGGGGTGTTTCAATCATGGGTTGGATGGGTGGGTTGGTCGGTGTGTTGTTTGATGGTATCTGTATGTTCTGTTGAGCGAGGTAGGCTTCCACCTGCTTTTGTATGAACAATGCTTGTTGTTGATCTTGATGTTGTTGCGCTAAGCTTTGTGCTTGTTGTTGTGCTTGTTGTTCCAACAACGCTTGTTGTTGTGCTTGTTGTTGGGCTGCCAATTTTGCTGCTTCTTGTTGCTCTTGATATTGCTTTATTGCTTGTTGATATGATTGCAATTGCACTGCTTGTCTTTGTGCAAGGATTTGTGCTTGATATTGGGCTTGTTTTGCCTAATATTGAGCTTGCACTTGTGCAGCTTGTGCTTGCGCTGCTTTTTGTTGCAATAGAATTTGTGCTTGAGCTGCCTTTTGTGATTGCAATGCTTGTGCAGCTTCTTGTTGTTGTTGTTGCAATAAAGCTTGAGCTTGTTGTGCTTGTAAAGTATCTTGTGCAGCTTGGGCAGCTTGCGCAGCTTGCGCAGCTTGAGTAGCTTGTTGAGCAGCTAGTTGTACGGCCTTTTGTTTCTAAACTTGTTGGTATCCTCTTTAGAAAGCAGCTTGCAATGTTGCGTTGTATTGGCTTGATGTGGTGGAAGTTGGTGGTGGTGGGGGTGGTGGTGGATTTGGAATGGTTTTTGTGAAGGTGGTGTTGGTGTTTTGAGTGATGGATGGTGCTGTTGATGTGGTTGTTCCTTGAGAGACCATGCTTTGTGATGTTAAGGGGGTGTTTGATGATGTTGCGATTGCTTGTGCATTTGTCGTCTATTGTTGCGATGTTGACAACAAATTTTGAGTGTTTGGCATAATGCTTTGATTAATATTTAGGATGTTGTTTTCATCGATACTTGGTAAAGGGGGAAGCCCTAAGCCAAGGAGTGGTGTGTATGATGATGGCAATAGTGGAAGTGGTGGAAATGTAAGGGGTGTGAGTTGTTGTGAAAATGTTGTGGTGTCAAAAATGCCCCCTGATCCAAACATGTCTCCTTCCTCTTGTGAATTTGTGAGGAGAGGTGTTTGAGGTGTTGCGCGAAAGTATGATGATGATGGATCATGATGGAAGGTGAGAGGAACATTCTTATGTAATGGGTTTTCAAGTATGTTTTGTTCCAAGGTAGTGTTTGCATCCAAGTTTTGATTATTAACAAGGGGGTGTGTTTGAATAGCATTGAGAAATGCATTTCCCTTATTAACGTTAGGTTGGGTTGGAGCAAGAGATGTCATGATTTGTGGAATGTTTTGGGTGATGTTTGGGATGGAGGTGTAGATGAGATGGGAATGGTGGATGAGATTGGAGGAAATGATGTCTCCACTATGGTACTCACGTCAAAATTTGAAGGTAACTTGGCTCCTTGTTTTGCTAATTCAAGCATGTATAACGAAGGGTTAAGTCTCATCATGATGTTGATGATTTTATGGTTCTCTAGATTTTGGAACATTTCAGTCATTTCTTTGTGAGACATTCCAATGGTAAGGTCCTCTCCTTGGTTTTCTTCTTGTGGATTTTGCGATGATGAGATGGCCAAAGGATTACTTGATTCGGCGGGATTCATTTCTACATTTTTTTGGCTAAGATCACTTGAAGCGGGTGTTTCTTTGTTGGCTTCCATACTCTTCTTGTATTGAGATCTAGTTTGAACCATAAAACGAGGATCAATTTTTCAAGAATAGGAGAGATGAACCTCTAGATTCTTTGGGTTGATCTTTACTTTATGTCCAAAGTAGAAAATTTTAGGATACCTTAAGGATCAAGAGATGATATGGTGATGATGTGAGGGATGGATGATGTGGATGTTATGGTATTTTGATTAATCTTGATAGGAGATGATAGGCTTTTCAGATTTTTGGATATGTTCAGATTTTTTTTTCCTTTTGAATTGGTTCCTTGATCTTGATCGGTTTTGATTTTTTTGATTTTGAACAAAAAGACCCTAAGATGTTGGATGATTATCTAAGGGATGGCTTTGTTCAAAGGATGATGATTTGAATATGTGTAGGGAGAAGGATGCATCTACCTACACCTATTCAAACAAGATGATAGTTTCACTAAGCATATGAAGAAGGATCCATCCACATATACTAAGCTAAACAAGATGATTTTGATATCTTTGACTAAGCATATGCAAAAGGATCCATCTACACATACCTAGCCAAAGGTGATTTTGATAAAGTTTTCAAGGATTTTAGTCTCAAGGATTTGATGATGTTTGATTTTTCCAAAAGGCCTAGCATTTAAGGATGATTTCAAGATTTTCCAAAAGGTGATGGTGAGATGATGTTTGATTTTTTGAAGGGTGGATGAAAATATTTTGATTTGCTTTTGATCCTAAGATGAACCTAAAAAAGACACTTTGTTTGCCTAGACCTAGGTATTGAAGAACAAGCAAATGCTTCCTATAGACCTTTGTGACCAAAGAGTGATTTAATTTGAACACACATTTTTTGGATTTTTGAACCAATGATCTTTGCTTTGGATTTTGAAATCATGAGTCTTCAACACACATGAAAGTTCATTTTTCTTAGCTTTGCTTAATGGCTTTATTTTACCAAAAACATTTTCTTTGATTAAGTTTTCAAACTAAGATGTCCAATGTCTTAATTTCTTCAAACCCCAAAAGATATGTTATGTGGAAATTTGATGAACTTAAGGCAATGGTTTTCCTATTGTTTACTTAAGGAGACAAATCAAGATGTAATCCAAATGTTTAGAAACCTCTAAGGACGTGAATCTCAAGGGCAAGCAATAACATATAGATTGAGTCAAGTATATTTGTCTCCAAAAGTGTTTGAAATTTGGATGATGTTAAGAGTTTTTTTTTGAGACATTTTCAATCGAGCAATGCATTTTATAACCCAAGAATAAGTACAACCCTATGGATGTGTAAGACAATATTTGTTGGGTTCCCACTTGGACAAGTCCAGCTACACTTATTTTTAGTGAATGGTTAGATGCTTGACCCCACTGGCTCCCCTCCACGACACTCATTTATACGGGGCAACCAAGCATCAACACCCATGAAACTCCCATGGCATGTTTTCCATTTCTACTAAAAGACCGTAAAAGTGTGGGGCGGCTTCAGAACGACCGTTCTTGCACCAACAAATAGATTAAAGGATTTTGGAAAATTTCTAGCACATGGGTTTTAGTAAGGACTTTTCATTCATGGAGATTGACCCATACGGCAAGAGTCCCTTTTCGGATCCATCTTGTCAGAATCAACCGTGTGATATTGGCGTTTACTCCAATACCCACATTTATATACCAGTTGGAAATACTCTTGGCTTTAGAGTGTTACCGGTTGAGTCATTCCCTTGGGTGAGTACTTTTTCCCCAAGGCAGGCCCTCTAGGATAAACAAAAGCGAGTGAAAAAAAGATCCGTAATTCAATCAATCTTTGATGGCAACAAAGAGAGAGAATATACGTGAAAATTCCCCCACTCACACTCGCACAAGATGTTCAATTTTAATCCCAAATCGAAGTGTGGAGGTGATTGCTTTGTCTTAACCTAAAATCATGAAAAAGGCCTTTTGATTCTCAAGATCACTATAAAGCGCGAGAGAAGCGCATACGTCCTTTTTCAATGAGGTTAGTTCAAGTAAGCTTTCACAAAAACAAAGTTGCACTTGTCCTTTTTAAATCCGCAAAGAAAAATGTGAGTTCTTTTTAAGCACCAAAAGACAAGTTAAAAACATTTGTTCAATTTCTAATCCAAGAAACAAAATCTAGTAAGTTTGTGATCTTAATGTTCATTTTATCCTTTACAAGCAGAAATTGAAAGGTTCTTTTTAAAACCAAATGAAAACTAGTATCCTAAGGAAGAAAAAGATAACAATTTCTTAACAAAATGTTAAGAAAACACTAAAGTGTTTAAAAACACTTTGATTTGATGAAACATCCTCCTCATGCTTCTCCTTTCTTCGATTTTGATTTCCAACCTACAAGGAAGAAAAACCAATTAGATTTTGGAAAATACAGAGAAAAAAAAGTAGAAAACAGAGAAAAAATTAGTCATTAATCAAATAACACGTGCTAAAATTAATTTTTCCCTTTTTACTCCCTTCCAACGTCGCAACTCGTAACTGCATTGCAGTTTGATTTCCCAGCGGTGCCCTCACAGTGCCGCTTGCCAGTCAGCGTCGCTCTGTGTCGGGACAAAGAGCTCAACTGCATCGCACTTTTTGCCTAGCATCGCAGTTTCCTTCCAACATCGTAGTTTGTTATTTTTGGAAATTTTAGTGAGTCAACGAGCCAAGCGGTGGAGTTCGAAATTCAAATTTTCTTGGCGGGACGAGTCTAGCGTCGCACTTCAAGTCTCCCGCGGTGCTATATAGCGACGTTGAAGAGATAGCGGTGCCAAAACAGCGACGCTGAGCTCCCAACGTTAGAATTTTCTGTGTGAGGAAAAAACACATAAATTTTGGAAAAAAATGAGAAAGAATGATGTCTAGCCCTCCTTCTAGCACCAAATGTGTGAACCCTTTTCTTAGTACCTGCAAAACAACATGAATAAACAAGTTAAACAAGGAATTGCAAGCTAAAGCAAGGATTCCCCATAAAATCCATTTACAAACTCAAAGTAGGAAAGAAAACAATGAAAAGCATAATAAAAAGACTAAAATAGATTGAATCCTAATTCAAATGTGCAAAATCATGATCCCATGGGGGAATTTGTGCCAATTTGATGTGAAAATTGGCCCTTTCCCAATTCCTAAGATGCAAACTTGATGTGTTGATGAAGACTTGATCCACTTTGTTAATGTTTGAAGAGTGCTCCAAGCTACAAATCTACAAAAACCTAGCTAAAAACTCAATGACAATGGATGGAATTTGAGAGATATTTGAGCATGGTAACTTTGCATAAATTGGGATGATCAAGTGAGGACATGAGCTCTTTATTTATAGAATTCCAAAATGGATGAATGTCCCAATTTGAGCAATGTGGGACTAACATTCATCCAATGGCAAGATGCCACTTGTCAAGCTATGAATGGATGGAGGATGTGCAAGATTTGGGGATTGTGCCAATAAATGCATAATTTTGAATTTCAAATTTGTTGAAATGACATGTAAGAGGGAAGGGAAAATGCAATAAATGCCACTTGGGTCAAGGAAAAGGACATGTAAGATGAATTTATTGCCTTGTTGGATGTACATGTTGACTTGGAATTTTTGAATTCAAATTGAAAGAATATTCCAAAACATGCCTTGTGAGGAAAATATAGATTTAATAAATGAATTAAATCTATTTTCATGTGCAACTTGCATTATCTAGAGGATGAGACATGAGATGAGATTAAATTAATTAAGGGTTAATTAATTTAATGAGAGGTTAGATGAAGTGACCTACTTGACTCAAATTTATGGGTTTATTTAAATCAAATAAGAGAGGAATATGATAAGAGATTAATTAAATAAGGATTCTGATTTATTTAATTAAAAGAGATGGTGTTAGATTAAATCAAATAAGGTTTAGTTTATTTAATTTAATGGATAGACTTTAGAGATTTAATCAAATAAATTGATTATTTAATTAAATAAGGATAATTAGATCAGATGGGTTGATTTAATTAACAAAAGAGATTGACTTAATTATATAAAATGATTTATTCAATTAAGAGAGGAATATTGATGAATTTAATCAGATAAGGAGATTTGATTAAATGGTTAGACCGAGGAATGATTCTTGAAGAAATGATGTTAGTAAGTCAGGATGAGATGCACAATGTCAATCGGTATATTTTACGTGTCTACAAACATAAAATGAGCTTTTGTGAATATTTCAAGTTTATTTTTTAGTATGTATGTGCATGTATTAAAAATTTGCATATATGTAGTTCTTAAATTTTGAAATTTGTATGTATGTACATACTTTAGTTTAATGATTTGTACGCATGCAAATTATGCATCATATTTTTTATTTTAAATGTACATGTACATACATTTAATTTTGAATTTTGTATGGACATGCTCTTGAGTTGAACAATCAATGTATATATATGTGCATTTCAATTAAATATATGATCTTAATATATATGTTGCTCATCCTATTTCAATTAAATATATGATCTTAATATATGTATGCACATGGACTATTTTGTATGATTTAATGCAGGTGCACATTTATATTGAGCATATCATAAATGATTTTAACATTGATGATATCATCAATCCACCACCTCAGCCACAGACACATCCACCTCCCCCTTCCCCTCCACCTCCCCCTCCCCCTCCCCCTCCACCAAATATGCCACATCCAACACCTATCGCAGCTAACAAGGCTCGCTTGAGAGCACGCATAAATGATCAAGTTGCATCCTTACAAAATCAAATCAATGCTATGCAGAGTCAAGCATTGATTCCTCCACATGTGAGACATTTTGCATTTGCGATGCAAAACGTTGTTGATGCCATCAAGATGATCGATTTTGATCTTGATAGGCATCGATGAGAGAGAGAACAAATGAGACAATTTTATTCCCATAGTCTCTCTTACAAACAAATATTAGACCTTAAAATAATGAAATCCCATCTAGCCCCCTACTTTCTTGACCCCGTTACTCAAGAACCCATTCCACCCAACAAATCTAGAATATCCATGAGGTGGTGCATACATCCGCAGATGAGTGCACATTTTTGGGATCAATGGTATATGGTTTTTGATAGTCCTCCACATGCTAATTGGGAGTGCCCATTGTATTTTTTGAGAAAATTGTATGTAGAGTTTGTTTTGGGGAAAAATCCCAATTATTTTGATTTTAGATCATTTTAGGGTGTTGGTGGCGGCATGCCACAATAGAGATTAGGGGCAAGGGTTGATCCCCGACGCCCCGTGCATGCGCAACCCCTTGTTGTTGCTCTTGGTCCTCCAATTCCTACACCTGTACATCATCAAGCTCTGGTCTCAACATTAGGTTCTCTTAGTACACTCACAGGAGACTTTGATCAGCATGCTTCTACGATAGCAAGTGTGGAGCATAGAGACGATGTTGATGGAGGAGTTTTTTATGGAGCTGGTCTGAGTACCACTCCAAGAGTGTCGAGGCCCATCCCCCATAGATGTACTAGTTGTCATCAAGTATGTTATGGACCTGATCAGGCCACACCTAGTTCAGGTGGACAGGGAGATTCTGGTGGTTCATCTAGTCACGTCAGTTCATTTGTAGAGTTTCTCGTAGCAGACCATCACTCTGAGGACACTAGGACACAGGTATAAATATGCATCTAGATGTACGCTCATTTTATAAGAATTTTGATGATTGTATATATCAAAGAAAAGTTTGCAATACATTTTAACAATCAAATTGTTTGGTGTACAGATGACACTAACGATGCTAGGGAAATTATCTATTCCACGAGTACATACATCGACACCAGTCGTACTCGACAACCCTTATGGGGTATTTTGATTTCAATTTTTAAAATTATATATGAAATCATAAATTATTTAACTTGAGTTTTAAATGTATAATTGAATCACATATATGTTGGTTTAGGCGAGTCAATCGGAATCCATGTCGATTCCTCTTGAGGGATTGCCAAGCACTCCTCCACTATCAGGCATCATAGATCAGGGGCAGGTAAATTCATATTGTAAATTTGTTTAAAGTTTACATTAGTATAGTTACAATTTTATGAGTTTTGAATTCACTAGATATATGAAACACATGCATGTACACTTGTAAATATTATAAGCGTTAAATGTCCATGTACATGTATGTCTAGGTTGATACCACAATAAGAGTGGGCATTGGGAAAACATTTGATGTTGTAGCTACTCGTGAGGCCACTGATTTCTAGGTTGTTTACAAAAATTTCTACACAAAATGTGCAAACTTGAATATATATATTAACCTAATTCAATTGTACATGCTTTAATTTTGATCTTGTAGGACTTTGTTAGCGCAACTTTCAGCCCTGACCCAGACATAGTTACACCACTAGGAGGACATGTAGAGCAGGTTCCATATCAAATGGTAATTTAATTTTTTTATTATATTTAAAGTCAATTATAAATTTTTAATTGAATATATACATAATATGAGATTTTTACATATTCTTTTTCTTTTATAGCATGAGACACATCTTGTAGTTGAGCATGTACAAACAGGTCCTGGAGAAGAGCCTAGTGCACAACCTTGGAATATGGTACAATTAAAATATGATAAATTATACATTAAATTGAATTAAAAAAAAAAATGAATTGTAGAGTTGCACATCTAATTTTGAATTTCTTTGTCTTGTTTATGTAGATTGATTTAGAGAATTTAGAGGTTGTTTCAAGTTCAGCAAAGCATCTAGACGTAGATATGATGGTAATTTAAGTTTATGATGGATTATAAATTAAATTGTCATTAAATCATTTTTCATTGTCTTACATCTGATTTCATCTTTCTCTTATACAAAGTGTTTCAGGTCATCCACATAGTCTGCATGGTGTGAAGAGGTCTCTTGATTATAGAGACAGTACATGACCTAGAAACATGTGATTTTATGTGTTATATTTGTTTATTTCATGGACTACATTTCTTGTTTCTCATGTACTATGTTGGACTTTATTTCATGCACTTAATATATTGGTTTCATGCACTTAATATGTTACATAAATTATAGACTTTATTATTGTTTTGAAATTTTAATTTACACATGTACATTTATGCATTTTATGTTCATAGTCAAGACATTAATGTGAAATTTAGTGATCTCATACATGGATTAATATAAGACATTTTAATATTTATACTTTGCAAATTTAGTGATTTCATACATGATATACACGATATGTACATTTAATAAATAGCGATAATTACTCAATGAACTTATTCAATTCACGTCAATCAATAATCAATCAATAAATCATAATTTACAAACAAAATTAATCTATTTATATACCAAAAATGATAAAGTTTTCAGAAATAAACAATACCATAGAAGATTAGAGAATAAAAGCATTAATAAATTCTATAAATAATAACATCTAACATTAATTTATAAGTTGTCAAAACAAATAATGACATCTTAAGGGGATGTCTAAAGGGGTCATAATAGAACGTCTTAAGGGGATGTCTTAAGGGGTTATAATACGTCTTAAGGGGATGACTTAAGGGGTCTTAAGGGGATGTCTAGAGGAGTCATAATAGAACATCTTAATTTAGGGGATGTCTTAAGGGGTCTTAAGGGGATGTCTAAAGGGGTCATAATAGAATGTCTTAAGGGGATGTTTTAAGGGGTCTTAAGGGGATGTCTTAAGGGGTCATAATAGAACGTCTTAAGGGGATGTCTTAAGTGTAAGAAAAGCTAGATGCAGAAACAACTCTCCTAACGTCAAAACCTCAGGGAAGAACGCGGAGACACTTTTAAATTTTACAATTACAGTCAAATTAAGATGCACTTGAAAGCAATAACAGAGACAGAGTATTTGACAAACACATATGAACACCATATTTACGTGGGAAAACCCTTACGGGAGAAAAACTCACCACACCAAGAGAAATCACTTTGTATTACAGTAATGGAGATTACATACAAATATTAGACTTATCTTTCTGATGTCATTTTACAGCAGCATTCACCATGAACAACCTTGTTACAAAACATTCATGTTACAGTCTTCATAGAATAGAATTCATCCACTGATCATACAATCACACAGCAAACCGTCGACTCATCGAACCAGACATCATCTGCTACTCTAGACTATATTCATGTCCCCTTTGTTTGTCGAGATTCTTCTAAGAACTGCCACAATGAACTGTCTTCCAACGGTTCCCATTCAGCTTCTCTGATAAAATATTATTTAATTGTAAAAAAATTACCAATATTCTTAAAATATAAATAATTAAAAAATAATAATAATAATAAAATAAAATAATAACTAATTTCTAAATTTAGATCTATCCCTCACTTTCTTAAAATCTCAACCCTCTTTGTTATGCATATATCCTTTAAATCACATTCATATTATATATTATGCAATCATCAATATCTTTTTCACCACCTTGGACTGCAAACCATTCACACTACTTTGTATGCAATTGTTGGTGAAAGTGTATATACAATACGAGACCCCCATTGAAAGAATTAATTCTAAAGGTTGAGACTCTTGTATTAAGGGTCATGTCTCTAAATCATCATGTTAGGTATCATACATTAGGCAAATATAAATATAAATAGCACTTCAACCATAAATTATAAAATTATGGACATACGGAAATTCACCACCAGTAATTCACCGACAGAAAATTCACTGCCAATAATTCACCAAGGGAAAATTCACCACCAGTAATTCACCGACAGAAAATTCACTGCCAACAATTCACCAAGGGAAAATTCACCAATATGACAATTAACCGTGCGAATTCACCGCTATGACAATTCACCGCACGAAAAATTAATTGCATGAGTTTTTGGAGGTTAATTTTCCATGGTGGTGAATTGTTGGTAGTAGTGAATTTTCCCACAGTGAATTGTTGACGGTGAATTGTTGGCGGTGAATTTTCCTAAAGCCAAAATTATATGTTGATGATTTATGATTGTCTGCCAATTGTCATCTCCATTGGCAAGAGGTTACATCGATATCACAAGTTGCACTGACTTCAGTATTTCTATTGGCGAGACATACCGCTCTTCGGTGAGACATTATACCGATGTTCAAAGTCACATCCAAATGTTATACCATCGGCAAGACTTACTACTCTCGCCAAGACATCCCACTGAGCCTTCATGTTATTCTGAAGCATCCAACAGTTGGCGAGACACCACACATCGGTAAGAATTCATATCGAAGCAAGTGTGTTACACCGATGACTCCAAGATTTTCCCCGTCGGTGAGACCTCTCTTCATTGCTGAGACTTCTTCCTAAGACCCTTGTGTTACACCGAGTGAATACTGTCGGTGAGACATTCCTATCGGTAAGACTTCTTACCGAACACCCAAGACTCTCCCCGAAGGCTTCAACAAAAAATGTTGTCGGCGAGACTTTAGCTTTCGTTGGGACTTCACACCGAAGTAAGCCTTTCGGTAGAGGGTCTCCCCAATATATGATATGAATGGCCTGTTAGCCAGAGATCTCCACTCGGCATAGGGTTACAACGACAAGTCACAGCGATAAGCTCCTTCAGCATGACTTAAACATTGTCTCGGCGACCTGTACAAACCACAAGATCCAAAGCTGCTAGTCGGCCAAACCCAAAGCATGTCACACCGACTTGTCTCTCTTAGAGGTTTCAGCCTGTGGGATTGAGGCATATATTTCCAACATTAAGGGGTCTTAAGGGGATTTCTAAAAGGGTCATAATAGAACGTCTTAAGGGGATGTCTTAAGGGGTCTTAAGGGGATGTCTAAAAGGGTCATAATAGAATGTCTTAAGGGGATGTCTTAAGGGGTCATAATACGTCTAAAGAGGATGTCTTAAGGGGTCATAATAGAATTTCTTAAGGGGATGTATTAAGGGGTCATAATACGTCTTAAGGATATAATTGATTTAGCAATAATGTATGCATGATATTTAGTGATTATACAATTAGACATAAAATTTTGAAGTAGCAAAAC
The DNA here is from genome assembly GCA_007258455.2 of Sequoia sempervirens. Lineage (NCBI taxonomy): Eukaryota > Viridiplantae > Streptophyta > Pinopsida > Cupressales > Cupressaceae > Sequoia > Sequoia sempervirens. The sequence continues at coordinate 321,797,746 of VDFB02047230.1, read as the reverse complement.
ATGCACATTTAACAAACAAAATATATAGAATATTGATTTGATACATAGAAGTACATAGAGTATGTTTAATTATGTAAGTATGTATGTACATATATGTCATCTCAAAACAATGTTTACAAAATTTGGATATGCCATCTCAAGAGAATCTCAAACTCGTGGCTAGAATGTAGTAGGTCTTCACACCACCTGATATCAAAAAGGTACAAGCAATATCAATGAAATCATCAAAACATACATATTTTAATTTATATAAAACTATCTATATGTACAGAACTCAAGTACCTGCATTTAAAAGTATTCCACACATGTTTGTAGGTTGAATCCAGGCATCCTCTCCTTTTTGTTTCAAAGTATGAGATCAATCCAATGATGGCTTAATGACAAAAAATGACAATAAATCAATTTTAACTATTAATGTCCAAGAAATATCAATATGTAATCAAAACATGTATTTAAATATAATTTAATTAATAATTACCTATTTTTACCAAGTATTCCATGTCTAGGTTGAATCTGCATGGACTAGATCCTTTTTGTGATTATGCCTTAAGGATGTATAAAAGGACAATTTAAATCAATTTCAACTAATAACACACTTGACCAATGTCGAAACATGTATTTAATGTATTTAAAAGGACAAAATAAAACTAAAACTATATTTACCTGTATTTACTTATTCCATTGTACCATCTGCATCCTCTCTTTTTTGCAATGCATCTATGATTTCCTCATGTTCTTCCATAGAAATCTACCATAGCACTTTTTTGAAGGTCTTCCACGATACCGCTCTAGTTTTATATTTGTTGCCACCACCAAATGTGAGTAATGTATAGTCTTTTTATGTGTTTCATAGTCTTCGAATGCAGGTAGACCATTCTTTCTTCTCAAGTATTTTCGTAGCCAAGTGCCAACAACCACCACTGATCATATTGGAAAACATGTTCAAAAACCATCATCAAATAAGTTCTCAAATTTTTCTTAAGGGGATCAAAGACTTGTTCTAAAAAATTGCTTAAGGCGATCTAAAACTTGTTATCAAAATTTGCTTAAGGGGGTGTCTTAAGGGGATCACCGTACCTTTTGGATAATGAAAGCCATCATCATCTTCTCGAGGTGTTATCAACTTATGTTTAGTTTCCACACAACGAGCCAACCAATATTTTTTTTTCTCTTCATTCCCCTCAGGTGCAAAACAACATACACATGTCCTACCAACAAAATTCGATTTAATAACTTGTGCATATCCATATAAATAATTTAGTATTACAAAATAACTTAATAAAGTGAAATAAATTGAATTAAAATTACCTTCTTGTACAAGGTTTGAAACACGGTCATAATCTTCAGATGCAAACAATTGATCATTTTCTTCAATAGTTCTTTCATATTGATTATGTGCTTCTACAGGTGTCAACGATCTTTGCTCCCACTATTCAACCCATTCTGTATTTTCACATGCTTCCCAATCTCCTGAGATACAAAACTGGAAAAAACATGCAAGATCCCTTGTCCAAATAGTCCATGTGCTTGTTGTCGCACTCCTAAATGAATGCCATTCAATAGATCCACTGATTGTCTCACAATCAACTCTAGATACAATGTTCTCTTCTTCCACCAACCAAAAGAATCAATGAACTGTAGAGTAATCACTCAAACCAGGTGTAGATAATCTTCTATTACACCAATCCACAATCTCACATGCATCTTTAAATTTTACTAAATCCTCAAATCTTAATTGTTCTCTAGCAAGAATTCTTTTGACACACGCACCAGCTCCATCATGTTCTCCTTTACCATGCCCAGCTTCAAAAAAACTCCATATATGTTGGACATTAAGTTCCTTGTGAACCCTACTTAACCAATAGAACATTCGAGCATTCTTGAACTACCAGACAATTATCTGACCATATGAGGTGTTCTTTCATATGGATTCCTCTTTCTCTTAAATTTCTATAAAATATACTAAAACAAGATTGAACAAACTTTTGATGAGTGTAACTGATTGTCACTCAAATAAAAATGATACTCCCTCAAGAAATTTCTATCATCCTTTGTGCTATCATTTGCATGTCTATAAACAATATGGATAAACATAGCTACTTGCACTGAATTATAATATTAGATTGAATTTCCTCTTGCGGAGCTAGAGTATAATTCTTTGCAATATCAACCACTAAAAGTATAGTACCAATTGGAAATGTGTTTCTACATGTGAGAAATTGGCCATCAAGCCATCGAGCATGTTGAGTGCATGACATATTTTGGTACAATTTTATTAAATAAATTCACTCATAAATGCATGCACACTTTTTGTAACTAAATCTGGCGCTTTCCTATTTTTCCATCTTTTAAAGAATAGTGAACATTCCTAAATCTTTTGACATCTACTAATTGTTGTCCAAAATCATGATCAACACTTTCATGCAAACAAATTCTTAAAAATGAAAGATTTCACGTTAATGCATTGTCCAGAAATACAAGAACTTAAATAAAATAATTTATCATTAGATTTTTCACAAAACAAACCGAAATAAACTCTCTTATTTCTTCGTGGCATATCAATACCACAATCCTGTATAATCATGTTAGTATGCAAGGTACAAATATATATCGAAAAACATCATAAAAATAACGAAATTGAACATGTATTTTACAACAACAAGATATTCATTGCTTATTAATTTTTACATACCAGGGTTTACATTTTTCAAAAGACCTTTGACTTATTTTAATATTACCAGGTAACACTAAATCGCTACAAAATTTTCTATAAAATTCAATTTGTGTTGTATCTAATAGGTGTTTTGGGTGAGGATCACAAACTTTGGACCCCACCCTTAATTTTAAAAAATCTCTAGCATTAGATGAAACCCTAGTATTATCATGCCAATATTTTTCGATCAAATATTTAATTTCAACATTCAATTTTATATTAGACCTCAGTAGTCGTCCACTAAAACTCCAACATTGATTGATAGGATCATTTTCTATACTTTCTCTTCTTTTTGCCGCTCTTAGTAATGTTTTAGGATTTATTTTTAAAACTTCACTAATATTGCTTACCATTCTTTTATTCAAAGTTGCTTTATTAACTATAGTAGTTGTTATAGCTCTTCTTGCTACGTTTTTATCTTTAAATCGACTATTTTTCCCAATAGATTGAATGGAACTAGCAACAGTAGACATAACATGTTTTAATGATTGATCTTTTCTTTTTAGTTTAACATAAAAGCCTAACCTTTTCATTACTTTCCTCATTTTTTTCATTCTCATCAATTGCATCATTAGTAATGCAATTTTTTTACGATAAAAGAATTTGGTGTATATTCTATTCGCATGTGTTCTTATTTGCCTCCAATAAATTTGACCAGGAAGATTATCAAAAACACCACTTCCAATTTTAAAAAAAGTATTTTCATTAAATTCAACATCACATTCTAGATTTTCATCTTCATTTTCATCTTTATCTTCATTTTCATTTACATTTTCATCTTCATTTTCATCAACAAAACGGTTTTCATTTTCATCAAAAATATAGGTTTTGTTTTCATTTTCAAGAAAATGATTATTTTCATTTTCATTTGCAACAAAATATTTTTCTTTTTTGTTTTCAACAAATTCTATAAAAGTTTCGTCTCTTTGAATATCGTCAATGTCAACATCATTTAGTCCAGTATCTTGTAAAACTTCTACATACAAATTTACCATTTCACTAACTTGTGGATTTGAAGACGTACCTAGATTTGTGCATATTGAAACATTATCCATAGCATTCAAAGAGGGATTTGAAGACATAGTAAGACTTGTTTGTATAATCATATTCTTCTCCAAATTGACTCATTGCAAATTAGCTTCATCTACAACCATGGTATCCTCAATGTTTTCATCTTCGATAGTTGTGGAATTGATTGCTCCACCATCATTCATTGATTTCATTCTCATTCTTCTTTCTCTTTGTCTTTGTCTCTCCTTCTCTCTATTTTCTTCAACTTCTTGAGGAGTCAATGTCTTCCTTCTCTTATTACAAGCTTTATCTCCCATAATTATAAAATTCTCAAGCACAAATAAATGTTAATAGTGAAATACTTCAAAATATTCAATCCAAATTGGAAGTTGAATACCTATTAGGACAAAATTCTTCCTCTTGTGTTCCTCAAAACAAGTAGGAAACTACCACAATTCCACTTTAAAAATTGTTTTCTTCATGCCTCCTTTGAAAAATTCAATCCATATTGCAAATTGAAAACCTTTTGTTCCTCCAAACAAGCACAAAAATAACACAATTCCACTTCAAGAATGGTGTAGATGATGCCCCGTTTGATAAAATCAACTACAAATCAAGTTCACCACCTGTAAATACAATAGCTCATGAAAAATAATTTACTTTTACTGCTCTCGGCCGTACATGTGAAGTTGCAGACTTCACAATAACTTTTTGCAGTATATTTAAATAAAATAAACGGGATCCTGTTTATAAAACGGGATCCCGCTTATAAAAACCAGGATCTTGTTTATAAAAACCGGGATCACGTTCTATAATCAGGATCTCATTCTTTGACATTGAATGTGGGGACCATTGGATGGGAAACGGGATCCCGTTTCCTTCACAACGGTCCGAATATTATAAAATAAGGAACGGGATCCCGATTATAAAACAGGATCATGCTTATTAATAAACGGGATCCTGTTTTTTAAAATTTGATTTTTTTTTGCTTTGTTGTCAGGTTTTTGCCTAGGTTTTTGGTTTGGGAAAAGCATTGGAAATCCGAACCTAGGCCTTCAACCTAGTTTGACCTGCAAGTTGAAGGTCTTAATAATGTCAAAGAAAAATACCAACTTTGGACATATGGTTGACGACCTTTTTTGAAGAATTTTCTGACGAAATTAAAACCCATTTTAGATGAAACAATGTAGATTCTAAATATGTAAATTTTTTTGCAATTGGACTATTTTTTCTATTTTTCAATTAATTTCTAATAAAATTGGTCCATAAACTTTAAATATCAGGTTTTTTTACTATTTTAATAACTTTTGATCAACATAACATTTTGACAAACGAATTGCACGAGAAAAAACTTCAAACAATTCTTTTCAATTTTAAAAAAAAAGAAAAAAATGATAAGTTTAGTTCATCTTATGCATGTCGTACACAACGATTTTTCAAAACGACAAATCTACCTAATAAAAATTTAACAAAAAAAAAATATTCAATAAAAAATTACAAAAAAATATCAAGAACAAGCTTCAGTGAGTCACAAAACTTTTCCCAAAAGGATTTAGAAAAATACGATAATTTAAGTCAAAATATGGATGTCATACACGTGCATGGTATGGTAAAAAAAATGACTTTTAAACAGTGGTTTTTAGAAATGCCTATTGAAACTCAATTTGTACAATCTGGGTATTGAAATAAATTACATATTTGGAAACTAGACTCGGAGCACTGCATTTTATGATTAGTGACTTTTTTAAAGATTTCATCTCTAAGTGCTTCAAATTTTAAGGTCAAATGTGTCAAATTTGTCAAATTCTGAAAATCAAGAAAAACACTTCCATTTTATTGCCAAAAAGTGGACTCAACTTCTTGCACACACCCAGGTAGCACTAATAATCTTGTTTTAGAAGAAATGGTCACAAAGTTACAGTTGAAAAGGAGAAGGCATCCAAATCCATATTGAATTGCATGGTTGCAGAAGGACCAAAGGGCTTTGGTCAATGAGCAATGTCTGATAAAGTTTAAGATTGGTAACTATAAGGATGAGGTTTTGTGTGATACCATATGTATGGATGTTTATCACATGTTGTTAGGTAGACCATGGCAATTTGATCGACAAGCGGTGCATGATGGACATGCTATCACTTATTCATTGATAAATGATGGTTTTCAACATAAGTTGAAACCCCTGAAGGAGATAGAAGAAAAGGTATGTAGTAATACATAAATTTGTTTGGTTGATGGAATAGAATTCCTACAAGGTATGAGACATGAGCATATGTGTTTTGCATTGATCCCTACAGTTGATAAAGAAAGTGATAGCAATGTACCTATAGAAGTTTCAAATTTGTTGAAAGAGTTTCAGGGTATTGTTTCTGATAAAATACCTGAAGGTTTGCCTCTAGTAAGGAAGATCAATCATCAAATGGACCTAATTCCTAGAGCCATCTTGCCAAATAAGGCAGCCCATCAAATGAATCTAGTAGAAAATGAAGAGTCAAATAGGCAAGTGAAAAAGCTATTGCAAAAAGGATTGATCAGGGAAAGTTTGAGTCCATGGGCAGTACCTATAGTGTTAGTGTCGAAGAAGGATGGGGAATGACAGATGTGTACAAATTCTGGAGCCATCAACAAGACTACTATCAAGTATAGGTTTCCCTTGCCAAGGATGGATGACATCATGGATTGTTTGAGTGGAGCTGAATACTTCATGAAGATAGATCTGAAGAGTGATTATCACCATATCCGAATTACAGAAGGAGATGAATGGAAAACAACCTTCAAAACCAAAGAAGGTTTGTACAAGTGGTTAGTCATGCCTTTTGGGCTAACCAATGCACCTGGCACATTTATGCAACTCATGAACGAGGTATTGAGATAATTTATGGGTAAATTTGTTATTGTTTACTTGGATGACATTCTAGTTTTTAGTAAGACATTGGATGAGCATTTGATGCATATCAAAAAAAAAATTGAGAAGCTAAGGGAAGAAAATTTGTTAATCAACTTGAAGAAGTGCAGTTTTGTGAAACACGAGTTGGTATACTTGGGATTTGTGATCTCAGCAGAAGGTCTTAAGATGGATCCAGAGAAGGTGAGAGCTATTGTTGAATGGCCTACACCAAGGAGTGCCACAGAGGTAAGATCTTTTCATAGTCTAGCAAGTTTTTATAGGAAGTTCATCAAAGGTTTTAGTAGTATTTGTGCACCCCTAACGGAAAAAATGAGGGGATAGAAAAGAATTTAAGTGGAGTACAGAAACAACAAAGATTTTTTATTTGCTGAAGAAGAAAGTTATGAAGCAACCTGTTTTGGCACTTCTAGATTTCAATAAGGTATTTCAGGTAGATTGTGATGCTAGTCATGGCGTCATTGGGGCTATTTTGAGTCAAGAAGGTAAATTTGTTGCCTACTTTAGTGAAAAGTTAAATGATGCAAAGAAAAGGTATTTTTTTTATGATCAAGAGTTCTACACTATAGTTCAGGCTTTGAAGAAATGGAGACATTACTTGTTGCCAAAGGAGTTTGTTTTATTTACTGATCATCAGGCTTTATAGTATTTAAATAGTCAAGGAAATTTGAATCAAAGGCATTTGAAATGGGTGGAATTTCTGCAAAGTTACACATTTGTTTTGAAGCATAGTAGTGGAAGATCGAACAGAGTTGCAGATTCCTTGAGCAAGAGGCAAAGTTTGTTAACAAAAATGTAGATTAAAGTTGTTGGGTTCAATATTGAACTCAAGAACCTATATCTTGAAGATCCTAATTTTATAGAGGCTTGGAGAGCTTGCATGGAGCCTATTACTCTGGATAGGACAAGATTGTTGGATTTTACAATCCAAGATGGTATGTTGTTTCAAAGGAATCAGTTGTGCATTCCAAGGAGTTCCATGAGGGAGAACTTGATCAAGGAGAAACACAATGGTGGATTAGCTAGACATTTCGGTCGAGATAAGACAATTGCTATTGTTGGTGAACATTACTATTGGCTATAGTTGCAACAAGATGTGAAGAATTTTGTGCAAAGTTGCAAAGTATGTCAGATGGAAAAAGGAACATGTCAGAATACTAGGTTATATCAGCCATTACCTATACCAGAGAAGTCATGGGAGGACATCAACATGGATTTTGTTCTTGGTTTGTCGAGGACACAATTAGGTCATGACTCCATATTTTTGGTACAGGATAGATTTTTGAAGATGGAACACTTCATCCCATGTCATAAGACTAGAGATGTTGTTCATATTGAAAAATTATTTTTCAGAGAGCTGGTAAGACTACATGTTCTACCCAAGAGCATAGTTTCAGACTAAGGTACCAAGTTCGTTGGGTATTTATGGAGGACGTTATGGAAGAAGTTGAAGACTGATTTGAAGTTTAGTTCTACCCATCATCCACAAACATATGGGAAAAAGGAGGTGGTGAATAGGAGTTTGGATAACTTGTTAAGATGCTTAGTAGGTGACAAGCCCAAGGGATGTGATTTGATTTTACCATAGGAAAAATTTGCTTACAACAATCCTATCAACAAGAGCATTGGTAAATCACCATTCCAGATTGTGTATGGGAGTAGTCCTAGAACTACTTCTGAATTGAGAAAGATGGATAAGGGAGTGAAGACTAGTGTTGAGGTTGAATATTTTGCTAAACATCTAAAGAATTTGCATGAAGAGGTGAGGAAACATATCCATAAGATGAATTCAAAGTATAAGGCTAAGGTAGATAAAAAAAGAAGGTACAAGGAGTTCTAGGTAGGTGATGAAGTCATGGTTCATTTGCAGAAGGAGAGGTTTCTAGTTGGCACATACAACAAGTTCAAGATGAAGTTCAGACCATGCAAGATCCTGAAGAAGCATGATTCAAGAAATGCATATGAGGTGGAGTTGTCGAGTGAGATTCATGTTTCACCTATGTTTAATATTTTTGATTTGACAGAATATCATAAGGAGAATGAATTGACAGAGGCATAGTGGACGATTCCAACACCCACTACAGAAAAGGAAGAGATTGAAGAAATTTTGGATAGTTGTGTGGGAAGAAGCACAAGGAACATGTAGTATACAGAATATTTGGTAAAATGGAGAGGAAGGCCTATTGAAGATTCAACATAGTTACCTGATTCGAAGGTTAGTTGTCTTGGTTTTCCTCTAACTCCTAGGGAGTGACAGGGTCACTTTTCAAATTACCCCAAGTGTCTAATGCAAGAGCATCCAAGGTGTACAAACAATCTTGCATCAATATGTGTTATTTCTTTTCCAAGAAGGGTTGAGTTTGCTTAAGAACAATTAACATGAGGGAGGAACTAACTTCGACATTCGGCATTGATCAACACACTCATCGGTATGACATAGAGCTTTCGATGGGACCTTGTTTCATGTCCCTTCGACTTAGCAATAAGCATTTCACAAGTGGTGGACAATTGTGAAGGTTCTTTATCGAGCTATAGGTGATTTTCGGCATGATCAGAGGATCTCGAAGAGACCATACTTCATGTCTCTTCGACATGTTGATGGTAAAAACAATGGTTCTTAATGAGCGTGAGGAAATCACTTCGAAGGGAGGTTCACCTATCGATGGGATGACATTCGAAGTCCCTTCGACAAAGTGATAAGGTGTATCAGGGTAACAACAATACTTCAGGCTAACAAGAATACACTTCCCCTCGAGATTTCGATATCGAGTAGAAAGACATGCTTCGGTGAGAGGTCTTGAAGGGTCCATTCGATATACCGATATAAGCTTCATTGACGAGACCTAGTTGTATCAAAGTGAGAGGATTTGAAGTCCCCTTGAAACTACAATGGCGGAAAGGTGCATTAAAACATGAGTGGATCAATGGTGATAGATGGATGAATAAGTTAGCGACACATGGCATGACACTATTCGTTGATTCCACATCATTGTTGTGAATCAATGTTATCATTGGTCAGACAAATTCAAGCATGAAGCCGATGGAAGGAAGATGAGTACCTATTGTGAATGAATAAGAATTAAAGTTGTTGGTAACAAGATAACTGCTTGGGAGATCTTGATGTTCATTAGGTGACAAGGTGGTACTACGACAACATGGGGAGAAAGAATGATGAGAGGCTACGCCGACATATAGAAGGAATATAGTATATAGAGAGAGATAGAAGGTGGCGACATAACATGTTGGGGATGAGATTGTGGAGCTAAATTTGAAGGTCGATCTGCATGTTTACTGATGCTTTTGTAATCAGAAAGCCCATGTAATTTTATAAAAAAAAATTCCACTTCAGTATTAATAAAATATCTATGTTCTTCCTGCATTTTTTCTATGCAAACCTATGTGTTGTAGTGAGTTCTAGTTTTTAAGGTGAGTATCCTTCATCACTTGGTTCTAGTAGAAAGTATATGATTACTTACACACTTCAGTTGGAGTACTAGGATGGGTTACCCCCTGAAAAGTCTTGATTCTTGCAATGAGTGCTAAGTGGACTATTTGTGCTTATGAGAGATGGGTTAGTGTGCTCATGACATATAGGTCAATGAGTTTGACTAAAAAACTATGTAATTAAAACCTAATAAATGACATAGATGATTAATATGTTAAAAAAAATCCATAATGACTACTTGTTGGAGGGATAAAGTTGTGATTGCCACCTCTGACATGTTTCTCTTTGGATGCTACACATTCTTTGAGCTCTTCACAATAGTGTTCTTGTAATTTATAATTATTGACTAGAATGATCAAGCAATATATATAATTATTATTTAATAAAATGAATAGCATTGTTCAATTATTTGATGAGAATAATAGTTGTATTTTGTGTAAATGACAAGATTTAGTAATACCATTCACAATTTATAGCCTTCACTATCACTATCTTGCTAAGTGTATTTGAAACTTTGTTACTGTAATCTTATTTTAAAAACACCAAAAACTTGTATTGAATCTTATAAATACAAAAGCCTTGGATATGTGTGTGCTTTCTTTTCATTATATGTAGATCTATCTTTTTGAAAGCCTCAAGTGACTTAATATATTGAATGAAACACATTGCATATATAGTGAAAATTTATGCTACTAATCTTATGTGGAATTATTATACCTAAGGAGTATTATACCAAATAAAAACCCAAGAATAATAAGATAGATAGTTCTATTTATATTCCATTAAAATTGTACCAAAAAATACCGCAAACTTCAAGGCAATGATAATTGACATTTTTAATTTTTTTAAGCCAAAATTTGAATAATTATGCCAAAGTACAATAGTCATAAAGAATGTTAAAAGAAAACAATTAAAAAAACAGATTTATTCTTGTAAACTCAAATTTTGTAAAGATGTTTAAAAACGATTATTTAGTATAAAGTGTTGTGGGCTAAAGCATTAGCACATCTAAATCTACTATAATTTAGCTAATGTCTAGCAAGGTTATAATATAACAATTATATTGGAATTTCCACTTATAAATCTTAATTTAATTAAAAGAGGTTCTACTAATATGATTTTTTGTCTAAGATTGAAGGACAATCTTATTGTTAACAATAAGGTTATAAAATAAAATAAATTGAGAGTTTTATATCCATTTGTGCTCTTTTATGTAGAAGCTTTATAGGAGAAGTAGTCAATGAAATAATGTGACATGCACAAGAGTGCATGGAATATGTTGTGCTTCATAATGCATAGTGTGTTATAAGAGTGATGGCAAAATTACATGTTTCCATTATCAAGCACAAAGGAAATATCTACCCAATTTCCTAGATCACACTTGAGTATAATTAAACTAAGTTGAATTATGTGGCATAGGCTCATTGATCAATATAATAGTTTACAATATGTACAATGATGTGTGTTTATATAGCATGATATCAAATAAACCTTTCACAATATTCTAACAAGTGTCATGCACATATGGTGTGATTTCCATGTAGCTAGGATTGTGTTAAATGTTTAACACAAATGCGTGGAGAAGATTTGTTAGATGTTGGACATGTATCCGGAGCTGAATTGAATGTATTATGATAAGTGAAAAGGATATTATTGGATAAGGAAGGTGCATAAATTAATTAATTAAATCATTTAATATTCCTTCTCCAATTTCAAAATATCATTTTCCAAGAGTTGGCATATAGACCTGTGTTATTTGTCATCAATACTAGTGGGAAGATCAAAGATCAAATGTAGAAACAATTCCTTGGATGCATCCATGTGTTGCAATTCCCAAAAATCAAGAAGCCACTTGTGTGATGTGTTGTTTGCAAAAGCAATGAGTGCCATATACCCTTATTCTATCAGAAGAGCATGAAAAAAATCCCACAAGTGAAGAAAATAAGCATAATAACTATATGTCTATCAATATACAAAATAAGTGTATAATACAATGATAAACCTTGCATACATAGGAAAGGATGAGGAGGTAGGAAGGTAGGATTGAACAACTGACTAACCCTCCAAATGTGCAACACTTGTGAGCTCACTTGACAAGTGTGTGAGCAAGTGCCAAGTATGCATGCAATAGGTGTCTCAAGTGATAAGGACACATGTCTCAATGCTATGAATTGAGAAAAAAGCATAAGAAACATAAGTAAACTTAAGCTATAAGTGTGAATGGGTCAATCCTAGAAAGGTGATATCCTATCAAGATGGATAAAGACACTATTTACACTACAAAAAAAAAAAAATCTATAGAACACTTTAGTGCAAGCTAAGAAAAATTGTTGAAATTGCAGTTTTCTATTACCAAATTTGTTAAGGAGACCAAATTTTTGTTGGATGCTAGTTGGGAAGCCACATTGGTTAGTGTTAACACAAGAAGTAATGCTAATAAGGAAAAGTATGATAGTTCAAGTTCATTATTCTATTTTATAATTTCCAAAATTCTTTAATTCTTCAATTTGTTTGATGCATGAATGTCACTTCACTTAATTGATATTATAGAACAAAAAAGCATAAGATCTAGGTGGTAAAATTATTCATGCAACATGTTACAAGTGTCACCATATATGAATATAGGACAAAAGTTGGAAGAATTAGAAGTATAAAAATCTTGTGAAAGGATATAATCAATTATTTCAAAAGGAAGTGTGTATATGAGATGAATTCACAAGGATTAGGTACCTCAAGAAACTCATATATATCAACATCTTCCTTCCACCTCTTCCACACATGTCTCAAGGATTGACACTAAGAGAGTTACAAATGGAGATGTCTTCCATAAAGGATTCATTGGATGAGAATAAGTCCCAATGTATAAAGATAAAAATGATAAGGAAATTAAATGAAGTAGTGTAGCAATTGGGTGATTATTTGAGGATGACTAGAGGCCATATGATGTTGCAAGATGGGTTGAGAGAAAGTAGGTTTGAAGGAGCACATATGTATGCACTATAAATCATAATAGATGAAGTTTATATGCAAGTGTACAATATTTGAAATGCCATCAAGAATATTTGTGATGTTGTGGGATTGTGGTGTCCACCACCTATTCCTGATTATCATATTGGGAGAATTAATTAGCTTTATAGTGTTTAAGTGAGTGTTTTGAGATAAATATTTCAACAAGGAAAATAACTAACACTTAAGACATATCACCAATAAAATGATAAATGTCAATCATCTAAATGGATAACCATTTCCCTTTTTGTTAGAAATATATGTTATTCCCTTAAGGTCCTTTCTCATCTTTGAATCAGGTGCCTTTATGCCTAAGATGTTCTTTGGTATCATTTTGTGCATGTCCTATAATAGAGTTAATGCCAATAGAATTTGCATAATCCTATCAAGAGCATCTAAGACTAAAACCTCACTTGTAAATATTTCTCCTCAAGTGGCATAGTATTTCACAAGATAAGTTGTATCTCTTAAGCCCACATTTGTTGGTCCAAAATTATGTCTAATTAATTTTCAAGCTAATTACAACTAAATGTAAAACCATTTCACACCTAATATAGATTGCATGTACATAAAAAAAATGATTTCTTTGTTGTGTGCATGTCTCCTTCTCTTTGAATTGTACTTTAAATGAAAACACAATAAGAATGGCAGAATTTCTTAATTATATTTTGTTTACTATTTAGTAAAGGCTCAACATATGCATCCACAATTTCCTTAGGATATAACTTGGTTACCAATTGGATTAAAGGCACAAGTTTTTAAATGCATTTAATCGCAATAACCATTTATTCTCACCTTTACCATTATTTTAAATTAATCTTTACTTTTGCAAGTCATTCCAAATGGAATTATGAAGAATTATCAATTTTATAGGTCTTTTTAAAAACATCTTTGTAAATAGAATACAATTGGTTTTAGGTTTTTCTTGTTTTATTAGATCCTACGTTGAAGAATCACAAAGGTTAGCATGGTGCATAATATATAATAAATCTTGCATTTTCTTTTCAAAATAAATTTAGCCTTTGTTTACAATGTGTCTTAAACATTTCTTTTTAATTGTTGAGTCTACAATATCTTTGAAGATATTCACTTGACAAAATTTTTGAATTACAAAAAGAATGTATGAAACACCAACACAAACAAAATGTACATTTTTATCTTCTAAACATATGTTGAAAAATTATTTAATAATAAAAACTAACTGAAAAATTGATTCCAAATTTATATATTATGCAAGAGTATATAACATAAAATAAAAATTTTAAAAGTAGTTTTTATTGTTTTTCCTTAAAAACAAAAGTTGAGAACACTACTTAACAATGTTAAAGACCTTGGTCCAAAAAGGAATGTGCAAAAGAATGGTGTAAGGATCTAGTATTCAGAGTCCTTGCCTTGCCTAATCTTATCAAGCAAATACAAATTTAGTAAGTCCTTTATTCACTTATTTTTTACACTAAAAGAGGGGTAAAAATTTATTAAAACAAGAAAAAGTACATCGCAAGGCTTTACACAACCCTGTCAAACTCAACTAAGTTGTCCAGGTCATGAGACAAATCCAGGGGTAATTGACCCCTATCCATAATGTTCCAATTTTGCATATGATCAGAGACCCACTTGACCCACTTGACCAAACAATCTGCAACAGCGTTCCATTCTCTAGAAATATGATTGAAAGTAACCGACTCCAAAGAAGCACAAATATTAAGAATCTGCTTAACAACATAAGCTAAATGCCAACTAACATCCTCTAAATCCTACCTATTCAACAGATTCACCACCACCTGGAAGTCAAACTCACATATGATCCTTTGCCACCCAAACTGACAGCCACGCGTCATAGCATATAAATTGGCAAGAGCTTCCATTAAGTTGTTAGTATGAAGACCCTTGTAAACAGAAAAGATAAACTGAACAAACCCGTAACTATCCTGACCAACACCACCAATGCCAACATGACTAGGGTTTCCTTGAGAAGACCCATTTGTGTTGATTTTCAACACTCCCTGAGGAGGAGGAGACCAGCGTCCCTCCCTATTTATCTTCTGATGAGGATGTCTACCATGACTTCTTATGAACTGTCCTTGCTGAGGAGGAAGATGAAGACGATTGCACCAAACATCTCAAGGATCCACTACTTCCGTCAAATCACATTTTGCCGCAACAGTTTCTCCCAAAGAATGAAGAATTTTCGACCACAAACGATGAGCCACCATCATCACATCTTGAAAAATCATGCGATTCCTTTCCATCCATATATGCCAAATAATAAAGGAGGGGCCAAGAGCCCAAGCAACTTGAAGAAAAGAAGCAACAGGGGCCTTGCCCCACCGGTCAAAAACTCAGCCAAAGATGAGACATGCCAACAGGACATGTTCCACACACCCCACCACAAGTGCCAAATCTCCCTAGCAAAGGAGCAATGGAAGAAGAGATGTGAAACACTCTCCTCAAAATTATGGCACAACACACATTGAGGGGCCCTGAAAACCACACTTTTTCACAAATTATCCCAAGAAACCTATTGTGAACCACTAACCACATGAAGTTACACGGGCCACGAATATGAGTGCTAGACTTGTTTCCACCAAGGGACCTCAATATCTCCAAACATCTACCTACCAAGCTACCCATATCCAGCAAAAACATAATACTTCCCAGACAAGTCATTGCCAACCCAAGCCAAAACATCCTGCCCCCCCAAGGCATTACATTCACGAGAAGCAAGAATCTAAGCCAACTCACACCTATCCACTTCAGACCCCCCTAGTTGCCAATTAGAAGAGTGCTTCCATCGAAAAGTAACAGTCGGCCCACAATGCTGAGCAACCTTATAATGTTTAGTTGTGTCCCAACCAACAGTAGTAAAAATATCACATAGAGACTAGAGGTGAGGATATGTAGAAAGGATAGGAGGGTGCCCATCCCAAGAATCCAACCAAAAAAGTGTCTAAGACCCTGAATGACAGATCCAAAAGAACCCACTCTTAACCAACTGAGCCCCCACTTTCAGAGTATGCCAAATCATAGAACCCCCTCCCTCCAAAGGAAAGCGAGGAACATCAAAAAAATTGACACCTCTAAGATACTTATGATTGAGAATACGGGCCCAAAGCTGATGTTGACTGATACACCAGCGCCAATAAAGCTTAGCAACAAGAGCTTGCCCATTCAAAATAACAAAGTGTAAACCAAGACCACCCTCTTTCTTCGGCTTGCACACAATTTCCCACTTAACAAGGCTCCACTTAGCAAACAACAAGTTACCACTCCAAAAAAACTATCATGAGAGTGCATCAAATTCCTTAAAGAAATACATAGGAGCAGCCTGAACAAAGTACCTATAAATAGGAAGAGTTTGAATAACAAACTTAAGAGGAGTCACTCTAGCAACAGTAGATAACCATCGATGAGTCCAATGAGTGACCTTCCCCTGCAACTTATCAAGCAACTTCTGCTAGGAGGACCTAGGTTGCCTACCCACAGCAAGAGGAATGCCCAAATAGACAAAAGGAAGAGATCCAATCTAAAACCTTAAAATAGTCGCAATTCGCCTTTGAATAGCCTAGGGAGTATTAAAAAAGAAAATAGAAGACTTATGCTCATTAACTTTCTAACCCGAAGCAGACAGGTAAGTATCCAAAACTTGACGAAAAGATTCAGCTTCCCGAAGACGAACTTACCCCATAAGAGAAGTAGCATCCACAAACTGGAGATAAGAAAGCGTTAGTAAACCATTGCCCCAATGCCACCCATGAATCAAGCCCCGAAAAACTTGAAACTTAAGAAACCAGCCCAACCCCTCAGCCATAATAATAAACAAATAGGGATAAAGTGGGTCCCCTTGGCAAAAGCCCTTGGTGGCGCCAAAAAGCTCTAAAGGTTCTCCATTCACAATAACCGAAAAAGAAGAAGAAGTAGGGGAGAGGGCCCAATAGTCGTGCGGGGTCCAATAGTCGCGCACCCAATCGTAAATATAATACCCAATAGTCATTTATATAATGTCCAATAGTTGTGATTTGACTACCCATAATTAAACAAAATGTCTGCGTTTGATCTAAAAAACAACCAATCATGTGATACCACATCAGCGCTCAACTACTCATGATGTAATGCACGAGAATTGGTCTCACTATTTTTTTGGGGCCTTTTTGGACACCTTGACAAAAATGCATGCTGATGTGGCATCATATTTGATGATGTGGCCCTAAAACCTTAGTTATAAGCAGAGAACTTGCCAAGTAAGCTGCTGTAAAAAATTGGGAGTGATTTGAAATTTCGATGTAAGATAATTAGAAGCGCAAAGTTAGGGTGCACGACTACTGGGCCCTCTCCCCTAATACAACTCATAACCCAACTCACCCAATCAGGATAAAAACCGAAGGCCAAAAGAATCTTCTGAATAAAACGCCACTTAACTCTGGCATAAGCCTTAGCCATGTCCAACTTAATGAACATAGATTTCTCCTTTGAAGTCGCCATAGAATGAATGACAGAAAATACAAGCGCTTCACAAGTTTAGAGCTATGAGATTTCAAAATAAAACAACAACAAAACATATAAGAACCTAAAAGAACAGATAGAAAACCCAAATGCTCTGATCTTGAATTCTATATACATAGTCCCAACAAAAACTTAAAAGGAAATTGATAGAAAACTGGATTATAATGTAGCACAGAGATCATTAATTGGTTAGAACTATTTTTAACATTTAATTAACCAAATGATTCTCCACAAGAACCCATCATCCCAGTTAAGATTGTCTGAAGTTTGAAATGCTCAGTTTATACACATTCCCTAATGGAACCATTCGGTAGTTTTAGGCGAGAGTTGTCCCTAAATTTTTGCAACTTGGTCTTGCCAGCTGTGTACAGAATCCTGCATCATTCTTCGCTACCCTGAAACTATCTCGAACCTCCTGGATAATTGTCATTGCCTCCTTGTTTTCTCCTTCGACCGAGCTGAATCTCTTCTTATTTCAGCCCATTTACATTTGATGGCTTTTCTGCATCTTCACGTTGTTCGACCACTTTGAAAATAACATCATCTTCTATAATCTCAGTATGATCTGTCATCAGAAATCTGACCTCTTTTGTGGTGCAATGTAAGTACTGTGAGTAGTTAAGGCTGATCATTTTCATGATTAAATCTCATTAGTAATCTGGGTGTGATCTCTCATCATAAGTGAGAAACCCTTTTTGTTCAGTGGGTGTTAGTGAGTGTCAAACGGCTGAGCACTACCCAATCAAATTTATTTTATTTTCTCTATGGATGGATTCAAATATCTTCTATCAGTTGATTCACATTTGATGATTGCTGTACGTTCTCTCAAAATGCTGCTATGACTGGTACTGGAATACCATAAAGTGAAAAAATACAGCACATGCAATGTTCTATGATTCAGTTGGAGAAAGTGACAGAGATGCAAACCAGAAGGAATTTTTCTTGTTCATTATAGAAAAAATATTTCAATCACTATCCAAAAATAATCAACTCACATTGCCTACTATATTACTTACATACCACAGGCACAGGCTTTAAGAGGGGGCTATCCTCTTTCAAATAAAACCTCAAATTAGATTTCTTATTGTTTAGGTTACAAAAGCTCTTGACTAATTAACATATCGAGAGAAGTTGGTCCCCACAAATTTCTGAACCACAAACTAATCTTTTAATCAAGTACATCTAACACAAGATGTGCAATGTGGGCAAAATATGCCCGAGTTTGTGCAAATTGACAAGCACTCAATCTCCCGCATCAATATCCTGAATGGCCATATCCGTCTTGCATTAGGACATATATGACTCAGTGAGGCAGAGTATTCCTGCAGACATACACCGCAAGAAAACTCGTTTAAGTAGAGGCAATGGCTGATGGTGCTTACAAAAGAAATATATGAAGCATTCCTATACGGTAGTCCGTTCCCAGGACTATATATAATACAATTTTTGCCTCAAGCACTACTCTGCTTTAAAGAGAAAAAATTATGCAACATGAAAGGGTGAGGAAAAATATCCTGCAAGGCTTGATGTGAATTGATTGATGTGGCATTATTAATCTTTGGATCTCCAATCTCCATGATATATCTAAAATCTGTGCCTGACACCTGATACTTAGCCACTCCCCATAATCCTAAGTGGCAAGCTTCGGTCTCCTGGGGTTCTAATAATTCCTTGCAGCTTCAGTATCTGCAGGTTCTTTCTACCCTGCTCTGCTACCTTGTTGGAACTTCAGAACAGAATAATATAGGAAAAGTATCTTGAAAAACAAGAATTTGTCAGATGCAGAACTACAAAATGAACAACAGGACTATCAAGATGTATGGTTCTAAATGACAGCACATGGTATAGACATGTACCCACATACAAGCAAATGGACACTCCAAAATTAAAGCAGAGGAGCCACTCTGCAATAATAAATCACAACATATCTCAACATGAATCTACTGTGCAAGGATTATTTACAGCTACTACCAGAAAGAATAGAATTTGAACTTCCACTATTTTCTTGACACTTTGAAAAAAAAACTACTGGACACATAACAATTTCCAAGGATTAGGTAATTTATGCTCACTACATCCTGAGTTTTACAGTTTGGCTTAATATACCACGTGTAAATTTTTCCAAATAGACTGAAACATTTTCCACGTTTAATTTTTCCACATAATGCCCAGATACTAAATATAGATCTAAATTCTAAACAAAATGACAAAAACAATAAATTCTAAATAACACACAAAGTTGAACATGAAAATCCAATCAGGCAAACATACAAGCATAATACATACCAGCAGCAGAGTACAGACCACACACATACAGCCAATTTGTCGTATGTGTTAAAACTGAGACCACTGACCTGCAAACTGCTGCTGCTGCACTGTTTTATTGACATTAAATATACTTGTTCACCTGTCATAGGACAGACAAACATGTAAGCTACCTATTACTATAAACTATGATAAACTGCGTCATCGATGACGATACACATACATGTATATGTACTTGCTACTCCCTGCTGGAGCAAGCACAAAGTAGATGATGAACCTCCCACTGAAATACTCTAGAATTCCTTCAACCAACTGTAAAGATGGCCATCAAAGAATGTTTTAAGACGGCCTACCTAATTCATTATATTATCAATAGAATTCATATTATTTTCACTGAGACACTGGATATCTAACTATAATACATCCCCTTGTTGGCCCGGTTTTACAGTTGGTGAATTGGGCTTCCTAAGTGAACATGTCGTCCCCCAGAATACCATCCAAATTAGCCATACCCAAAAAATTTCCTTCGCAACCCACATCGATCTCAAACTCGGATTTTATAGGGCAATTCCCTAATTGCTGATTTGTTAGTGAAGGAGTAGCCATCAACTCGGCTTCAGTTCCAGAGTTAATCTGAGGCATATCTGTTGGGGAATATTCAAAGCCATCCACAATCAATTCATTTCTTCTCAGCCCAGTATCCGCAAAACCCTCAACAATCGGAGCATTTGTACTCAGCACAGACCCATCTGCAGTCGAAGCATTTGAGCTTAACTCATCCAATTGCAAGTTAAATATGTTTTCCTTGTGCTCATCATAGGGCAAGCATCTCCTTTTATTGCCATCGCTGACGCTTGGCCTACTTTGAAGCCTCTGAGTGATTAAACCCGGATTGCCGACAAGTGTGGCCAGAAATGAGAGAATCTGTTGAGGTCTCCGTTCTGTCAAATCTAAGCGCCTCTTCAAATCCTCCATCTCTCTATCAATGCTTTCCTGCTCCTCCCTCAGCTGAACAACCTCCGAAACAATAGCCTCCTCGTCCTTCTGAAGCTTCTGGAGTTCCTCTTCCAAATCATATTTAACACCCAATTGACTGCCCAGCCCCTGAGACTGGTGATGACTAGACCTCCTTCGACGAATACAGTGGAGTAACTGATTTTGCCCTCGCAGAAAACATTCGTGTGCAAACTCCCATCTATCGGCATCCACTTTACGAAATCCCTGTGCCATTAAAAGAACAATCAAGAAAACCAGAGAAAAGGAAGGTATAGAAGTATGAAAGCAAGTTATAGACACTCACATATGTGTTGAGCTGTCGAACAAAGCTAGAGAAATTGCAGTGCTTGAAGTAGCGAGGGAGCAAATGGAGAGAAAAATGGTGGGGATCCTTCACCAGGAAACTGTTATTGCCTGAGCTCCATGACACAACACCGTCAGTTGAAGGATCTCCTACCATTTCATATGTCTTTGTAATGAATGGCGTTGCACCGTTTCCCTCCATCATTATCTTTTCAAGTAGATAGGTAGCTAGCTTTCTCCTTTTTGGTCTGTCCTAGTGACGTCCCTCACGGCCGGCCTCCCATGCTTTATACGGTACAGCAAAAGACGGCGGCGGCATGCATGTCAAAGGAAATTCTAGAACATCCCAGAAATTTCACTTCGTTTTAGTTTTTTCTTTGCCCGAGCGCATCGTCGTTACTTCTTCCGCGTTAGCGCGTAAGATTTTTTTCAGGGGGAAAGATATTTTTCTTTGGTTGAATGGTGTATGCAATTTTTAAATTAGCTGTCTATATGTAGAAATTAGCAATTGGATTCATAAATTCGATGGGCACATCAATAGTTTTTAATTACAACACGACTTTGAGAAAAAAAAAATTCATAGTCAAATGTTTAATTGTATGAAAGATGATATAAATTTTATGTAATTTTTTAAATCAATTATTTGTAGAAATGAAATTGTTGCAAGAATTTTACTTTTTATGATAAAATTATTAAAAACTTATTAGGGGAAAGGACTCAATACTTGAGCATGTTTCAATATTTGTGATAGCATTTGTTTATAAAACGTCCAATTTTTTTAACAATATTGGACCAATAGTTGTGACTTTAAAGTTGTTAGTGTTGATGATGACTACCCATAATTAAATGAAATGTATTCCTTATATCTAAAAAGCAACCAATCATGTGATGCCACATCAAAGCCCAATAAAACATGATGTAGATGCACAAGTATCGGTCTCACCTTTTTTTGGGGCCTTTTTGGACACCTTGACAAAAAGCATGCTGATGTGGCATCATATTTGATGATGTGGCCCTGAAACCTTAGTTATAAGCAGGGGACTTGCCAAGGAAGCTACTGAAAAAAATGGAAGTGATTTGAAATTCCCACATAGGATTTTGAGAAGTGTGAAGTTAGGGTGCTCAACAATTGGGTCCTCTCCCCTAAAACAATCAAATACTTTATTCATTTTAATATAATTTCTTGTAGAAACAAATGCAATCCTTATTATAAAACAACAAAACAAGTACACTTAAAATTCATGTAAAAATCAAATACCTCATGAACGATCCCTTGCATACTACTATAACTCAATAAAAGAATATTCCATTAAATACCACAAACACACAAACTATTTGAAAACAAGGGTCGATCACCAAATTTTCCTCATTTCTAAATGATTACATGAATAGTTGGTTATAGCCTATCACCACGATTTATGGCTTATGTGATGTGATGCATGGATTTATGATATATGGTTTAGAGGTAGATATTCATATGTATTGGTTATGATGGATGATTATTTGTGATGTACTTGATGTGTGGATGGATGGAATTTTTATGTTTTATGGATGAATATGTTATGATGCATTCAGTTTACTGATGGATATGTTATGATGTATGTATGGATGTGCATGGATTAAATGATAATGAATGTATGTTTTTCATTTTTATTCTTTTGGATATGGCACATGTGGATGAAAATAAATGATAGAAGATAGAAATATTATTTAGAAAATGATGTTAGTAGATGAAGAAAATGAATAGAATACTGAGAATCGAGATAGAATAAAAATGAGTAGATTATATTATGAGTGTGATTGTAATTGGATGCATGCATATGTTGACATGTGGCAATAAATTTATATTTGTTTATAACACTAGATGTTATGTACTAGGGTATAAATATTATGACAACGATGTGTCTCATATATGGATAGTTGTCTCAAAAAGACACACAATAAACAAGAGGGTGCTCCAACAGACTATCGTGGTGTGTAATGATTATGGCGGCATATGCTAGGGATATCCAACAAGAATAACACTCAAGCAACCCAAATAAAAGCCCCGGTATACCTATCAAGGTGCACCATGATATAAGGATCATGGTAACCTTGAGTTAGTATGTTGTCATTCACATGATAAGCAAAAAGTCAATTTTTCACATGATATGTTTTAGTATTTTTTAAAATTTCTAATCAGTCTCATTTTTTATTTTAAAAAACTACTTGCATTATTTTTTTTAAAGCATATTAAAACTAATCAAATATTAAAAAAAATTATATAGTTAACTTCTTGACTTTGAGCTCTATAAAAGGGTATTTTTAGTTTTTTGGAAAAACCATTCTTATTGAATAAATATCATGTTCAAGTGGAATTTTTCAAAAAATTCTAAAAAATGATGAAATGGTTGCCAACAAGGATGCCACATAGATAGTTTTGAGTGAAAGGGTTTCGGTTGAAATTGTTGGAAGTATGGATCCTTGCAACATGAGCATGAAGTGTGGATGGCTTGTGTTGGTTGTTCATGTGTTGTCATTGATGTCAACATGGTGACAACTATATGGGAAGATTACTTGGTTTACCGAAAGTTGCTCTTTGTCGATAATGTTCTTTTGTGATGAGCCAGTGCATTGGTATTTGAGTTCGGAATTCACTGCAAGAATAGATATGACTCTAAACTCTTAACCATGTTATCACGTCTCATTCAGACAGTTATATCCTAGATCTTGAGAAGTTTTGGGTTGTGAGAAGAAAGTTATTTCTTACAGAGTTCAACTCTTTATTTTACTGTTGTTCCTTGCTTGGCATATTAGTGTGGGAGACTCCGCATTTTCTTAAGAACATTTTAATGTTGCAGTTTTAATGGTAGTCTCTTTGATGATAGTATGATGAGAATTTGATGTGGTCTTAGATCCGGAAGGTGTTTGCTTTAAGGATTGTATGTTGGTTTGGAGATTCCATGAATTAAGTTCTAGTCTTGGTCGACCTAACGTATGCAATTCACTAAGGAAACTAGTTATTCTTTAGGGATGTTAGTCGACTTGGTATAATGCACTACATAGATAAAATGTTTAAATCATATATGGTGCCAATAGGAATGTCTTGATTATTTTGTCTTCATCTAATTAGGCCAACCTAATTGATGATTAAGACATACTTGTATATATATAAGATTCCTTGGAGAGAGAAAAGTGTGTGAAGTGAGTGGAAGTGTGAGTGTGGAAGAAAGGTGAAAGAGGATCCGAGTCTAAATGTTTTATCAGTTGGGGATCAGAGCAGATTTGTTGAGCGACTTCTGTGTGAGGTAGTACTTCATATTCTGAGCTTCATTGGAACTGAACCCTACACATTGAAGGTGTATTCTATCAGTTCAAACCTTTTGGAAGTGAGCCATAATCTTTGTATCTTGGTGATTGGCCATCTTTTGTATTCATGTAGTGAGCCTTTTCAAGGACAGTGAGTCCTAGTTGTGAGCCTTGTAATATCTTCTATCCGGATATAATATATTGTAAGTTAACCCTCACCATGGTTTTTCTCTTTTTTTTCTACGTAAAAATCCCGGTGTTCATGTGTGTGGTTGCATTGATTTGTTTCTATGTTCTCTCTTGTTGATTTAGTCAAAATTGTGATAATGGTTAGATGGATTTTATGTGAATGGTTTTAAGGAATACTGATTCACCCCCCCTCTCAGTATTTCAGATGTTCAATAGAAACCCTTTCAGTCGAAAACTTACATAGAAATTGAGTCGGATTTTAAATTGATAAAGGAAAAAAAATTGTTTTATTATTTTGGGTTAAAGGGTTTTGTCCAAAACTTTATGTGCCATGTATATGCCACGTAGTTTCAAGTGAAATTGTTTTGCCTGAAACTATTTAGGGTGAAACTATTTTGCTCAAAATTATTTATTTGACTAAAAGTGTGACATAGGTCTATGCTTTTACCCTATATTAGAAGTTGAGTAGGCCTTCATTAGGATTACCCCTCCATTGTATTATTAGGAGGAGGTCTATATAAAGGAGGTGATTACAATTGTAAGATATGTGTGAAGTACGATATTGTATTTGGGATCTCTTGGAGATATAGTGTGGAGTGGCTTCTTCCATAAGAAGTATTTTGTGGTGTTACCCCACCTCAAGGGTTTACTCTATTTCAGCATATATTGGATATTAAGGCATATTGACCCACAAATATCTCTAAACTTGTGAGAGATCTATATTTTGCATACATTATTTCCATTATTATATGAGTGGATCTTATCAAGTGACGAGTTAGGTGGATGGAACAAGATGGTAGAGAGAACTAAAGAGATAATGAAATGTGGTTACTATGCATGGTTCTTGCAAGAATATTTTCACCATGGTACTTGTCTAAGATGTCATTGGGTGGTTTTCACTAGAGGATAGTTTTTTTCTTTACCTTTTTCTTAATTTTTTAGATTTTACCAAAAACAAAAATACCCTTTTAAGGAAATTGTTCTAGATAAAGTATGCAAGCAAGTTAATTACACTATGTTCATGGGTTTTTAGAGATCCTAATCACCTAGAGTGGCTAATTGATAAGCTTCATATATATTTTTGCAAATTTTATGAAATATAGGTCCAACCAATTAGGTTCAAACTTGCTTTATCAAATCATGGTTGGTGTTACATTGATTTTTGTTAAGAATAAGGTTGTTGTCTTCAAATTCTCTATGCCCCTTTATTTTCATCCAATAGCTTGATTTTGTGTAGCTATGCAACCCAATATTTCTCATCATTTATGAGGTCATAGAAAGAGATGCACAATTATGCTAATTCAACATTAATTAGAAAGATGGATTCTACTCTAAAGACCAATGAGTAGGGAATGGCCCTTGTAGGTGCTTTCATACTAGTATGGCAAGCCCAAAGGTAAGGTTTAATTTGTAGGTTCCAATCACAACCAACATCATTAACAACATTCACAAGGATTTCAAGTAAGGTTTTTATAGATGCCTCAACTTGACCATTACCTTGAGGGTAGTACAAACTGGACCAATGATGTTTGATATGAAATTATTCACGTAAGGTGCATACCTCATGGTTTTTAAACAGTTTACCATTATCATAAAAGGGTTGTCATAGTGATAAATGATATGATGGACCTAATGAACTAAAAAATTAGTTGGTTGGAAATATAAGTGAGTGGAATGGATTCAAACCACTTGGTAAAGTACTCATTGGGGGTGATGATGAATTTATGATCAATTTAGGAGGATGAATTGATCTTTCAAAAGAGATCAAGATTCTATGTGGAGAAGGAACAAGGTGTTGTTATCGGTTGTAGTACTTGAAATGGTACATGTATGAGATTGTCATGTGGCTAACAAGCAAGCACTTCTTAACATATTAGTACACATCCTTTTTCATTGGAGGCTAATAATACCATATTATAAGGATTTTTTTGCAAGGATCATTCCATTGGTATGGGCTCCATAAATACCATCATGAAATTCTTTGATTATGAGAGTAGCCTCTTACAAATATAAGTATCATGGTAAAGTATCATCAAAGGTTCGTTAATAAAGGTTGTTGCCAAGGAGAGTAAACTGGGATATATATTGTAGGAATGGTTCTTTTTGTTATTAGAGAGGTTAGGAAAAAACATTTGGTTATGGAGGTATGTCAAGATGTTGTGATACAAGGGGGATTTGGGACCAACAATTTATTGGTATATGGAAAGTGATCACATTGTAGTTAATATTTTGGTGACTTTGGCAATCACGTTTTTCCCTCAAATAAATTAATGGGGGAATGCAATGGGGCGAAAACCATCCTATGAGGTCCAAGGGGCCATCCCCCTAGAAAGGACTTGAGGGTGGACCCCATGATGAGGACCTAGGGGCAACGTCCCTAAAGAAAAAATTGGCTATTTTTGATAAACGAGTTTTATTATTATTTTTAATCGTAATTTTTTTTGTAAATACCAAAAACATGAGTGTTTCTTGTTGGTTGCAAATATGAAGAGTCAAGGGAAGTAAAAATGTGTATGAGCATGTAGCAATAGGTTATGTTGAATAGATTGAGAGTGTTACAATTATAGACTATGATATGAGTGAAAGTAAATAAAAAAAAGTTTTGTAACTTAGATTGTTGGGTATTAGTAACATAACACGAATGGTCATTTATGTGGATGTAGCCCACATTGGGTGAACCACATTAAAAATATGTGTTTTTGTGTAATTCAATTTTTTGAATTTTGTTATTTGTATTATAATTGAGGTTACTTAATTGCTCTAAACTTTCTTGTAAATCCCAACACAATTTTATAAAGTATATTAGCATATAAGGTGGCATACATGGGCATCAACAACTACATGACTAAGAACTCACATTATTAGCTATTATGTGACATCTCAAGGAGGGAATTGTTAGGAATTGGGTGATCCCACAATAATGGGTTACACTTTTTCGCCAAACTTGACATTGAAATCAACATTTTTCTCTAGATCTTCACTTTCTTACACCTATAGTAGCTAAACCATTAATAAGTTGAAGATGAAGAAAAATAGTGATTTGTGAGATTTTGTATCTAGATTCTAATTATATTTAAAAAATAAATTGTGAATCCTTTTATGTAATTTTTAATAACTTATTTTTTCTACTAAACAACATTTTTAAAAGTGATGTTTACTCGGATTGCATAACTTTTTTTATAGAAATGATTTAATTCTAATGTTTAAAATACAAATTTTTCACACCAATATCTAGTGCATGGATTTTTTTTCATAATTTTTTGTTGTAAATTTTTTTGTTAATTAATTTTCCAATTCAAAGTAATTATAATTTGGATAGAGGTGTACTTCAGACCACATAACTTTTTTTTGTATGAATTTGAATTAACTTATTCTTTTTTTGTTGGAATAAGGACATCAATACCTAGTGGACATGTATTTTTTAGAAAAAAAAATCTCTATTTTCCTTTTTTTTCGTATGTGTGAAACAAAGACCTTGATGTTCATTAAAAAACCTACATTCACAAGAAATAAAAAATAAATATAGTAATCAAATTAAATATACTTAAAATTATATTTTTTGGAAAGCTTATAATAAGGGTTACATACTTACAAAACTTAAATTTTAAATGAATTCATTTGATCCCCCAAAAGGTAAATCAAAAGTGGTTTTTTATTAGTATTTTGATAGGTGTAGAGGAGACTCTATTATAGGTATGGTTAAAAACTAAAGGGGTTCTATCCAAGGGGATTTGATCTAAGGGAGTTTAATCAAACCCTTTTTAATTAAAATCCTTTAAATGGAACCTTTAAAAACTTAAATCATTATATTTTCCAAAAACATGTGATTTAAGGCAAAAATCAGGATGTCTTAAAAAGTGTAACCCATTATTGTGGCGACACCCAATTGCAGGTAGAAAATAGAGGGATCAAATTATCAATTATGTGCAGATTTGATTTAAACATGAACATAAATAGAATACAAGAAGAACCATTCACATAATAACAAAGGTGAGACAACAAGATTTTTAGCGTGGTTCGCCCTATGCTTGGGCTATGTTTACAAACAATACTCCTTTTATTAATTATCTTCTAGTAAATACATAATACAATGACCTACAACAATAGCTTATATAATGTGCAACAATCGATTCGAGTGATTTCCACTACTTTGTTCTCCCATGCATAGTGCTACATGTGCCCAATGCAAAACCTGCATTATTATTGTCACTTCCCAACACTATACCACATAATTTGCAACAGCTTCACACACTATGTAACACTTCCAATTCCATGTCACCTCAAACTAAACACCACATGCACCTTTTCCATGGGTTGTTTAGCTGATGAATGTTGGAATTCAAATCATAGCAATAAATTATTATACTTCTAAGTAGTTATACAACTATTTTAAGTAAAATACAAATGGGAAATTGATAATAAAATTCCTTCAATAAAATTACTCAACTTTTGCTTTGGGGGCGCTGCCCTGAGTAGCCCCTGCTAGAGCATTGTCCCTAGATTCCCACTGCAAGCTCCGCCCCAGAGCCCCTGTTGGGGCACTAATACCCTTAGGGCCTCACAAGAGGGGCTCTTCCCCCTTTGCATTCCCCCATTAATTGATTTGAAGGGACAACACATTAGGTAAAGAGGGAAAAATATAAACATCAAATCTGATTAAGATCCACATATCAACATGAATCAATTATGGTCATGACTTTGATAGACCTATTGCTAATGTGAGAAACCTATTTTCCATAACCCAAACCCCCAATTTTTTGTTAAATTAAACAACTTAAGCAAGAGATAACAAGAAAACATTCCCTTCTTGCTTATGACGACATCAAGTTAATGAGTTAATGATTCCATCATAAGTATTTTACATAATGAACGAGAGCGTAATGGTGACAAACTAGTCTATGTTTAACTTTAATATTACCTCTAACTAAGGGAAACTATTTAGTCTAAAAGATAGAAACAATAAAGGAGAGAAATATGTTCATGAAATTATTTTACGTTCTAATGTAGAGTACAACTAGCGCTCTATCACTAAGACTAAAGGAACGGAGTAATTGAATAACCATAAATGTACAACTTGTGTTAATTAAAAAAAATGAACAATTAATTACTATCAATTTTTTCTTCTTTACATATAAAAATTCTTCGAAATTAAAATATCTGAGTAATGTTAAATCTAAATATGTCTAATGATTTAATTGTTTATGTACAATGATTAATTTCATAACCCGAGAAGATAACATCAACACAATGATCCTAATATCTCATACTTCATTTTATATATCTAACTATGACATTACTTGTTAAATTCAAAAGTTGTATCAATTCTATGATTTAATTTGATAAATTTATTCTTGTCCCAATTGTTGATATTTTTTTATATCAAAACATGTTTAAATAATTTTAAATCAAGTCTAATTTTGAATTTTCATTTGTTTATTTTTTTGATAATTTAAAAATAAATAAAATAGGTCATTAAACTCCTATCTTGATCTCGTGACTACTACAATATTTTACAATATTGATTTGAACATTAAGACTCAATGTTTATTTATGATTTATAAAATATATTAAGCATTCTTGAACTAACTTTTAAAGAGAGATGAATTATTAATTAATGGGAACAAACAAAAAATATGGAAAGAGTATATCTAAACACTAATTAATAAATAACTAAAAACTAATTTCAAACTAACTTGTGATGCCTTAAATATGAGTCTCCTCAACTTTATCATTTTCTCTTTGAAGATTGTTTTTCAAATGCAATGTTATTTCTCTATTTCCTCCATTTGATTGTTTGATTGCAAATATTTTTTTTGTAAAATTTATGTTGCAAGTTAACAAGAGGAAGAAGATGTAAGAAACATAATTCAACTCTCTTGGCTTAATATGATTTCATGAAATTCTTACTTGGTTCTACTCCCAAATTTGTTTATCAATTTGTTTTTAGTTTTAAAGTAGAGGATAATAATGTTTTAATTATAAATTTTAATGGGTTTACTAGGTTGATTTGATTTTTAGATATATCATAAAAATATTTGTTTTAAAGAAACCCTTTAAATTTTATCTTCTAATTATTTGTCTATAATTTTGTGTGATAAAATATGTAAGACTATTTTATGACAATTTATTATTGTGAAAAATGATGTCAATATTTTCTTGATAAATCACAATTGGTGATCTAGGTTAGTACACTTTTTTAATATTTTTATATTAATAATTGAAAAGTCTATTAAATTCTATATTTGAGTATCATATTTATCAAATTTTATGATCAAATATTTGAGACTACTTTATAATAGTTTATTGTTTGGTATGTGAGCAACAATGGTGTAACCTCAACAATTGATTAATCAAGTGGGTTAAGTTGAGTCTTTGATATTATTTTTCTACACTTCTTATTGATTATTTCTATAACATAAATACCCTAGAATATACATTAGAAAATTTATTTTACTAAAATTAAACATTGTTGGAAAATGCATGTATTAAACATTTACACAACATCCTATACACAAAATATCTCATTAGCACTTGGTTCTTTCTAAATTCATCTTATCCAAGGTTGAATTATATAATCCTCCAAGACAACAACAACTAACCTATATTATTGTTATGCCATTTCAAAAAGTGAAGTATAACACCTTCAACCAAAATTGAACTCTAAATTACGAAGCATCCCTAGGTTCTTAAAAAAATTGTAAACCCCCACAAGACCAACATGTTTCTCTCTTGAAATCCATAGGTTGAAAATCCTAAGCTAATCTTCCTTATTTAACACATGTACCTAAAAGAGAAAGATTAAAAACAAAGCAACAATCTTGGCCAATGGGCTGTCCACCCAACCATAGAGTTGAAACTCAACCCACCCCCGAGCTAGGGTCACATAGCTCTTCCAATGAACATACAACACTTTTCACATAGATTCCTCAACAAATATACTCCACATTACATTCAATTTACATAAATTTTCATAGTACAACGATTCCATTCACATCATATTATTCCTTCACTTAAAACACATATATGGTTAATTTATGTTCAAATCTAAATAAGGTGGGTATTCATACCCAAGAATAAATTCACACATAATTTCCAACAAAAGACATAAGGATTCATCATCTATTTTCACATAAATTTCATAAGCATAACAAAACATCCAAACATTCTTTTACACAACAAAATTAATATCTAACAAAGGGTTTATAGCCTACTATAAGAATTTATATCCAAGTTGTAGATGACTCTCCAAATCCTATCTTCCATGTTTCCTTTCTCCACCCTTCTTCTCTTCCTTCCTCCAACAAGCATTTGTCTCTACCAAATGAAAAAACTAAAGAAATCAAGAATAATTCCAAAGGAAAATGCCCCTTCTCCACTCAAGGAGAAATACTAAATAGGAGGGGAAAAGAAACTATCTTTTCTTAACCACCTAAACTACCCAACCAACTCTAATTTTTACCACTTTTCAAAAGTGGGTGAGTAGATTGGATTCTAAACTCCAAATCCCTAACCTATAGGTCTTACACCTAGAAACCTTTTCAAACCATAAAAATGAAATTGAAACCTTATAAAGGTACTTAAAAATCACAAAAGAATAAAACACACTCAAAAAAATCAAAAGAAAAATAAATATACTTTCATATTTATACAAAATTTGCATAAAAACTACTACATAATATTTCACAATACAAACCACAAGACCTTAATACCTCATACAAGACAAGGTCGATTATTACACTATAAATACACACAAAAGTAGCTATGTGACTCTAACCACAATTGGCAACATTCATCTATTCACACAACGAAAGGTGTCAGTATATCCTATAAGTAATAATACTCAAAACAACTATTAAATTAACATTTTGAAAACAAATATTATTTTCCAAAATTCCTTATCTAAAATAATCATCTGAGAAATCACATAGAAAAGATTTAAATCAATGACCATCTCAAGTAAACATTAACATATCAAATCGCATCTGTATAATAACACCTACTCACACATCCACATTATGTAATCATATAATAATAGAATTCATCATCTCAACAACCCCTATCAACATAATATAATCCATCTGATAAACATAACAAAAATACCACTAACAATAAATTAGCATATAACCAATAACTCATCATGAATGAACATCTCGATCAACACATACTTACATAATCAACGAAAGGAACTCATTTGGTTATCGCAAATAAATCACAACAACCATTAGTTAGAAAAAAATAGTTAATCAACCATATCCAATAATAACCAAGCATACAAAAATCATTGATGTATAGGAACAAACATCACTCATAAAACTCATGTATAATGTCCAAACATAGAAGCATATGAAAATTTGAACAAGAAACATCAAAGACACACAGAATCAATAGGATCACAAAAAGGTGGTTCTCACAAGATATCCAGGTGAAATATTCCTTGATGTTGTCAACTATTTGCTTATCGGGAATAAGTTTTTCATCCTTAGGTGATATTCATCATTAACTTGTCTAATGAGTAGTTGAGAGTCCCCATAGACGATGGATTATTGGAAGTTCCACTATACTATAGTTTTAAGATATGTGAGTGAGGCCTCATATTATATGATGTTATTGGTGCATAGGAAATCAAGACTAACATCTTTAGGGATAAGATCCCCTTGTGGTGTGATAAAAAAAAAACTCTTTCTCCTAATTCATGATTAGCGATAGAGTTATTGAAATAAAGCATTCAATTATAGATGAGTTCTCAAGCATAAGGATGGACTCATTAGAAAAGTTAAAGATCAAGGGATGAGTATCTAGGAGTAGTGTGTTAGCTAATTTATATACTAAAATCTATCATTTTATTGTCTTGTAGTCCACATATTTGATGTTGAATTTCCTAAGAATCACAACCCATTTTCCATTCACCTTATGAGGTAATCCTTTGATAGGAGATACTCGGTTGAGTTAATCTTGGAAATGAGTTGTTTTAGATTAGAGGTAAAGCAGGTTTTGAAGGGGGCCCAAAACCCTTAACAAAAAAGAAAAGTTGTATCAAAAGATAACTAAATAGAACAACCAATGGCCAACACATAACAAAACATCAGCAAGACAACTACCAAAAAGGAAGACCAAAAACAAAAAACTACATATTCTTCAAAATATAAGTAGCTTCCATGTTGATCTCAATTATATTTTGATGAGCATCCATAACTTCAAAAATCTCTTTGACAGGGACCCCAGCTTGCATCTTAGTCTTGTTGCGAGTTCTAGCACTGGGCCACAAAACATTCACCTCTTTAACCAAAACATCCTATGAACCAACAACCTTATCAACCGAAGCTTCCTCCACTACCTTCCTTTCCCCATCAGCTTCTTATCACCAAGAGCTCCCTCCATCCATTCCTTAGCCTGCTCATTAAGAATAGTGAGGCCATTATCCTCATTCCTCACAATGTTTTTAGTGACTTCAACAACCTTATCCAACTTCATGTTAACCTGATCCATCTGCACTTCCAAATTCACAATTCTTTGTTCAAAAATCTGCTTCATCTTAAGCATCTTCTCAGCAACAATCTTTAAGGCATCATATAGTTGGTCAACTTGAGTTTGTATAGAAGACTGTGAAGATTCCCTAGCTTTGCTCACAACCCCTCGAACCCTCACATCAGTCATATTAAGCTCATGAAAAATCCATTTGAACAATCTAAACAGGGAAATAGTACCCTCCTTGCTAAACCCAAAATATTAGGAAAATCCTCCCGATTAATATTAAACACATTCATAGCCTTCGCTTCACCCTCCTGGTAGATACTATTCATTTCTTGGCTCACAAAAAACTCCTTACCTTTAGCTCCAACCACCGTCGTTTGAATTTTACGAAGAGAGATCGCAATGTCCTTAGCCATTGTCCTCCTTCTATTCTGATTTTCCATACCCTCATCAGGGGTTTCCATAACATCCTACCCGCCACTAATCTTCGAAGAAGAAACATTAGGCTCCTCCTACACAAGGCTACCAGACCTCTTAGCCATCTTCTTTCTACTACCTTCCTTCAAACCCTTCTTTCTCTTAGACCCCGGAATAGGGGGCGTAGAAGTCAAATCCTCCACAACATCAATCATATCTTTCAAAATGGTAGAGGAAGCAACAAGCCCTATTTTGCAGTGTTTATCGCCAACCCCTTCCTCACTGCAAGTCTTGTAATCCCTCGAGCCAGGCCAAGAATTACCTTTACCACTCTTACCCAAAGCAGGGTGTTGCAAATACACTTCCATAGAAGCTTGAGAGTTAGGAACATAGTCCATATCCTCATCTGACTCAAACTCCTCCTGCAAAACCTCTTTCTTCTTTTTCCATTTCTGACTCACCGATTCCTCCTCTAACACAGTCTCATATTCCAAGGCCAGTTTCTTTTGCTTACCTTTAGAAGCCCTTTCAGGCTACTTGGGAACCACAAAATCCTTTGCATAATCTGTTATCAGAAGAATTAAACCAACATGTAGAATAGGATTCTTAGGATTTCTTTTATGATCCTTGAGACCACTCTCCAAAGAAGCCAAGAGATAAAAAGGAAATGAAACTTTCTTCTTATGATGAAAGTGATTCAACAGAACAAAGTGATAACCATTAATAGAAGAGAACTAACCTTCTAAGGTTATGTACCTCATCAATTCTTCAGCAACATCTCCCCACAAAGCTTTGATTCAATTGTGCTGGTATCCACCACTTTTAGCACGCTTGAGCTTCGATTCTTCATCCCCTTTAAGCTTGGAAATGAGTTGTTTGTGATGATTAAGTATATACTTTTTGTGAAGTGAGAATGATGGGTAGGTGATGAGATGTCATTGAAACTCATACTTTAATAGATAATCATCTTTGTCAATCTGAGTGGTATCCAAAGGCTATATGCAAAAGGGTAGTTTGGGGTCCTCCCAAGGAGTCATTCTACTTTATTTAAAAGAAAATGTACTCACACACTAATCTAATTAAGTAATTTTAGGTCATTAACTAATAATAAAAATGCAAGTATGCTAAATTTAAGAGATTAACTATACAATGTAATGCTTATGTTGAATTTAAAAGGATTAACTATGGAACAAAAATGCTTATGTTGAATTAAATATTCTAACTATGGAATGAAACACAAAAGATAAACTTCTCTAATCAACTCAAATATTATTTTGAGATTAAATCATAGATAAGAATTTCTCCCTTGATATCTTTTTTATACGTAAGAGTAGTCAAGGTTGTGTTATGTATTAATAAAAAATCGTTACAGTTTGATATCTCAAAGACATATATACATAGTAACTATGATCATTACAAGGCTAGCGTATATTCTTACACATATAATAAAACATTACATATGCTAGGCCATATCTAGTTATGCAACACCAGGGGTGGCATCAAACTCCACTATCCATTTGAAGTCATCCATGGGCTCCAAATTGTTCACTTTCTTTAGGAACTGGCAACCCATAAATGTTGAAGCTTTGTGTTACATCAACGTCTCCATGCAAAATTTACCAAGGAATGTACACCATTCCACCATAGCACCCTCTCGAGCACTCTATGAACATCCCTTGGCCTCGAGACTTTGACCCCATACCTTGCCACACCCAAAATTTCCTCTAGCTCATCAAGTTTGTGCTTCTTAAATAGTTCCAAAGCTAGCTCCCGCACCATCTCCTTCAACTCACCTAAGTGAAACATGATGTGATATCAGTGTTTACCCTATACCTCCCATCATCCAACAAGAAATCAACGCTAAGGATCATCTTTACCACTCTAAAATTCCTACCACTGGAGTGCTTCATTATCACTTTCAACCTTTGATCTATTATGACACCTACAAAAGCCATTTGACGACATGAGCTTGTGAGGTGAATAGGAGTATCCATTCTCCATGAGCACTCAAGGTTATTGTGAAAAGTATGGCAAGGTTATCACCCTGCATCTTTAAATTAGCAAGATATCTCATCCTCCCATGCTTCACTTAGGAGGAAATCATCTCCAGATTCACACCTTGGTTGGAATAGTATTGAGCTCACTCTAAGGAGCTTTATTTCCATCAATGCAACATACACTAGCTCAACACCGAAGCGCACCACATCCACCTTGTCATGTGTGGCCAATCCTTAAGGCATGTGTCAATATAGAGAGGCGTGTTTCGTATCACTACCAACCAATCGATCATATTGAGCTTGCTAGTTCATGATGCCATCAAACTAAGTGTCGTTAGTTAATAATTTTCACATGTCACATCAACCAAAGTAGAGGATTCAGGCCAAATTTTGCTCTAAATGGAAATCATGTAAGCAGATGACAACAATGCCACTTGTCAAGACATTGCAACTCAATGCAACCAATGCTCAAGTAAGGTGCTAGGGAGAGCGATCTGGCACCACATGTATATGGGTTGCATCAATGAAAAATTTGTGAGTTTAGCACCAACTTTAGTGATGATAAAATCCAATTGGAACCCAGATAAAACAAGCACTCAAGTGTCACCCAAACACTATGGCACATATTGATATTGACTGCCAATGGAGCACACACAACCATACCATCTACAAGTGGAACCTTAAGCACATAAACCTTTTGTTAATATTTTTTGACATCATCCATTTGCTCCCTTGATCACCAAGGCAACTAGATCCTCGTTGCCCTCTCTATAAATGTGGTTTATCGTGTATCTCCACACATGTCAAACATTAATCTAAAGGGTTAAGAGTGTTTCTTGAAAACCCCATCTGTACCAAGATTCGCTAACTTATCTACTTCATAATTGGATTCTCTATATGTATATTTAACCGCATAGTTTTCAAACCTCCCCAACAACTCAACAACTCTCTCCACCAACCCTTGTAATTTCTAATTTGAAAGTTTTCCCAACATGACAGCACTTATTACCATAGATGAATCACCTTCCACCTCAATTATTTTCAAACTTAGTTCCTGACAAAATTGGAGCCCCCAAATCATAACTTGTAGGTTTGCATGATTATTCATCCCATCTGGAAGAGGGGTTGAGAGTTCACCCACGATGTCTCCTTCCCAATTATGGATTATGCAACCCACACCAAACCTTCCTAGATTTCCTCTTGAAGCCTCATCAAATTTAAGTTTAAATAATGACTATGCAAGGGGCCTAAAAACCACCTTGGCACATAGGTGTTTTTTTCCCTCTATCCTCTTGCTACCAAATATTGGAATATTGATGCCAAATCACCCAAGTATCAGTTTCACATCCCATTCCATGAATTCCACTTTTGGTGGGTTTATCCTTAAAACCTTGCTATTCACAATCTCAACTATATGGTTGCCTCCATCTTATTTTGAAAATATGTTATGTTCATTTACTTACCTTGGAATACTCTCCTATTCTTCTCTTTCTAAATATCCCATATTAAAATGGATGGGATTATCAGTAATATGCATGAATACATCACTTTCTTTTTAAGCAAGGGTCATGATTTGAAAAGTGATAGAATGTCATTCGGAAGGGCGCTTACCTAGTCCAATTTTGCACATAGCCACCTCCAACAC
This sequence comes from Sequoia sempervirens, assembly GCA_007258455.2. NCBI lineage: Eukaryota > Viridiplantae > Streptophyta > Pinopsida > Cupressales > Cupressaceae > Sequoia > Sequoia sempervirens. Next base: position 321,759,598 of record VDFB02047230.1, on the reverse strand, counting down.
ATATGAGTAAAGGGACAATCAAGCAACAAATTATTTACATTCTCCTTATTTGATTTGCACATTACACACCTTGACAAGCCATGATAACCCATTTTGGTAAACCTATTTGTAGTCAAAATCCTCCCCTATATTGTAGTCCAAGAAAAGGCCTCAACTTTTTGAAGGCATCAATTGTCCCAACATAATTTCCACGGGAGTGAGGTCTTCCCATCCCATTTCCCCAACATAAAAAATCCCTCCTTAGTGTTGAACTTCCCTAAGCTAGATGCAATCCATACCAACCTATCCTTTCCCTCCCAAATGATTATGGCTTTATCTTTAAGAATCGATTGTAGTTGTGCAGTTTCAACAACTAGAAGATTGAGCTTGCTAAATCCCTTCCATTTCCACCTATAGATACCATCAACAAAGTTGAACTCCAAGTAATCTCTCACATTCGTTCCTCAAATCTATGTGAGTAAACCTTTTGTATGTTGCAAATCTTCCAAACTATCAATAGTGGGATAGCTCCCCCACAAATCCTCCCAAAAAAGAGCAGTATTTCCATCATGGATGTCCCAAGATAAGAAATTTTTTATCAATGACCTACACTCAGACATAAAGTTCCAAATTCTTGAACCTTTAGGGAGAGATGTGGTTGTGAAGATGTTGCTCTCAATGTTGTTTCCCAGGTATTTATTTTGAAGAATTCAGACCCATTTCAATTTACTCTCTTTGTACATCTTCCAAATTAGTTTATCCCCTAATGCCTTATTTTTCCTCAAGAGATCTCTTAAGCATGTTCCCCCAGCCTCATTCACTTTACATATCCTATCCCATGCAATCAGTGTGGAATTTTTCTTGTCTAAATTTCCTTTCCAAAAGAATTTTAACATATTTTGATTTAAAGTTTGATGTGTCCCCTTGGGCAAAGCTATACATGACAATAAATAAATTGAAATAGTAGAAATAACAACCTTTAGCATAAATAACCTACCAACCCATGATAGCCATTTCTCTTTCCACAATGACATCAAATTGTTTATTTTGTTTACTAGGGTATCCCATAACTTTGTGTTGCCCACTCCTTTTAATAAAGGAAAGACAAGGTATGTGCATGGAAATTTTCCTTTTTTGAATTTTAGGACTCTAAAAATCTCTTGCTCTTTTCACGAGGAAGTATGAAAAGAGTAGACTTCTGATTTCACTTTGCTAACCTCTTGATTGAAGGCCTCTAAATAGAGATTCAAAATTTCCTTAGCCTGTTGATCTTCACATCATTTTGTTGTCCCAAAAAGCGTAGTATCATCTACGAATTACTAGTGGATTATGATAGACACATTACTCGTGACTTGAATTCCCTCTAGCCTCCCAATGCTTGTTGTTGCACTAATTACCCTTCTAAGAGCCTCGGCCATGATGATAAATGGAAAGGGTCAAAGAGGATCACCTTGTATAATTCCTTTAGACGCCTCAAAGAAAACTTTTGAAGTGTTGTTTGCAATAATTAAAAATATGGGGCTAGCAATACAATTGAAAACCCAATTTACCCAACTTTTATCAAACTCAAAGGCTAGTAGCACTCTACCCAAGAACCTTCAGTCCACCCGATCATATGCTTTTTTGATGTCTAATTTTAGTAGCATACATTTATTTTTGGTTCTTTGAATATAATGAATGAATTCTTGTGCAATGATGACCCCCTCCAAAATTGGTCCTGGGTGATCCCACAATACTGGTTTATAATTTTTGGCCAAACTGGACATTGAACTAAATTTTCCAACTAAATCTTCACTTTCAGGCACCTATAGCAACTAAACCATGAGGAATTTGATGATGCAAACTAGTGATTTGTGACATTTTGTTTGTAGATTCTAAATATATCTTTTTCAAAAAAATTGGAACCAAATTGCACTTCTTTTTCCATCTCCTTCGAAAACTTATTTTTAATACTAAACACCATTTTTAAAGAGTGGTGTTAATAGCTAACACATAACTTTTTTTCTATGAAGGATACAATTCTAACTTTTTCGAATTTAGATTCGTAACTATGATATCTAGTGCATGGAATTGGTTTCATAGCATTTCATTGAATTTTTTTTTCTTAATTAAGTTTCAAAGTCAAACCAGTTATAATTTAGACATGATTTATTGGCTAAAATAACTTTTTTTGTATGAATCGAATTTTTTTTTTGGATCAAGGACATCAATATCTAGTGCATATATATTTTTTAGTTTTTTTTTTATAATCTTCTATTTTTCCACATGTGAAGAATAAAGAGCTTTATTTTCGGTGAAAAACTTACATTCACGAGAAGAAGAAAAATATAATAATCAAATTAAATTTATTTAAAATTATAATTTTTGGGAAGCTTATAATAAGGAATACATACTTACAAAAAAGCAATTTTAAATTAATTCATTTATCCCCCAAAAGGTAAATCAAAAGTGGTTTTTTATCAGTATTTTGATAGGTGTAAAGGAGACTCTGTTATAGGTATGTTTTAAAACTAGTGAGGTTCTATCCAAGGGGGTTTGATTTGAGGTGGTTTGATCAAACCCTCTTCAATTGGAATCTTTTGAATGGAACTTTCCAAGGCTTAAATCATTATATTTTCTAAAAATATGTGATTTTAGCAAAAATGGGGATCTCCCAGAAAGTGTAAACCGCTACTGTGGGATCACCCTCCTTCCCAGGAACAAACCCAGATTGCTCCTCATAAATTATCTCTAGCATAATTTTTTTCAATCTATTTTGTGTTGCTTTCACCATAATTTTGTATAGAGTGTTGTAGAGGGTTGTTGGTCTAAAATCGTCTAATGATGATGACTTCTCCTTTTTAGGAATCAAAGCAATGAAGGTATTTTTCATTTCCCTTAGAACTACTCCTGAGCTCCTTGAGTCCTCTATTGTTGTAACCACTTCACTACCCATGGTGCTCCAACATTTTTGAAAAAAGTGGGCAAGAAACCCATCCGTTCTAGGTGTTTTATCTGAATGTAGCTAGAAGGTTACAACCTTGATCTCTTTTGTCATGAATTTTCTCATCAACAACTTATTCTATCATTCATCAACTAGTTGTGGAATAACATCCAATATTTGATTTTATGATACAAGACTTGATCCTTCTATGTTGTTTAGAAATTTTTTGAAGTGACTGCTTCCCTAGCAATTCCCTTAGGAGTCTTAAGAATTGAGCCATCAACTCTCTATAGATTTGTGATTCTATTGATTTCTTCTCGAGCCTTAGTACTACTATGGAAATATTTAGTATTCTTATCCCCTTATGAGATCCAAATCTCCCTATATTTTTGTCGTCAATACACTTCCTCCTTCACTCACACTTCATATTTCTTTAGTAGCTCCTTTTCCTTCAAGAACCTTTTGATGTCCATTCCTAGAGATAATACCACTTCATTTAGTGTTGGTAATTCTTCTTCTAGCATACATTTTCATTCAAATATATTTTTGAAATGGTATCTATTCCACTCTTTTAATTGTTGCTTGAGAAGTTTTAGTTTTGATACTACACCAAACATCTTGGTGCCCTCAATTTTCCACCCATTCCACTAGTTGTCAGTCAACCCTGGAAGGTTTTGATCCTTGAACCACATGTTTTTGAATTTGAAGGGGCACCTCATGGGTTTCTTTTCACCTATGATTTTTAGTTTTATGGGATAGTGATCAAACACATATTGGGGTAGAATACTGCTTGCAAGGGTGAATGGAAAATCACCCAAATCACCTTTAAATAGAAAGCTACCTTATCTTTTTGTAATATGGTTGAATCCCATCCTCCTATTCATCTATGTGTATTTTCCATTTGCTAAGTTGAATTTCAAACAATTTTTTTTACCCTAACAAATTTCTCAAAATCCACTTGGGATTGGTACTTCCTTTGCACACCTCATATTTTATCCTCACTATGTAGGATCACACTAAAATCACCCTTAAAATGCAACAACCAAGGGATACCCCACTATAGAAGTCACCAAGCTCCAACCACAATTCCCTCTTCTTGATGCAACTTGAGGGGCCATATACATTGATTAATATAAAGACTAGATTTAAAGATAAACTTCTCACCTTACAAGCTATCCAATGACTATTTCCCACTATCTTTTCTAGATAAAATTCTTGGGGCCTGAAAATAATAAGCAAACACCTAGACACTCTTGTTGATTCCACATGCTCGGTGTTCCACATTTTGCATTATTTCTTAAACAATTCCACTTTTGTATTGCTTAAATTTGTATCTTGAATCATGAGGATATCAACCATTGATGTCTCCATGTAGCGCTTAGAAGGTATTTTTTGTTAGGGGTGTTTAAGCCCTTAACATTCCATGATATGATCATCATACCTCCTCAGGAAGGGTAATTCCCTTCCCTGATCTTCGCATCATGGTGAGTTTTTGTTGGCCCTTTGCATTGCCATCCATAACTCTCTACTCTATGCTTGATAACCTACCTTTCCTCCTTCCTTCCCCATAATCTAGTGGCTTCCTTACCTTATTCCTTGGTTTTAATCCCATTTTCCCCTAGACCACTAAGTTGGATGGGGGGTTTGCATTATCTTTTGAAAAAACTGAATTCTCTACTCCCTCTAACTCCTATACCTCACCCTCCTCTAGAGGATCACTGTCCTTTAGTTCTTGGTCTGCTAGACTACTACTACCATCATCATCCAAGCCTGTATTCACTTTTCTTCCTTCACAAGGGCTACATAGCCCAACAATTCACATCCAACTTCCATGATTTACTTAAAGCTCATGAATTCTCCCTTTTCCCCTCTTCTTCTTGTGGGTTTATGTACCATCCTAGAGCCCCTTCTACATCTTTTGTTACAACCAAATCTTCTTCCTTTGCAATATCATGCCTTCCACTCTCCTGTTGGGTGACCTGCTCTAACTCTTGACTGTGACCTTCCCCAACTAATGGATTTTTCTCACTATTCACATCTCTACCTCTTGAACCAACATAGCATCCCTCAGTAGATTCGATCACCCATTTCATAGAGTCAAATTTTGGAAAAGTGGGAACCTTGATAGCTGAGAAATCCCATTCTATTTCTTAGTACCACTTGTCCTTTGTGATAATTTCTAGCTCATCCAAACGTGTGCTATTTGAGTTAATTTCTACACAAATTCTCACTTGGGTTTTCATTTCTCCATGAAGTAAAGATTTATCTACCCCAATGTAAGTGCCCAATTCATTCCTTATTAGACTTAAGACCTTCTCATCCCAATATTCTAAGGGTGGATTATGCTGATTTACCCATTCTTTCATTTTGTCCATTTCATGTGTTATGGGGGTTGAATTTTGGTTCCCACTCTTTAATGTAAAATCTCATTCCATCCATTTACAAGATTTTTTCAAACATAATGCTTTGTTTCAACTGTGCTGTTGGGAATATGACCAGAAAAAAATTGCAGGCTAGAAATTGATACATACGTGTTTGTTGCATTGGTTTCTCCTCTAGTCCACCAATCTCTCAACAAAACATCCACCCCCACCCCACTTCATGAAGAAGCCCCACTCCTCCAACATGTTCTTAGAATTTTGTAGGGTTTTAATAGGGATGACCATTGCCTTGCTATTTTTTCTAGGTTCCTTGAGATCAATCCCTTTGCTAGATTCATTGGGAACACTCCTTGCTTTAGATCTCTCCTACACACCTTCGTGAATCCTCTCCATAAAACCTTTGATCCCCAAGTTCCTTCTTTTGTTCAAGATGATTGTATCTGCTTTAGTGGCAAAGTGAGGCACTTACCTAATGGGGCCACTAGCCTCTTTGTGCTTCCATGGGTTCCATTTTAGAGGCGTCCCCTTCCATTGATTAGGTAATGTTGTCAAATTCTCACTCTCATTTTACCTCAGTTGACCATACCAACTGTTATTTACATAATTTTTGAGTGGAGGCCTGAAATGATTCATTGGTTTCCTAGAGAAAGGCCTTTGATTATACCATTGTTGGGGTGAAAAACATGCTCTATTAAGATCTACACTGGGATAATTCTATTTTATTTTCACAAGTTTTATCCCCTAAGCACAACCTTGATTTCTAGTGTGATTCCAAAACTGTTTGGGGGCCTCCTACTAGGATCCATTTCAAGGTACCTACTAGCTCTGCCACGTTGGATCCTTTCTTCCCAATGGAATGGCATTAGCGTTGGAGACATGGTGACGATTCAGGATGTTTTGATTCTTCCATCTAGCCAAATCTGCACTAACACCAACCTTTTCTACCACCAAAAACTCCTTCTCTGTGATGCCAATCCTCTATTGAAGCTGCTCCATTGGCCATTCTTGCTTCGCAGAAGCTCTTCCCTTGATATTTTCTTGAAGGACAAGGAACAACAAATAAAATTTTAATATTTTCCTCTTTTTTTAAGATTTTCTTTATAAGATCTAAAAATACAAGGACTTCAAATGACTAATATGATGCATTTGCAAGCAACACAATATGAAATGCCACTATTTATTTAAAATCACATTGTTCTTGGGTTGATTCTTGACACCATAGTCCCTAGAAGTCATAAAATGTAAAAAATTAAAAACTTTTTTAGGTGAAAATTTTGTAATTTTTGTAGTTGACCTCTTTTTCAATCATTCAAGAACACTGATCTTGTTGATCATTTTGGCATTTCCCTTGTAGTTGAAAACTTGAAATATCTTAGGAAACTCGTACATGATATGAATCCATTTGTCAAGTGAAACCATTCCATCTTCTCAAGTTGTTTCAATCCTTTCAATCATTTGTATTAGGACTTCTTAGATTTGCATTTAATTGCATGTCTTCTGTGATTGAATGATAAGATTGCACTTTTGAGGGTTTAGGAACCTTTAATTTGAGAACCCTCTTGACAAGGTTTGAACTTCCACTTTCCTATTGGACAAGGTCAACCCTACGGATAATGTTGTTATGGTGGTTATTAGGACTAATCAATGTTACCATAATGGTTGTTTGCATTTGAGTGGCCTTGACCTTTTGATCCTAAGGACTTTAAATTTCATAGGTAACATTAGGAGATCTTGGATTTTTTTTATTAGAGCACTTCATCCCATAGGTACATTTTGATCCACTTTTACACTAATCTTTATTTTCTATCTACTTGGCCAAATTTCTTATTTGTTGATCACCAAGTCTTGATTGTCCAAGGGTAGCATAGTTTATCTAACATGATTAGCTGATTTTTGGTCTCAATTCTAGTGGTCATTAATTAGTGAGGCTCATTGGAGATAGAAATAGGTAACATTGATTTGTATTTTATACATGCACACAACCATACATGAAAGAAGAATCAAAACCTTCTCCCCCAACACTATAACATTTTAAAAGATTCATTTTTCCAATTCTTGTACTACCATGATAACATGTCCTAATGGTGCTTCTTACTATCTCCTAGTTTTCCTTTCACATGTATCATCTAGGAGAACATATTTTGCTTGTACCAAAGGTTTATCTTTGTTGAGCATGAAACTGTGTAAAACGACATCTGGACTAGATCAAAATACAATTATGGTCTTGTCGTAGGCCCTTAAATTTTCTAGTTTCAATCATCATTACATTATAATTGTTTATCCAACTTTCTAAATTTTAGTTTGTATATCTTTATTACTACTCCAAAGTGTACATTGTAACACCTTGAAAGTAAGCCATAATTGATCTATCTATTTCAATTTGTACATCATATCTCTCTACATGTTTCTCATTCTTAACTATTTATCTAAAATTAACTGTCATATAGTTTATCATTAATTTTCCCAACATATATTTATACAAATAACTTTCATTCCTTATAATAATCAATTTTTTTAATTTGACTTGTTTGAAATATATTGTAAATTTAGTATAATTACGTCGAGAGGCGTATTACAGTGACATCCATCAAAAAGCAAAATTCAATGTAAGGAAAAACTCTTTAGTTTGAATTTGGCATTCAAATGACATGCAACTAGCATAACTGCATTCATTGTATGTAGATGTTTTTTCAAGCAAATTTAAAGTATATTCAAAAATGGTTTTAAATCGAACTCATATAGACAAATTTTTTTTTTGCTACATATGATTTAATATTCAGATAAATCTTATGTAAAGTTTTATATTATTAATATATATTATAGGCATATCTCGCCTTTTATCCAAAAAAAAATGGTTTTAAATTGATTTGATACTTATTCACTCTAAAATACTTATTTTTCATATCATAATCAATTTTATAATGATTTCATTTTTATTATTATTAATACTAAAATTTCATATTAATAATTATAATTAATTTAATTATAGTAATTATTATAATAAATTAGTATTTATATAACATTATTATTTATATAAAATGCGTCAAGAGTTATCCTTCTTGAGGCACTTATTTTCATCATTTATTCTCATTGCAATAATATTCATCATTCATATTATAATTATAAAGATTTTTTTAATTTTATAATATATATTTATACATTATTTTTATTTTGAATGTTAAAAAGATAAATTAAAGTAAAATAAAAATAATTACGCTAAGAGAGGCGTATTACACAAGTGGCAGTAGTGTTGCTTTTTTAGATTTTAAAATCAATTTAATTAAAAAAATAAATTAAAACTAAATACTTAGTGTCATTTAATAATTTTTTAAGTTTTTAGGGTGAACATTTATTTATAGTAGTAACATAAATATATTTTTTATAATTATAACAAATTTCAATTTATTTATTTGTAATTTTTTTTGTTTATTTTTCAATAGTTAGTTTTTTTCTTTGTTTTTAAAGCAGTTTTAAAGATGTTTTATTCACAAATTCATGAAAACCTCTATTAAAATAAATTAAAACTAAATACTTAGTGTCATGTAATAAATTTTTAAGTTTTTAGAGTGAACATTTTATAGTAGTAACACAAATATATTTTTTATAATTATAAGAAATTTCAATGTATTTATTTGTAATTTTTTTTTTTTGTTTATTTTTCAATAGTGTATTTATTTTATTTTTATTTATTTTTCAATATTTTTTAGTTTTTTTGCTTTGTTTTTAAAACAGTTTTAAATCTATTTTATTCACAACTTTCTTTAGATGTTCTTATCTTTGAATTCATGAAGACCTCTATTAAAAGAGGTTGTTGAATCATAACCGTTTCAAAACTTCTTGGTTGCAGGTTTGGCTTTATTCTCTTGGAGTTGGATTTCTCGCACGTTTGGCTTTACATTTTTTGGATTCACTTGAATTTAGCTATTGCAAATTTGCCTTTAGTCCTGTTGAAACCAATTTCATTGTTATAATCTGATGTTGCAGTAAAACAAAACAAAGATTCAAGGAGTTGTAAGGTTTATTGCTTTTTATTTGTGGCTATTTTATTATTGAGTGCAAGTTGAGTCTGTTGGACTTGCTAGGGCTCATTTGGTTTGGAACTTGGCAAGGCTACATTTTCTTAATACACGCTAGAATCAAAACTAGGGTTTGGTTACCTTATCTTGTATCTTTGTGAAGAAAATACATAAATTTAATATTTGATTGTATGACGTTTGTTTAAAGAAGAAATTGGATATATGTATTGAAAACCAAATTATAATTAAAATCAGTCAATTCAAATTTCATGGGGAACTCATAAGATAACTAAGCATCTTTGTGTTTAACCTCTAATGTGCTATTGAGTCTTCTTGGCTATATTTCACTATTGAATCTTTTTGCTTGATTTATTTAGCTCATATATTATTTGATTGATTGAAACAGTGATTGCATATGGTGGGAAGTTTACTGTTGTTTTGAATAAGTTGATGAAAATAGGTGCCTCGAGAAAATTGGCGTATTATATATATATTAATATTTAATATATGTATGCTAGTTTATTACCAATCAAATTTATTTTTACACTAAAGGCATTCCCTATATGAAATGGATGACCTACTTTTTGAAATCAATGGTTGAGAATTGAGGAGAAGGATGTAAGACAATGAAATTAATCTCAACCGTCATTCTCTTTTTTTTAAATTGTTTTTAAATGATTTAACAATTTAAAAGTAGGCTTTTTGTTTTAAAAACAAAGAAAAGGAAAAAAATTGATAAGTTTGAAATGAATATAATATAATTATATTTTATTAATATTTCAATTCTAATAAATTAAAAATTAGTTTTACTTTTTTATTTAATTATTTATTAACTTAATAAGTTTTTTTTTTTGCTTGGTAACAGAGTTGATTTTATTAAAAATAAAAGCAGATTACATAGCAATTCTCATTACATCTTCAATTTAAAAAACCCCTTCCAGTACCACTAAGCTCCTCTCCAAGAACCCTTAACCCTACCAATTATCCATAATACGTTAACGCCATGAGTAACAAAATGTATCACAACATCAAAGACATAAGCTCCACAGGTAGCCCTAAAAAACTTGAGCCTAAACCATCATCCCCTAAAAGAGACCTTTTAATAGGTCAGGAGTTTGGAGCACTATTTGGTCTTCCCTTCGTCTGAGACTGGAGGATCATTGCAAAAGTTTCCTTCCTTGCATTCTTTGCTTTCTTCCCCTTCACAGTTTGCCAACCATCCTCCACCCTTGCAGCCTCCTTGGACCATTCCAATGGTTTGTCATGGGGACTCTCCAAAATCTGTTCATCAGCTTTTCGTTTCCCAATTTCTTTCTCTCGCGTCCCCACCACACTTTTTTTCTCTCAACACTTGGGTGTTGCTTCCCAATTTTTGGGATTCAACTCCTTTTCACCTCCATTGAAAACAACATTATCTTTGTTCACAACCGAACTCCCTTCCTATGTTGGGACATCACTAGTCTAATGTTGATCCTCCTTTCTAACATCTTCCACCATCGCCTTCCCTTCTTGGCCCCCTTCTTCCCTACCTTTCTCCTGAAAGCTCGCTTGTTTCTCTTCCTTTTTCTCCACTGTGTAATGTTGGGGAGCAACATCTTTCCACCAAGAGGAAAATTTAGTTGTTTTGTGTTTAACACATTGAGCAGCCAAATGCCCAGTTTTATAGCAAACTCTGCATCTAAAGGGTATCCCTTCATAATCCAAGGGTTGCACCCAACAACCTTCTGAAGTTTTTAATTTTATCTCTTCTGGAAGCTCCCTAGACACGTGCATTTCCACCAAAATCTGAGCAAAGGTCAAATGCAGAAGATTTGAGGACCCTTCATCCACCATTAAAAAGCTTCCTAAAGAGTTCCCTACAACCTCCAAGCATGAATCAAACCAAAATTGTAAGGGAAGGTTAGGAAGTATCACCTAGATAGGAACCCTCTCAAACACTTTAGTGGTTGGGTTAAAAGCTAGATGCCATGGCTTTAACATCAATGCATATTTTTCTTCCCAATCCCAATGATAGTCACAAAGGATCTTATTCCTATCCTGCTCCTTTTCAAAGACAACAATGAAAAAACCTTTAGCCATGGGATAGATTTGAACATACCCTTCCAAAACATGCTTCCAATGGTTAGAAATCCACTGGTGGAGATCAGTCAAGCTTGGCCAAAAACCCCTAAATCTCCCAATCAGACCCAACCTAGAAAAAAAAAATTCATTAAAAGCCACTTCTTGCTCAAGCTCGCCTTCTAGCTCCATTGTGATTGTTCTAGATGACTAAGGTAAGGTATAATCCCCTCCCCCCCTTCCTGTCAAAATTTTGTTTGAGAGCTTCGATGTTTGGGAGGGTCCATATTTTTTCACCCCAGTCTGAGCCGCATTGGATCCCTTAACAAATCCATTGCCTCCTATTACAAGAGCACCAAGTTGCCCTCTCCTCTAGCCTTGTTGTGCAGACTAGTCGCCCCTGTCTTACTCAAAGTTGTCTCCACTATGGCTTACTTTCTTCGCATCATTCTCTATTTTTGGTTTCCTCGCCTCCTTCTTTGTTTGGCTTCCTCGTCTAGCATTCCCTCTACTGCAAATGCCATTATGCCGAAGATCACTGATCCAGGAGAAACCCTAGTCACGACAAAGGCCAATAGTTGACCGTTAGCTTCCATCCTCCTATTTTATTAACTTAATAAGTTTATTATTTATTATTAATATTTTTAAATTAATATTTACATTTCGATATATTTTGATTTTGTATTTAGTTTATGTTATTTTAATTTTCAATTTAGACTTAAGTTTTAAATTTATTTTAATTATTTATATCTTCTTATGAAATTACAAAAAAAAGATATATATTAAAATCAATTAAATTTATAATTAATTGTCTTATCAAAATTTTAATTATTATAGAATAATTATTTTGTATTTTTATTTTTTGATTTATTTAATAAAGTAAATTTAAAACTTAAAATCTAAATTAAAAGTTAGAGAGAGATAGACTAACATTTGATCAGACAATTCATGCCAACAATCCAAGGATAGCATGTGTCTTTAGGGAGTTATGCTCAGAGTAGCAAGACATTTGATTAAGGATATGATAATTCACCTAAGTTAAGACCTCATCAATGTACTCATTGCACACTTAAAGAGGAAAATAGATAAAGAGAATTTAGAGAGAGGAAGAGAGAAGAGAGAGGGAAATAGAGAGAAGATATAGAGAGTCAAAGGGAGAAAAAGAGAAAGAAATGAAAATATATACAGAGATCTAGAGAGGTAGAGATAGGAAGGTATAGAGAGCTCGAGAGCTCTTTATATATTTGTCTCCCTCTCTATCTCTATATTTCTCATTATCTCTCAATTTCTCTTCTTCTCTCTCACCTATTTCTCTCTATATTTGTCTTCCCTTCTATCTTTATTTATTTTCCCCTCTATCTCTTTCCCTCTCCCTATCTCTCTCCCTTACTCTCTTTTTCTATACCTTTTTATCTCCCCCCTCTCTCCCCTCTTTATCTCCCTCTACCTCTCTCTATAAATGACTTAATATCTCTACTTTTCTATCCCTCCATCTTCCCCCTCTCATTCTCTCTCTTTTTCTCTCCCTTTTTCTATCTCTATTTCTTCCTCTCTCCCTTCTCCTCTCCTTCCATCTCTCCCTCTCTCCCCCTCTCTATATATTAATCCTTATTTTTGTCTCCATCTCCCTCTCTATCTCTCTCACCTATCTCCATCTCCGTACCTCTTCTTGTGTCTCTCTCTTCCCCTCTCTTTCTCAATATATGTATCTCTCTCTCTCTCTCTCTCTCTCTCTCTCTCTCTCTCTCTCTCTCTCTCTCTCTCTCTATCTTTATATATCTCTCTCCCTCTCTCCCTATCACTCCTTTCTATATCTCTCTACTTCTCTATCCTCTCTCTCTCTATATATATATACATATATATGTATATCCCTCTCCATCTCTATCTCCATATATCTCTCTCACTCCCTATTTCCCCCTCCATATCTTTATCTCTATATATATCTCTCTCATTCACTCACACACACACACACACACACACACACACACACACACTCCCTATTTCACCCTCCTTATCTCTATCTCTATATATCTCCCTCTCTCCATCACTTGTCTCTATCATCTCCAAGTTGTCTCTTACTCTTTCCCCTTTTATCTCTATCTTCCCATCCCTCCCTCATTCTATCCATGTCTCTTGATCCTTTCTCTTCCTCTCTCCCTATCACTCCCTCTTTCTATATCTCTCTATTTCTCTCTCTTCTCTTCATTTCTCTCCCCATCTCTCCCTCCCTCACTCCTTCCTTATCCTCTATCTATCTCTTTATCTCTCCCTCTCTCCAATTTCTCTTCTAATATATCTCTATCTTTCTCTTTCTCTTCCCATATATCTTTCTCTCCCTCTATCTATCTCCCCCTATTTCTATCTCCCTCTCTCTATTGCTATTTTTTTACCTCTACTTCTCTCTAGTTCTCTCTCTCTCTATCACTCTATCTCACCATTTATATGTCTATATATATTTCTCTCCCTCTCCCTCTATATCCATCTATCTCTTCCTCTCTATCATTCACTCTTTATCTCTATATCTCTATCTCTACATCTCTCTATCTTGTCATTTATTTGTCTCCTTCCTCTCTCTCTCCCTCCCTCTTTCCCTCTTCCTAGACCTCTATATCTATATCTCTTTTCCTCTCTACCTCTATCTCTCCATATTTCTTCTTCTATATATTCCTCTATACCTATCTCATTATCTCTCTAGCTCTCCCTACCCCTATACCTCTCCCTCTCTCTACTTCTCTCTATTTATCAATTCATATTTATATCTTTATCTTTCTATCTCCCCCTCTCTCCATCTCTATATGTATCTCTTCCATTTCTATCTATCCCTCTCCTTCTCTCCATACCCCTCTTCTTATCTATATCCATATCCATCTCCATGTCCATCTCTATATCTTTACCCCCCTCTCTCGCGCGCGCGCTCTTCCCATCTCTATCTCTCCCTAGTTCTATCCCTATATCTCCCTCTCCCCCTATTGCAAACATACATGACTCTCTTGGTAATGAAGCCTAATTATCTTCCCAATTCAAAGGTTTTGTTCCAGTCATGTCTAGATTCTTATAAATGGATGCATACTTGATTTGAAGCTATCACTTCTCCATTGGAACCTTTGTTGCACAAACAACATCATTTACTAAATGACCTTCAAATTGACCTCATATTTTGTGCAAATTTATACAAAAAAAACTCAATTTTCTTCCTAATTGACCTTCCACACTTTCATGTACCCATTGCAAACAAAGATGCGATTACTAGTTTTTTTTTTTTTTTTTGGTCAGTAATAGGATTTCATTTTATTCATGTTGGCCTGGGATTTATCCTACCTTAAAACAGGGATGGTAACAAGGGGAACCATCTCCCTAGAGAAAGGACACCAGCAGTAAGACCAAATACCAGAACAACAAACCACAAACCCCGTAGCAATTACATCAATTAGTTCATGCATGACCTTTACCCTTGGTTCCTCCCTTTGTCTGTGATTGAAGGACCATGTCAAAGGTTTCCTTCTTTCCCTTCTTGTCTCTCTTCCCCTTCACAACAAGACAACCATCCTCCATCCTTGCAGCCTCCTTCTGCCATTCCTTAGATGTGTCATGTTGTGTCCAAGCCTCTCCATGATCTCCACACACAACTTGCTTACATTGACCCTTTGAGGCACCATTCACCACCCCCTGAACTTGGACCCTCACCGACCCTGATTTCTCCCTACACTCTAGAGTTTTAGCACCACAATGATTTTGTATAGCCACAACTTCATCTGCACTCACCGTATTAGCACAGTTCGAAGTAGGCACCTCAACATGCCCCCCATCTAATCTGAGGCCCTATTTGACTGGTGTGGTTCCAAGTTACCCACAACCTGAGAATAGCTCTTGCCCTACTCTTCCTTCTTTTCCCTTGTTTCTCCACCGCATAATGACAATGTGATACATTCTGCCACCAAGTAGCCGATTTAGGCAGTTTGGTCTTTACGCATTGTGCAGCAAGATGCCTAGTTTGAAAGAATCTCCTACATCGAAAAGGGACCCCTTCATAATCCAAGGGCTGCACCCAACATCCTTTGGAAGTGTTAATTGAAATCTCTTATGGGAGAGTCTTTGAAACTTCCATCTCCACCAAAATCCAGGCGTAAGTAGAATGCATAAGATTTGAGGAGTCGTCATCAATCATCAAAAAAATCCCTAAAGAGTTTCCTATAGCCTCTAGAAAAGAATCAAACCAGAAATGAAGAGGAAAGTTTGGAAGTCTCACCCATAGAGGCACTTTATCAAAAGTTTATGTTGCAGGATTAAAATCTAGATGCCATGGCTTCAAAAACAGAGCAAATTTATCCTCCCAACTCCAAAAAAAATCACAAAGAACTTTGTTTCTATCATTTAGAGATTCAAAAACGACAATAAAATAACCTCTAGCAACTGAGTATATTTGAATACAACCATCCATAATGGGTTCCCAGTGTTCAGAAATCCATTTATGGAGGTCACACAAGCGTGGCCAAAAACCCCTAAAGCATCCAATCAATCCTAGTTCTGAAAAAACTTTAACATTACGAGTTACCTCATCTTCGAGTTCATCCTGCAAAGAGATCGACACCGGAATGACCTTCCCTGACTTGCCTGACACTAGAAGGTGAGGCCCTACATGGGCATCTGCAGTAATGCCTAACCGACATCCGTCGGCTCTCTTCCTGACGCTAGTTCCAGGGTTGCTTGGACCATCTCCCCTATTGGCAGAAGCATAAGATTGCTTCATATCCTGTCTGAGTTGTGCAGAGGAGTTGCCATCGTCTGCACAAACCCCACCACCGCTCTTGCTGGAGTTCTTCAAACTGCCCTTCGCTGGAAGAACCAGATCAGTCTTCTCCTTGTGGCAAATGCCATTGCTCCGAGGACCACAGATCCCTCCCTGGGAGGCCGTAACAAACGCAGTCAGCCTAGGCAAAACCCTTCCCACTACAATAGACTGTAGATGACTGTTAGCATCCATTACAGTAGCTTTGGTTGTTAAGCCGTTTTATAATGTAATGACTATTTTGATTACTAGTTATTTTTATATATAAAATTAATTGTAATAAAAAAAAACTATAAATTAGATACTTAATTACCAATAATAATTTTGAAAATGATAAAATAAAATTTGAAGATAAAACCACCTCCTACTAAAGAAACAACTCTATATTTTGAATAATCTTATATTCTGAAATTCAAAATTCAATTAATTAATAGGTCAAATGTGTATGGAGAAGGCTGGATAGACAATTCGCACCATTAAACCAAGAAAAATATCTTTCCCTGAGGAAAAAAATCTTCCGTGGAAGAAGTAACGACGATGCGCTCACGAAAAGAAAAACAGAACGAAAGAAATTTCTGGATTTTACTAGAACTTCGCTTTGACATGCATGCCGCTGTGTTTTGGTGTACCTTAAGAAGGTTGGGAGGCCGGCAGCGCGGAACGTCACTGATAGAGTTGAGACCAAAAGAAGAAAATATTAGCTACTTGAATAGACAATGGAAGGACACAACGGAAACCTATTTCTAACAAAGACATACGCCATTGTTGACGATCCGTCAACAGACAGTGTTGTGTCATGGAGCGCAGGCAATAACAGCTTCCTGGTGAAGGATCCCCACCATTTCTCTCTCCATCTGCTCCCTCGCTACTTCAAACACTGTAACTTCTCAAGCTTCGTTCGACAGCTCAACACATATGTGAGTGTCCTTAACTTGTTCTGATGCTTTTATACTATCCCTTTCTCTGGTTTACTTAACTGTTCTTTTAATGGCACAGGGATTTCGTAAAGTGGATGCTGATAGATGGGAGTTTGCACACGAATGCTTTCTAAGAGGGCAAAAGCAGTTACTCCACAGTATTCGTCGAAGGAGGTCTAGTCATCACCACTCTCAGGGGGCAGGCAGTCAATTGGGTGCCAAATATGATTTGGAAGGGGAACTCCAGAGGCTTCAGAAGGATGAGGACGCCATCGCTTTGGAGGTTGTTCAGTTGAAGGAGGAGCAGGAAAGCATTGATAGAGAGATGGGGGATTTGAAGAGGCGCTTGGATTTGACAGAGCGCAGACCTCAGCAGATTATCTCATTTCTGGCCACAGTAGTTGACAATCCGGGTTTAATCACTCAGAGGCTTCAAAGTAGGTCAAGCCTTAGTGATGGTAAGAAGAGGAGACTCTTGCCCTGTGCTGAGCACAAGGAAAACAGACCTAAATTGGAATTCAATGGGTTAAGCACAAATCCTTCGATTGCAGATGGGTTTGTGCTGAGTACAAATGCTCCTACTGCAGATCGGTTTGAGGATACTGGACCGAGAAGGAATGGATTGATTATGGATGGCTTTGAATACTCCCCAACAGATAATCCTCAGATTGACTCTGAGGCTCGAGCTGAGTTTATGGCTACTTCTTCACCTCTAAGTCAAAACTTAGAGAATTGTACTCAAATATCCGAGTTTGAGATCGATGTGAGCTGCGAAGGGGATGATTTGGGTATGGGTAATTTGGATGGTATTTGGTGGGACGACTTGTTCATTTAGGGAGCTCAATTCACCAACTATAAAGCTGGATCAGAAAGAGGATGCACCATTGCCAAATATCCAGCCTCTTAGTTAAAATGATCTGATGAATTATATTGATAATATAATGAAATAGCTAGGTCGTCCTAAATATTCGTTGAGGAGCATCTCTATTGTCGATTGAAGGAATTCTAGAGGTTCAGCGCCTGCTTTGTGCTTGCTCAAACAGGTAGTAGTTAGTACAGATACATGTGTCTGTATCATCATTGGTGAAGCAGTTTATTATGGTTTGTAGTAACAGGCGGCTTGCATGTTTGTCTGTCCTATGACAGGTGAACGAGTATATTTCATGTCAATTAAAACAGTGCAGCAGCAGCAGTTTGCAGGTTAGTGGTCTCAGTTTTAACACATTTGACAAATTGGATGTATGTTTGTGGTCTGCATTCTGCTGCTGGTTTATTCTTGTATGTTTGCCTGATTTGTTTCTCATTTTCAAACATGCGTGTAATTTTATTTTAATTTAAATTCTATTGATCCAATGCGTGTAATTTAGAACGGTTTTGTTGAATCGTTCTGTTTAGAATTTAGATGTCAAGTTATGATATGTTGTGATTTATAATCACTTAGTGGCTGTTTTGGGCTATTTTGGGCTATTTTGGAGTGTGCAATTGTTTGTATGTTGGTACATGTGTATATATCATGTATTATGATTTAGAATCATATATCTTGATAGTATTGTTGTTCATTTTGTTGTTCTGCATCTGACAAATTATTCTTTTACAACATACTTTTCACTGATAATTACATTCTTTGTTCTTAAGTTCAATAATGTGGCAGAGCAGGGTAGAAGGAACCTGCAGACACTGAAGCTGCAAGGAATTCTTAGAACCCCAAAAGACTGAAACTTACCACTTAGGATTATAGGGGGTTACTAAGTATCAGATGTTAGGCACAGACTTGGAGATCCAAAGATCGTGGAGATTGGAGATCCAAAGACTCATAATGCCACAGCAAACGATACCCAATAAAACTTGGAGGATATATTTCCTTTCCCTTTCATTTTGCATAGAATTTTAAATCTTTCAAGCAGGAATTGAGTAGTATATACGGTTTACAATAGATATCTCTTTCTTAAATTCACAATCAATAATAAAATTAAGAATGCTTAGTATATTTCTTTTGTAAGCACCACCGGCCATGGCCTCTACTTATGAAAGATTTCTTGTGGTATGTGTCTTCAGGAATGCTCTGCCTCACTGAAATATACATAACCGAATGGAACTGGAAGACATATATGAATGTTCAGGTTATTGATGCATGAGGTCGAGAGCTTGGCAATTTGCAGAAATTAAGGGGCTTTTTATGCCCACATTGCACATCTTGTGTTAGTCACACTTCAATAGAAAATTAGTTTGTGGTTCAGAAATTTGTGGGGACCTATTTCCCTCAAAATGTTAATTAGTCAGGAGTTCTTGTAACTTAAGAATAAGAAAGCTAATTTGAGGTTTTAGTTGAAAGAAGATAGCCCGCTCTTAAAGCCTGTGGCATGTAAGTACTATGAAGGCAATGTGAAATGATGGTTTTTGTATGGTGATTATATTATTTTCTCTGTGATGAATAAGAAAGATTCCTTTTGGTTTTGTATTTCTGTGTCTCTCTCCAACTGAATCATAAGAACATTGCATGTGCTATCCTTTTTCATTTTATGACATCCCAGCAGTAGTAACAGCAGCTTGTTGAGAGAAAAGAGTAGTACTGATTACAGTGTGTTGTATTACTATTCTCTACTTAGATTCCAACATTGTGCAGATAGGGTGTTATATTTATGATTGACTGATCACTCTGAAATTGCAGGAGATGATGGTATTTTAAGATCTTGAACAATGTGAAGATGCAACAAAGACATCAAATGTGAATCTAACTGATAGAAGAGATGAGCTATCACTTGGCGAAACCAAGTTGCAAAAAAATTAGGGACAACTGGGGTGATGGGTTCTTATGGAGACCCATTTGGCTAATTAATTGTTGAAAATAGTTCTACCTAATCAATGATCTCAGTGCATCATTGTAATCCAGCTATCTTTCAATTCCCTTTCAATTTTTTTCTTAATTAAGTTTGGGACTATGTATATAGAATTGGAAAACAAAGCATTTGGGATTGTTGTTATATGTTTTGTTTGCTAATGCAGTCAAAGATTGGATATCCATGGAAGGGCAACAAATATGAGCAGCTCTTCAAACATAAAGGCTATTCATCTTCAACATCAAACTAATAGTATCAATTATAAAGAATTCCAAATTTATCATAACCGAGCTTAGCATCTTTCAAGAACATATGAGACCATTGATGCATAAAGCTTGGATTTCAACAAAATTTTCCACGAAGGCTTACAACAGAGTGTTGAAGTCAGACATTTGACCCTCACAGCCTAGTAGATCCTACAAAACAATAACAAACCTTCTAAGAGAAATTTCAAATAAGCCAAAAATATGTAATATATTCATACAAGATGTTTGAATCCAAAAAGCTTGTAATTACATATGATTCCTTTGAATATATGAAAAAGGGGTAAGGCGAGAAGGTAGATGTGGATTCTAACCTCTTCCATGAGTATAGGGCATGTATCCATGATGTGTCATGTGCATGTGACAAGTGTTGTGATAAGGGTGTCATATGCACATGAGATAGGTGTCTAAAAAGGTGAGTTCATTTGTCTCAACCACATGAGGTGAGACAAAAAGGGAAAATTCCCTAAGTGGATACTTGTTTAGTGTGAATAGGTCTCTCCTAGGTTGGCTAAAAGCTAACTGATTTGATAATGTCACTATTTACACTAACACCCCCTCTTAAGTGCAACTTATATAGAAATATATGCAATGATGATGGGTCATAGTCACTAATCCATGTTAGGTACCCATGTACAAAATTCTTATAAATAGATTAAAGGAGAAAACCAAATGAGAAATAAAACTCCTCTCCAAAAGAGAAATGATACAAAAAAAATAATGTACAAGTGAAGAAGATAGGAGATAGAAGGACTCGTCATGACCCTCAAGGACTACTTCTACCACAATGTACAATAAATGTTTCCCCCCTATATGAGTGAAAAGAGAGGTCAATATGGCCCACTAAAAAGTGAGATGGAAAGACCTCCTTGTAAGGAAATGCTCCCTCCCAAAACTGAGATGAGAAGACAAAACATGCAACCTCCCCTCAAAATGCCTCTTGTAGTGTTGGTAGTGCTTGGCATTGGATGTTGAAGATGATCCATGATCGTTGAATAATATTTCTCCCCTTAGAATGAAATAACACTACAACTACATGCAAGATGACTTCTCATTCCAAATATGAATATGCAAGAAGAAGGATGAATGTTTCTAAATTCTACACATGATCTAAACACCTAGATGATGTCCATGATGATGCCTTCAAATACTGCTCAAATACTCCATGTGAAGGCTTATATAGAACAAGATCCAAATATGTATATGTTGTGATAACATCGTTGATATGGTTGTCATCAAATAGAAGATGAATGTCCTCAATAGTGTCTTTCAAATTTGCAATATGAGACTCCATAAACAAGGATGATAAGTTTGGTAGAAATGCATTCAAATGTGGTAGATCTAGAAAATTGGCATCGATGTCCTGGTGCATAGAATTACTTGAAGCAATAGAGATATCAACACTGGATTTAGATGTAGCAACGGTGATGGAGGAGATGAGATCTCAATGCAAGCCATGGGGCTACATTGTTTATTCCCAATTGATGTTGATGTTTTACAAGATATCTGAGTGAGACCATATGATGTTTTTGCATGTGTTGGAACTAAATGACCAAGTAAAACAATACCATGATTGAGAAGAATTTGTTTCACTTCATCACTTTGTCTTTGAATACAATCTTCTATTATATGATTTTTCTTCCCACAATATCCACACGTGATTTTTCATTTATTATGAAGATTATGAACAATATTCAAATGGAAGGGACTTATTGTAAGAGACATGATCATGTGAATAGAAAAATCAAAAGCAGAAACACCAAATTACCCCTTGATTTAATAAGTGAGCCCCCAAGCAAATTATAGTGATTTGACACTTTGTATTTAATGCATTTACAATTACCACTAGGTGGATTTGATGTATAAATATTATAAATACTCAAAGTAGAGGTATATGTTAAAAGTACAACTATGATATATTTTCATTCGAAAAACTAATAGCACCACTATGTAGTGCTAAAAAAATAGGTAGTTTGAAAAATGAGATTCAAAAAAGACTATATGCACATGAACAAGTCCTTTGAAGTTTCAAAAATAGAAACTATGCAAGGTGACCTCTAAGAATATGTGATTTTTTAAAAACCCATTTACCAAAATTACAAAATAGTGACACCACTGGATAGAGCATGAAAAATTAGCCCAAATAAAAAAATGTTTCAAAAAACTATGGACTTCTAAAGTTGGAGTGCCAAAGTGAAGTTGTTGATGGAGAAGGGGTCTAATTTAGAGGGAAAATTGATGGCGTCATGTAATAGAATATGCCTAGAACTATCAAAATATTCCTTGATGTATGTAGCTATACCAGGGACCGAAAAAGTATTTTTTAATGATTAAAATTAATTAAAAATAGCATTCACCTCGAAAATAGAGATAAGAATATGTTATTTTTATAAATAATATTCTCTACACAAATTTCAATGGCAGTTGATTGAAATTTGGTATGTATTTCTATACAATTATATGGATCTCTCATAAAATACCAAAAACAGTGTCTAAAATATAGTGTTTATATCAAAATTAATCTCTCAAGCCTTTTGAGCACAATTATAGAGTTTGTTTGGCTTCAAGATGCAATGTATGAAATTTATTGACTGAAACCCCCTTGATTTGAGAGGTTGCTTACAATTTCAAAGCTCTGATACCATGTTGTAGTCAAATATTGGACCGTCACAACCCAATAGATCCTCTAAAACAATAATAAGTCTTCTACAAGAGATTTTAAATAAGCCAAAATATGCTATATACAAAATGTGTGAATCCAAAAATATTATAATTACATATGATCTCATTTAATATATAAAAATGGGGTGAGACAAGAAGGTAGGTGTGGACTCTAACCTCCTCCATGAGTGTAGGACATGTGTCCACAATTTGTCGTGTGCATGGGATAAGTGTGATAAAGGAGTCATATGCACATGAGATAGGTGTCTAAAAAGGTGAATATATGTGTCACAACCACATGAGGTGAAATAAAAAGGAAAAATTCCTTAAGTTGCATATTTAACTAGTGTGAATATGACTCTCCTATGTAGGCTAAAAGCTAACTGGTTTCATAATGTCACTATTTGCATTAAAAAGAAACTTAAAGTACAACATTATTAGTATTGAGAAATTTTTCAAACTTCAAATATGATTACACAAATAAAATCTAAATGCAGACGTAACAACCATCCTACCCAAAGTTGAACAATCTTGACCTTAAAAAATATACGACTCCTCTCTTCATTCAAATTTTAATGAAGTTTTACAAAAAAAAAATACAACACTTTTCCCTACACTATTATTCTCTTTTCATTCCCCACTATCTCTAATCCAAAAACCCAACATATGTCCTATAGTTTCCCTATTGATATGTTTCTTCCATGACTATCACCTATGACTCTATATGTATTTTTAGCAGCAAAAATCAATTGCCAATATAAAAACACCAAAATAAACCGCCATGGTCCCTATTTTGAACATTAAAATCCACTAATTTAACCAATTGTAATGTCCCATTTCAAAATAAGTCAATTTGTATTTTGAGAAATTTGCTCAACAAATTGAAACATGGCATGTTTAGATTTATAAGACATTTTCCTGAGACAAGAAGGCAATTCATTAATACATAACCTAGTTGCAAGGAAGATAATTAAAGGTGATTAAAAAAATGGTGCCTAGACTAAGATCTATGTGATTGGGTTTAAAGAATGATTAAATTAAAATTAAAATTATAACTTATCAAGAGTCAAATGGTGTATGAGGGGTTGTGTCTCATAAAGCAATAATATATATAAGAGAGATCATTTAATGAGAAGAGGGGAGGAACCAATTAGGAATAAATATTATGTAACTTTGCGAGTAAATATTAGAACCAAATTGGACAAAAAACATCCAAGAAAAATTAATATATTTAAGGACGAAAACCCTTAATTTCTCCTATCAAGTTATTGGACGAAAACCCATAACTTATCTAGCTATCAAGGACAAACTGTAGACACCTAAAATTGTCCTAGCCTGAGATAGCATATATCATTGCATTTCACATCAATTGCATCCAAAACCCTAAAATTCCTCTATTAATTGAATAATATTACATTATGTAATTAATTCACTTTTTCATCAATTTCAACCAATTAAATAAATTTCATTTATTTAATAAAATATTAATCTAATGTTATTCTTCCTAATTAATTAAATAACACCAATTATTTAATTATGTTGCTAATCCACTTTATTCCCCTAAGTCGATTAAATTATTAAATCATAATAATTTAATTAACTCACTTTCCCTCTAGATTTGAATAATTTGAATAAACTATTCAAAACATCATCAAAAATCAAATCAAACTAATGCAACTTTATTTGCAAAAATCAAACTTGATTTGCACGTTCAACTCCAAAATTAATTGATTAATTAAATCAATTAATTAATCATTCTCAACCACTTTCTTGATTGAGAAAATTATGATCCCCTGATTTCTCAATCTATTCCTAATTGATCAATCTGTTTCTCAATCCCACAGATTATTCAATTTATTTCTTCAATCACACAAATTGTGTAATCTATTTTGCATAGATTATTCATGTATATTTTCTCTCAACATCTTTCGACCGTTGATCAAGATATTCTACTACACAATCTTGATCGTCCATTTCAAATCACAATTTTTGTATAATAAACCTCTTTCCTCACAAAAAAGGATCAAAGAATCAACATCATTTGCACAACAAAGTACTGCCAATATTCCTATTCACCATTAGCAAGGCTTCAACATATCTTTGATCAACCAACACATGCAACACACCAAAGCTTCTTGCATGCAACAATGGAGGCTTCACAGTGATATGAACAACCCAACATCGTGCGAACACACTTCGATATGGGATGATAACCTTTACTTTGCTTTGAATTTCATTGTGATAATCATAGGATTTCAATTGTGTGTTTCAATAGCTTAGAAAGTCATTTCATGAGTGTAGGAATACATCTAGATTAGTTGTTTTTTATTTAGATTAGATTCTATTTCATTTTCATTTGTCTTGTTTACACTCTATGATTTTCCCCCACACATTCTAGCATGCTCGATGGGACCTCAGTCCTTAACACTAAAAATTTTATGAGCTACATGTGAAGTTACATGTCCCGAAAGCGCTCTGGAAAAATCCTCATGCACAGTTCCAAAAAAAAATCACATTTTTTTCCATGGTTCTGGTGCTTTTAACAGTGATTTTGGTGCTTCTGACAGTGATTTTGGCACTTTTGAATTTTTCTAGCACCTTTTCTCTCTGATAGAGGGAACTTTTCACATTTTCTAGCACCTTTGCTCTCTAATAGAGGCGTTATTGACTAGCAATCAAGTCTTTTTTTACCTTATCTTCAAATGACCATATCTTGGTCATACAAAAGTATTTTTTAGTGATTTTGTTTTTTAAAATGGGGTAGAATTTCATGATATTTGCAATGGTATAGGTGGTTTTTAGTTTTTGTATAGTTGAATTTTCCATTGGTGCACTTAAAACTTACTTCATAATTTGGTCTAGGTTGTAGGGATTTGATGCTTAATCAATTGTCTAACCCTAACGTTTGATTGTGTGTTGTGTTTGGAAAGTTTCTAACTTCTCTTGTGCAGATCTTGCAGGATTTATGGCACATATTTTTATGAAAATAACTAACACATTTGTTACAAGGAAGATGAACGGTCAAAAAAGTTTAATTTTTAAAGCTTTTTAAAGTTAGAAAAAAATTTCATTTTTGTGCTTAAAAAGAACCCTACAAACAACACATTTTGATTTAAGTGCTTTAAAATTAACCTTTTCCAAGCTTTCTAAGTTAGAAAATACTTTCAAATTGGTTCTTAAAACGAACCCCACAAACAAATGTTTTCAATTTAGTGCTCTATAAATGAATTTTTCAAAGTTTTCATAGATAGAGAACACTCAATTTGGAGCTTAAAACAAACCCCAAAAACAAACAATTTCAATTGGTGCTCTAAAATGGATGTTTTGAAGCTTTCAATTAATTTTATTTTGAATTTTGGATTTTTTTTGACCAAACGATTTCAATTTGTTGACGAATGCGCGATTTACTTTGTTGACCACTAGGACAAGGATAGATTTAGAAACATTTAAGTTTTGGGCTTAAAATGAACAAATCAATCTTTATATTGCACTTGTGCTATCTCATTGATTGATATCCAAAACACTTCTATTGGATGCTTTAAAAAGAACCATTGCTATCTTATTCACACTTTTTGGGGATAGCACCGCTCGAGGTGCTTAAAAAGAATCAAACTGCAATGAATTGTATTCCATGCATTTAGTGCTTGGAAAACTAGGTGACTATCCTCTCCCCTCATGCCTTTTTGGCAATCTTGTGTGACAAAAAATATCTTGAGTTTTACACTTTCTTTTCAAAGCATAACTTTTAGAGGGCCTACTTGTTGAGACACATCTCGCATTGGAGAACTCAAAGGCGACCCAAGCGGTACTCTTGTTTTGGACCGCTATATAAATTATTGTGGGTGTCAAGAAATTTCTCATCCGTCAAGTGATGTCTTATACCGATGAATGTCTCCCCTAGTATCCGTGTGATATGTTAAAACCCGAAAGGGTTGGGAGGCCTCTTAATTGAGTGAATCGTTGCATGTATAGACATCCAAAACTAATAACCCCAAAATGTTACTAAGAGCCAAATGTTTGTAGAAGCTACCCCTTTTATCCAAATCATACTCTGAAGTGATGCATCAAAATTTACTTCTAAGAAGTTACTTACCAATGCCAACTAATGGTTCAGCATATAAAGCCTCTCCATTCATTGCATGTAAAATCATCCCTTCGGGGCATGAGGTAAGCCCACTTAGGAAGAAGTGCCTATCCCTAGGGTGTGCTTTTTCTTTCATGAAAAATTGCCAAAAATTTGTTTAGACACCAAACATTGTGCTTGAATCTAAAATGAACATATCAAAACAAACACTAAACATGATGGTTGAATCACAAACCCTTTGAATTAGTATATGATTTTAAAAGAAACCCTATATTTGCACTCCTTAAAGGATCTCCTTAAAGGTTTATGAATATTCAAGCTTTAATTTCAAGCTACATTGGCTCAAAGTAAACATTGGAAACTATGGCTTGGGTATCATGATTTCACAACTTAAAGCCATAGACATACAGGTCACACAAGTACATGCTTTTTAGAGTTAGTCCAAAATTGTTGTATCACTTGCCACATCTAGAAACATATCAAAACATTCAAAAAACAGCAAGAAAAACATTAGCGCTGCTACCAAATGCTAAAATTGGAGGAAAATTTTGAATAGAGGTTGCTTTTGCTAATGTTCCTAGCACTTTTGACCAAGACTTGGTCGCACTTGCCAGAAAAAAGCTCGCTTTTTCTCTTTGTCCCATACACTCCACTGATAAAAAAATTGTTGCATTTGACAAAACCAAAGCATTTGCTAGAAAACTGGCACACTTGAAATTTTTATGCCGCACTTGCTAAAAAATTTCCAACACACTTGCCAAAAATCTCCTTGCACTTGCCAAAATAGCTTGCTTTTGACTAAGTAAATTCACCACATTAGAAAAATACATACATAGGTCGTACTTGAAATTTCTGCTCAGACTTGCTTCTCAAAATCTAGCACACTTGACAAATTTCAGGCCGTAGTTGATAAAACTGGCCGCTCTTGCTCATAGTTTGGAGCTTCTGCTCAAAACCCATTGCTTTTGCTCTATCCTACTAAAAATCATAAAGATGATCTGAAGCTGCTTACAAGATCCTTATTGAAACAAAAAAATTGGAAACCCAGATAGGTCATATAGTCCTTCAACCGCTCTCAACATTCCATCCTACTTTTGGAAATTAGAATCAAAACAAACCAACCTAGATTATTCCCTCACCCACACTTCTAAGATATCAATAGTTACTTGAGCCTCAAGGCTAGGTCAAGTAATATTTTATGCAACATATCCTCTAGAAGAAGAAGCGAGATATCAATTCAGGCCTTTCAACATTTTGAGTTCCAAGAATAGTATCACCTCAAAACAACACTCAAACCTTAGGGTCTTGAGCTTCACAGCAAACATCTCAAAACACCAACACTTTCACCTTATGACCATTTGGCGACCAATTGCTCTAGCTCAACCTTTTCCATAGTTAAGAGTCACAAAGCATTCACAAAGATCTTGATGCTTGTTTATGATAACCACACATTCACAACATAGAATAAAAATGGAAGCAAACATAAGCAATGCTAGTATACCCCCAACAAAAACCACAAACGAAGAAAGTGACCCATGGGGATATAAACTAGGTGATCTTACGACAAGGTATTGAGCATCAGGACATCCCAAAACATGTAGTACCATCAACAAGGTGGACCATAGGGTCCCCTTCCAAACCAATACCATCAACAGGGTGGACCATAGGGTCCCCTTCCAAATCAGTACCATCAACAAGGTGGACTGCAAGGTCCCCTTCCATATCAGCCCCAACAACAAGGTGTGTCATAGGGCACCCTTTCTAGTTTGTCCCATCCACAAGGTAACCTGCCAATGCACCATCAATGAAACCTTTAGCATAGTCTGTACCAACAACAAGGTGTGCCACAAGGCACCCTTCTCTAGTCATCCCAACAACAAGGTAACCCGCTAATGCACCATCAAGGAAACCTTCAATATAGTCTGCCCCAACAACAAGGTGTACCATAGGGCACCCTTCTTCAATCATCTCATCAATAAGGTAACCCGCCAATGCACCATGAGGGAAACCTTCAACATAGTTTGTACCAACAACAAGGTGTACCATAGGGTACCCTTCCCGATTCATCCTACCAACAAGGTGTCCCGCTAACAAATCAACAAGGTAACCTTCAGTATACTTCATCCCAACAATAAGGAGCTAACCCTCCTTACAATCAACAAGGAGCTAATCCTCATTACACACAACAAGGACCTAACTTTCCCTATGTTCAACATAGCTACCAAGGGTCAATACCCCCATTCTATCCAACTTATGACCAAACAAACATTGTGGAACAAAAAGGCTATTACATGCAAGGCTTGCAAACAAATGTACCAAAAATTGAGATGGAACTACAACTAGAGGTGATGAATCAGAAAATATCAAAAATGGAGATAGGGAAAACAAAGAATACCTACACCCTTTAGGAAATATGTCCATTCCCATTTGATCATTCCATCACTTTATTACTCTTTCCAAAAAACTTTGAAATACCCAAGTTCGACAAGTACAAAGGAAGAGGAGATCCAGTAGAGCACGTATGAGACTTCTTAGTATCATGTATGGAGGTACAAAACAACAATGCTTACCTCATGAGGATCTTTCCACGCAGCCTTACAGGTCATTCTCTTTCTTAGTATCATGTATTGAGAAGGGATTGCAATCTTTCACTTCATACCTTTAACGATGGAGATATAAGGCTAGTCGATGCAAATCACCTATTCTCAACATGGAGCTAGTTGACATATTCGTTTCAAATGTCCAAATAGAATTCAACTACTAACTTGCCATGTTGTGTCCCACAAACTTTGAAGAATCCATTGAGAAGGGATTGCACATAGACATGGCCCTCATAGCAAGAGGGGTGATCAAGATAAACAACCCAAGAGATAGTCCTTGTAGTTCAAATGAGAAACCTAAAGTTTGGGCCAAAAAAAAGAATGTTACAAACGATGGAGTTGTTGATGCTAGAGCACTATGGAACACACAAAATACACCTCAAAACAAACTGTAGGTGGAACAAACAAGCTATGTTCCAAATAGTACTCAAAATAACCAACTTACCTATCCCAAGAACAATCAGGTAGTCAGCCAACAAATGAATCAAGGAGGGAAACAGAGACAATATGATCAACCAAGGAGGAAGTTCACAGTACTAGGCGAGTCACTTGATATAGTCATGCGTAAAATAGTACAACAAAATCTCATCAAACTTAATGATCGCCCAAACTATGAGGAACCTAGTTTCAAAACATCGTGGTATAATGAGAAATACTTAGGCGAATTCCACAAGATTAAGGGACAAACCACAAACAATTGCATGAGACTCAAGTAACTCATCCAAGACTTAATAGACAAAAGAGAGGTAGATGTTGAAAACCATCCTGAAAGCAATGACCTTCAAATATACACAAACCCAATCCCAAACCACGCTAAAAGGAATGACAAAGGGAAAGACCAAGATTACCACAATGCTAACTACACATATGGTGGAATGGGTTTAGGAACCCTTTCACAAGTTGATGACAATAAGGAAAATGTAGTGACTATACGAGGTGGAGAGAACAACTATAATGTAACTACCTATTGAGGGAGAGTTACAATACAGAGAGCCCCTCCTAAACCCACAACTAATACATCAAATGACTACAACATTGTGGAATAGCTGAAGAAGACTCCAACCTTAATCTCAATCCTAGAACTACTAAAACTATCTCTCTCACATAGGGATATATTGGAAAAAGCATTGGAAATATCAATCCCTAACAACCTCGATCCTAATCAGTTTCAATCCATCGTTGGAAAAATCACATCCAACAATCATTTAGTCTTTTCTTAAAAATATCTTCCATAACCAGGCTCTCTACATAGAGGTTGGTGTTCACAAAAACATGGTCAAGTGAGTATTGATAGATAATGGTCCAGGTCTAAACATTTGTACCTTAAAATTAGTCAAACAGTTGGGGTATTCTAACAATGTGATAGACAAAGGGAAGAGCATTACCATAAGGGCTTATGATGACCTTGAAAGGAATTCAGAAGGGACATTCAGGCTACCAGTACAGATAGTATTTGCCATCACAAAAACTACATTTCAAGTACTTGACCTTGAGTTGCCATATAACCTCCTCCTAGGACACCCTTGGATCCATGCATTGCAAGTGGTACCATCAACCTTTCACCAACACCTAAAGTTTCCCCATGAAGTAAAAGAGGTAACATTATATGTTGATCCTAAACCCTTCCATTTTTGTGCAAAGTTGGAGAAGTATAATAAGATCCAATGCATACCTAGCAATGACATAGCCTTCCATTCATTTTCATATGTTGACCCTTACACACTACCATCAACCTCAATTAGAACCACATCAAGTGAACAACCGAAAACAAAAACCAAGCTTCAAGTACTGGACAGGGGTGATGGAAAATACCAATTCAACCAAGCCTTCTACATTGGCATGCTTCCATTGACACCAAAAATCTATGGAGGTCCGAAAGAGATCAAGCATACTCAGACAATGCAAATGATAGAAAAACCAATGATCTTCACCAAGTGGGAGGACATGAAGGATGAAGAAATATTCAAAGAGGACTTCTCATCCATGATTTACAAGGACTAGAAAGAACTAGAAAAGCCACAACCCATTCTAATTGATCCTAATAGTAGAGGTTATCAATTAGCTAAAAAATTGGGATATCAAGGAACAGGTGGCCTTGGGCTACACAAACAAGGCTGATCAGAGCCTATCATAGTAGAACAAAGAAAGAAAAATATGGGACTAGGTTATAATCCAAAAGACGAGGTTACTCCACAAACCGGACAAACCTTTTTTAAGAAACAAGAAACTTCTGCTAGTATTAAGACACTGGATATCTACCATATCATGGACAACGAGTTACCCATCAAAGACTTATTCGAAAACTTTAGCATCGATAGGTTCCCTCTCTAGTTTATCAAAACCATTCCCAATATCTATTACTATTCTAGAACGGACTCTAACGAATACAAATGGGATTCTCCTTCCTTTATCGTTGAATATGATTCCCCCACTTCTAGTAATGATGACCTAGACACCCAATGGGAAAAAGATACTAGAGTCGTACTAACCATTTCAACAACCTCTATAATTTTTGTAAATAATGATGATATCCTACCACTCTACTACCCACAATTGATTGACTGGGACCAACAACAATAGACACCTATTCTGGATCAATTCCAGAATGATGAGGCAATTGTAAAGTTCATGGGACTTCGAACAGACATACCAGCAGGAGATCACAAAGCAGGGTTCATCATGGAACTCAAACAGGATGCATACTTTGGTGGAGAGATTGAATCTTCTAGTCACAAAAATGAAAGAGAAACATAAAAATAAAAATGTGATCCCCTAGAGAAAACCACAGTGTGGCTCTATCGGATCCAAAAAAGAAGAAAATAAAGGATACATTTGATGATGAAAACCTCCCTGAGGCACCCGACGATGGAGGGTTCAATCTCCCCATATCAAAATATCAAGAAAGATCAACGCTCCTAGTAGAAGAAGCAGAGTCCATAAATGTTGGCACAGTAGAAGACCCAAAGTTAACATACCATGCGACATCACTTGACCCAGAAGAGAAAGCAAACTTCACAACTTTCATCAATGATAGGAAAGTAAGCTTTGCATGGACCTATGTACATATGCATGGATTGGATCTAGCACTGGTGGTACACCATTTGGCTATCTCCCCTAGAGCAAAGCCTATCAAGAAAAAACTCAAAAAAATGCATCCTTAGATAGCATTATTGGTAAAGGTAGAACTAAAGAAGCTACTAGATGTGGGTTTCATTAGACCCATTTATTATCTGGAATTGATATCAAATCCTACTAGGGGCATAAGGATCTACACAAACTTCAGGGACTTGAACAAAGCCTTCCCAAAGGATGACTTCCCTCTTCTAAGTATAGACATGATCATAGATCTAACAGCAGTGCATGAGATGCTATCCTTAATGGATGGTTTCTCCAGATATAACCAGATAAAAATCTCTTCAGATGATCAACACAAAACAACATTTACTTGTGCTTGGAGGAAATTCTATTGGAATGTAATGCCATTTGGTCTAAAGAACGCGGGAGCGACATGTCAAAGAGCAATGATGACCATCTTCCATGATATGCTACATACAATCATGGAAGACTATGTGAATGACATTCTAGCAAAGTCCATCAAAAGGGAAGATCATTTAACCAATCTTGCAAAGGTGTTTGACTGGCTTGAACAATATAATTTGAGAATCAACCCTAAGAAGTGTGTGTTCGGAGTAACATCTGGAAAGTTGTTAGGGTAAATAGTGTCAAGAAGGGGGATTGAAGTGGATCCTACAAAGGTAAAAGCTATAATAGAGATGCCTCCACCAAAGACATTGAAACAATTGAGGAGTTTACAAGGGAAGCTACAATCCATCAAGTGATTTATCGCACAACTGGAAAATAAATTTCACCCTTTCACTCATCTCCTACAAAAGGACATCACCTTCAAGTGGGATGGGAGATGTGACCAAGTGTTCTAGCAAGTCAAGAAGTACCTACTTACTCCTCTTGTACTTATGCTACCTATTCCAGACAAGGAAATGGTACTCTATGTGACTACCATGCAAGCAGCATTGGGAGCTCCCCTAGCCTAGCTAGATGATAATAACAAAGAAAGAGCGGTCTACAACATTAGCCAAAAATTGGTGGGATACGAGTTGAACTACTCATCCATAGAAAGAGTGTTTCTCTCAGTCGTATTTGCAACACAAAAGCTGAGACACTACATCTTAAACAAGAAGGTAAAGTTGATTTCAAATGTAGACCCATTGAAGTACCTACTGGCAAAAGCAGCTCTAACAGGACGAATTTCCAAATGGGTGATGATCCTAAGTGAATTTGATAGAGAGTATGTGGATAGAAGAGCTATCAAGGGACAAATCATAGCTGACTAACTGGCCAAAGCACCCATAGATGATCACAAGCTTCTCATAGTGGACTTTCCAAATGAAATCATCCTAATGACAAAACAAATAGGTCATTGGACTCTATACTTTGACAAGTCCCACACTCAACATGGCTCCAGAGAAGGTATTCTATTTCTCACACCACAAGGAGATAGTATACCCAAGGCCTACATGATCACTTTCCCATGCACAAATAATATATTAGAGTATGAAGCTTTAATCACAGGGCTCAAAATGGCTATTGAATGGACAATAAAAGAGCTACATGTCTTCAGAGACTCTCAACTAGTGATTAGACATGTGAACGATGAGTACAAGACAAAAGACAACAAGTTGATGCCATATAAAAGGATGGTGAATAGCTTAAAGGAATATTTTGTCACAATAACCTTTGAATAAGTTCCTCAGATCAACAACAGAGCTATCGACTCAATGGCAACAATAGACTCACTTCTTGATATTCTACAAAATGTTCCTAAGTATGAGTTCCTCATGGAACAATTGCTCGTACCCGCATTCAACATCCCATAATCAAAACTAGTATGTGTTATTGTCGGTCCTAACTCCCCATGGTACCAAGATATGTTTGAGTACATCCAACATGATATCATACCACTTGACCTAACAACCACTCAAAATAAAATGATGAAGGGTCCTCCCCTTACCTATAGAATCTCACCACATACATACGAAAAGAACAACCAGATGCAAGATGAGAAAAGATATGTTCATTTATTACCAGAATTAAATTACATATTATATGCCATCTTATGGGCAATTTCTTACATCCATTTGCTGAGAGCAAATCTTAACTCACTTTCAACTCTACACTATATGCTTTTCCTTACACTTTTGTCGTGCTATGTTCTTGCATTCCTTCATCATTTATATTTCCCTCAAGTTCTCTAGGCCGGCCTTGATCTTTCCTGCTCCCATGTCATGGTTTCTATCATCGTCCAATGAGCACCAAGTTGTTACATCATTATCCGTAGCTCCGCCAAGTTGGCCAATGATTTGTATTTCACAACAACAATGTGAAATACACCAATATCATTCTATCACGCATCACATCCCAAATGGCCATCCATCGCGTTGATCATCCCTGTCCATCTCCTCCATCAGAATATCACCCAAAATTTGGAAGATCTCACCTTGAAACCACCATGTCACACTAACAAGCTCAAACGGATCATTTTTGGAATGTCAAAGAGACATTAGAAGATGTCATATAAAACCTCATATGTCACATCAACATTGCTACCATCACTCCATCATTGACAACCACCTTGTCAAAGAGACATCCACGAAACTCCTATCGACAAGCTTGACTCTTGCCGACATGTCTCCATTGATCCCCATCATAATTTCAAGCAAGCATATGCAAAACTCCTAGCAACACCGCCCTATCTCGCCGATGAGAAAAACAATACCAAACAAAATGTTGAGGAGACATTGACAATTGTCTCACTAACCAGCATGATTTACGCTGACAACAAAAATAAATGCCAAGTCAGGAGGTTAGGAAATCTTGAAACCCCACAACATAGGTTCAAAAAACTCAAAAACCCGTGATCTGTTGATGAACTCCATCCACTAAGTTGCTACATCATGAAGTTAGGGAAGTTGTGAATGCCAAGACACGAGTTAGAAAAACTTTGATCTTTGTGACTCTTCACAACTTTGGCCTTTATTCAAAACAAACATACTACTATTTTTTTTTAGTTGATGCAAGATTGCTCTTCGTCGGTAATGCTCCTACATCAGACACCCTAGGTAAGTGAAATGTTCCTAGAGTTGGTAAACTCAGGAACATTGAAAGATGCATGGGATGGTAATCCCATGTTTATTCTTGACCCAAAGCTACTCCTTATCCATAGGAGCCTTTTGTCTTGTACTCTTCTACTCAACCTCAACTCCCAAGCCATCTCCATTCGTGTTCTCATGTCTCTTTGAACAACTTCTTACCACTAGACTACCTCTATGCCCACCACACCCTTTTGGGTTGCTACTTCTTGTGCCTTTATTGTGCTACTGCCATAAATCAGAACTTAATTTTCTCTTTCCTCTTGAAACCTGTGAGTGGTGATCTTAGACCTACACAAACACAAAGAATAAACACATTATTAGTCCAATATGCAAGTTAGAAACAACATTCCCCATAAGATTCATTTGAAATATCAAGAATAAGAAATAAATGAACATGAATAAAAACTATCTAATGTTGCAAAAAATAAACAAACTCTCAATCCCATGGGGGAATTGGTGTCATTTTGATGTGGAAAATGTCCCTTTCCCAATTCCTTGTAAGCTTTATGATCAATGGTGAAGATTTGATGCCCCCTCATGAAATTTCTCCATAATCTAGCTGGTCACGCCCACAAAAGAATATAAAAGTCACAGCAGAACTAAACCTGAGAATTGGACATTCCAACAGGCGACTAACTTCTTCTCATGGTTATTCATTTACTTGTCAAACCAGGGCATGTATACTTTTAAATGAAGCAACACGGTATGTGCACTAAGAACTAGATTCCAGTCACCATCTATAAAAAAAACAAATACTTAAAAGTAATGCAACATAAAGCTTCTTAACTCAAACACAACTCGGCTAAAACAGAAATCATAACAACTATTATTAATGGACAAACTATGAACTAGCTTTATGCTGCAGGAACAGACATAGGGATGGATTCCCAATGCTGCAGGAACAGACATAGGGATGGATTCCCAATGCTGTAGGAACAATACAAAGTTGAGTTTGCGTTGAAATCTACAGAAATAGACTCTAACTAGTAATCAACATGAAATGAATAGTTAACTACAACAACTTGCTACAGAATACTTACTAAGTGGGCCCCCTTAGCAAGCATCAACTAGCTTACACAAGAAGTTGACTCAAAGCTTCATCGAATTTTATTCATACTCAGAACCAGGATACATCGATTACTTTGTTTTGAGCATAAAAACTTAACACACAACTCTATTACTATTCAACTTAATTTTAACACATATTATTTTCATCCTTGTTCACTCGCACAGGAGGAACGGTTATTTAAATGAAAAAGACAACAAACTAACTAACAGAGGAAGTCGTGATCATAAATACATTCTGAATCTGTGGAATAGATATTCATAAATGAAAGTCTATCTGCTCGACACGACCCAGAGAAAATATAGCATTACACACTCCCTAGATCAAAGGATCGTTAAAGCTTCTTCCCAAAGATTCGGTCAAAGAGTTATTACTGGAACGACTTCTTCAACAGAGTCGAGATTCTTGCACTTGATCAGTTTCTGCTCCCTCCAACAATCTTGCAATAAATGACAGAGGCGAGGAAAAACATACACACAAGTAACACGACATCTATTCATTAATCACATGTTAATCCTATTCCATTATCCAAAATCATAAGCATATATTAGCCATGCGGGAGGTGAAAAAGATAATTAATGAAGTTGTCAAGCTACAGGAATATGGAATTCATTGCTATAGGATACCACCCGAAAAGTCTTTAATCAACGGGTTTAAACAAAAAGTAAGAATATCAAAAGTTCAAACTATGAGCATATTTAAGGCTCGTCACTAGCTATGAAATCATGAAAATGGATGAAGATGGATGAACTTTGCTCAAGAACTTGAAGATAATTCAAATGCATAAATGTGTGGATGAAAATGCCTAAGATTGTGGATCCAAATAAGCATGGTGATCTTACATAGATTGTGGATGATCAAATACAATAGAGGAGACCTCTATTTATAACAAAGAAGGATGGAGGATTGAAGAATAGGATGAATGTGGGATTTAAAGATGGACCAATGGAATTGTGCCACTTGTCAAGATGCTAATGGAAGGAGGTTGAGCACATTTTGATCAATGTGCATGCATTTGAAATTTGAATTTGAAGAAGTGACATGTTTAGGGGGGATGTAAGAAGAGTTAAATGCCACATGGCTCAAGGAAAAGGACATGTAAGAGGCTTTTAATGCCTTGTTGGAGAGGACAAGTCCTTTTGGAGAGACTTTTTGAATTTGAGGAATATTCCATCTTTGATGCCTTTTTTGAATGAAAATGGAGATTTAATAAATCAAATAGATTGATTTATCGTGCAACTTGTAAAATCTAGAGGATTGGAGTGATTAAGATTAGGATTAATCAGGATGTGATTAAACTTGATGAAGATTAGCTGATTTGACAATTTGATTTAGATTTTAGGATTTAAATAAATCAAAATGAGAGGAATAATTATTTTAGACTTAATTAAATAGAGTTTGATTTATTTAATTAAAGAGAATGGTGTTAGTTTTAAATCAAATAAAGATAAATTTATTTAATTTAAATGAGATGACTTTAGAGATTAATTAAATAAAATGAATTATTTAATTAAAAGAGGTATTATAGGATTAATTAAAAAATGATTTATTTAATTAATAGGAGATGGTGACTTAATCAGATAAAATTGATTTATTTAATTAAGAGATGAAATGTGATGAATTTAATTAAATAAATATTATTTAATTAAATGACTAGTAAAGGAGATGATTCAGGATGAACTGGTCTTAGTAATCAGGATTAGGTGCATGGGATCAATCTGTATATTTTATGTGTCTACATTTTGCCCCTCTTTAAAACAATGCACCCATTGCGTTGGTTCAAAGAATAAATTGTTGCAATCAAAATTCAAAAAAAATCATTTTTTTTAGATGCCCCAATGGAAAGAAGTATACTAGTAGATTGCCCCCTTGAGAGATCAAGCGAAAAGTTCGATTTGAGGGTCGATCTCACGAAAAAGAGGTTCAAGATCAGTTCAGCTCAGAGAGGACTAGAAAGCTCGAATGTTTGATGTAGACAATTCTGATGATATATAGATAGTCATTGACCATGGGTAGCCTCACACAGATCCAATTATTGGATAGAAATGTTAGTAAAGATAGAAGAATAAGAAGAAAAAGATGGATAAAAAGAGGATCCAAAAAGTCCATGAGTCATTGAGACTCTATTAGATATGATAATGGATGATAATGATGATGTTTTTCTTATCAACAATTGGGATTTTGAAAGAGTTACTTACCTTATGTTTGATAACACACATAGGCACGATGCATTAAGGTATAAAGAACTAGGATGTTGTTGCACCTAGTGTGATGGAGTTTGACTTGACAAATAGATAGGAGTATTCTTGTTCACACCTGACATACAGAATCCTTACTAGGATGTACTTTAGATATTTCAAACATCTCAAACCAAAACATGGAAAGGAAAATCCTAACAATGTAATAGTCTACAAGCTATCCAAAACACCTTCCATCCATACCTAATAAAGCAAGTATTCGCCAAGGTTATATTACAAGAACGTCCAACGAGCACAACAGAGAAAAGATAATTATCATTGCCCCATTCCTTTCTCTCTAAATCATTTTGATTAGACATCATTGAGAGGTCATTGGAATGAGCGCAATAAGATAAATCAAAGAAAAGATCAAGCAAGCAAACAAGCCAATGTTCTTCATACCTCGAGCCAAAGGGATGTGTTTCGTTTAAGATTACTATCCATAGTGATTTGTCAAGATAATTCCCATTGTAGGAAGCATGCATCGTAGGACATGTTAGTGGATGGTGGCAAGTTGATAGGTTGTTTGAAAGGTTGTTGATATAAGGTTGACTGACATGTTTGTGAATGATCAAGAGTTTGATTTTGCATTTAAAATTTTGTTGTTTCAATTTTGATTTTGCATTTGAAGTTTTATTTTGTTGATTGTTGTGGTTGTTTTTGTTTGTTTTTCCAAAGGGTGAGTGTGATGATTTATTATGGATGAGATTATTGTGGGTGAAGCAAAAAGAGATGGAAGGATTTTTTCAAATATTTGGATGCTTTTGGTATTTTTTTTAAATGTTTTGAGGCTATTTTTGGTATTTTCAAGATGTTGCAAATGTTTTTATTTTTCAATTTTCCTAATGTTTTTGGTGTTTTTTGATATTTACGAATGTTTTTATGTTTTTCACATGATTTTGACGATTTGGATATGAATATGTGTGACGATATCAGTGCTCTATTTTGGAATTTTGTTGAAAATAAAGCTAAGGTTGATTGATAAGATTGATGGATTGATGATGATAACATTGTTGAGGTTACACAACAATGCAAGGATAGTGTTAAGCAACATGAGGATTAGGGTGGATATCCCAGGATGATGAGGGATTCATGATGATTTGATTGATCAAGATTTTGAAGCTTGATTTTGAAACAATTTTTTTTGAATGATTTGATATGACATTGAAGTATACGTTAGATGCAACTAATATTGATTGTTTGGATTGATGTTTGATGAAAGATAAAGCTTGATAAGGAACATCTTCTTGTCAAAATATGTCATGGGATAGTATTTGGATTTTGGCTCACAAATGGTTGACCAATTTGATTCTATGTTTTCCAATGTTCAGATCACCACATAAATTGGAATATATAGATCAAGATTTACTCGCAAAGCATGATTTAAATATCTTCCCCCAGTGTTTAGAAATGTATGGAATGCCATGGATGGATAACTTGATAGGTATGTGGATGGATGGATATGGTAAGCACGCAAAGGATTCCAAGGATTATCTTGTGATAAGATAAGGTGTTTGAATGGAGGAATGCTTCATGGCTTAGATAACATTGGGATAGGATAGGATCAATGAAAATGACTCATGTCAAGATGTTTACCATAAGCAAGTGTAAAGTGTACACCAAACTTTTTCAAGACCAAGATAATGTAGGAAGATGGATGTTGATGGATGAAAATGGATTGGATAAATGGTTCATGGATGAATGGATTTATTATGGATAAGATGGATGGAATATTGGATTTATTATGGATGGGACAAGATTCTTCCACCTAAACTGGCGCACACAAATGCTTGATTCTACACATGATGCCTGTTTTCCAGGTTTTCATCATGGTACCTGCCCAAAGTGCCACCATAGTGGTTTTCACTGGAGGACAATTTTTTTCTTTACTGTTTTCAATCCTTTTTTTTATTTTTTTTATTTTTGGATTTGTTTGTATTTCTCTATGAAATATTTTAAGCTCATGCTAAACCACTTGGTTGTGTTGATGTAGATGCTTCTATCATAATGTTCCATTTATATCCTACCTAAAGAAGTTGTTTTGCCAAGATACGTGCACTTAAATACAACTTTTGAGATTTTGGATTTGCTTTGTTGATACCGGAGTTAGCTTTGTCTTTGTGTGCACATCATGATAGAGTGCCTTCTGAATCCTTATTATGAAGGGTGGCTGCCAATACATGGTCAATGTGAGAATTGAATATCATACGTGGAGGCATGGATGGGTTGTGTTTAGGAATAAAAGATAGATTGGTTGATAGTTTGGAACCTTTGAATCTCCAATATTTGGAAGATGAGAAATGATGGGTGGATATGGAAGTGTGTGTGGAATTAGGACCAACTGCTTGATATACTTTGTACGTTGCTTGAGAAGCCTGCTTTTACCTTTGTGGACATATTTGATGGATACTTTTCCCTTTTTTTATTTTTCCCCATAGTTTCTTTAACTGATGGAGTTTGATAGGGATACTTTTTCTTTGTATTTTTTGGTATCCATGTGTATTTGATTTGTCCATTATGCTTCTCAACTTATTTTGCTTTGATGATGTTCTTCTTGTTTTGATTCACATCCTTCTTTTCATGTTGGTCCCAATTCATGGATGGGGTGATGGGTGGATGAAGATTTGTGACATGGTTGGTTGTAGTATTGGCATTGGTTTCATCATAAGGATTCTTCATGCTCCTGATGTTGAAGTTTTCTTGAGACATAGTTTCCCCCAGTGTGGTGGTAGTAGCACCTTTGTTCTTTGATTCTACTTGTTTTGATAGTTCATGTTTAGAATGAATTCTCTGATAAATGATCACTGCATATGACGTTATTTCAATTTTCTACTCTATTGATTTTGGAATATCCTGTTCTGTTTGACCTATTTCCTCGAGTGGATAATGTTGGATACCTTCATACATGATTTCCTTAGTCTAAATTTTGGATATATCTAATCCTGATGTTGAAAACTCAATTTGACTGTAGGAATCAATAACCTGCGCTTTTTGTGTAATAATGTCAGGAGTAAAAGAATCTTGTTCTAAATGAAGATCATTTGTGTGTCCATCCAAAGAAAGCATCTCATGGCTAGATGGAGGAGTATGTGTTATGTGGGTGTGATCATCATTTGTGACATCTCGTATAGTTAGGAGAGTGTCCATTAGATCATTGTAGTAGCTTGGAGATACAAATTCTTGATCTCGAATGATTTCAGAATTGCTTTCGACATGCTTTGGATCAAGTTCTTGACATGGATCAATTTCAAAGGATGGGTTGCTTACAAAGGGTTCTTGGAGATCTTCATTAGGCATGGGAAATGGCTCAATATCCTCTTGATCTTTGAGTGATCTTGGATCAAATGTTGAGTTGAGGATTCCTTCAGTATTTGTAACCATGAGGTCCAAGGATGTCAATATTTCTTGGAAAGGACCATTGCAAGATTCTGGTGAAAGATGTTGATCATGCTTTAGAATAAATTCTTTAGATATGTTCTCTAACTCATTAGGTGATTTAGATACATTTTCAACATGATCATTGGTCGATGGGTCGTGGATTATGTCAATAGGATCAAATAATTCTAACACTCCTTGAAATAGATCATTTCCAAATATTGTTGAGGGATTTTGATCACAACTAAAAAATGACTCTTGATGCATGTTGATTTGATCATTGGATGGGGTAGAAACATCTTCAAGGTGCTCATTTATGGATAGATCTTGATCATTGTTTTCAACAATTATGGTGAAGAGATTGTCAATGCTATCACTAGTGGTTGAATCCTAATCATTGTTCCCAATAGTTATTATTTTTTTATCAATCTGGTATTGGATGAGATTTTTGAGTCAAATGCAATTTGATGTTGTGTGTCCCTTTATTTTGTAAAAATCACAAAGGTGTTTCTCGTTATACCCTGGTGATTTAACTTGGGGCTCTTCATAATTCTCATAAACAAGGATTTTTATGAGATTTTCTTGTACCAACTGTTGCATGACCGATTCAATTGGTTTCCCAAGCGGTGTGTATTTTCATTTATTACCTCGTGAGATTTTAAATTGACCTTGTGGTGATTGATTTTAGAGATGTTGTGATTGATCTTTGAGATGTGGTGATTGGGTTTGTTGTTGTTGATCTTGATATCCAACCTCTTTACATTGGAGATATTGTTCTTGATGTGGTTGTGGACACAACTCAATGTTTTGATGACATGGTTTAACCAATGGAAGAGTGTATTGATTTTGGGGTGGGGATTTCTCTTGGCGCAATGAATCAACTATTTTGGTAAGTGTAGTAATTTGATCTTAATTTTGATCTTGACACCCTTGATATAGTTGATTTGGTTTTTGTCCAAGCAGATTTGGAATGCATACTTGTGGTGTTTGCATGGGATCATGGACAAATTGATTTTGGACAATGTTCTAATTTGGGATGATGTTTAGATTTGGCATGATAGGTTGAAATTGACATTGTTGTGGTTGGGAATCACATTGCCTTGATTTAGGTAACTTTTTTTTTTCATGGTGTTACCTTGACTTGGATCAATACATGGAGTCGTTATTATTTTATTTAGACTTTGAACAACATTTGTATGATTCACAAACATATCTATCCCAAAGTTTACCAAGTGTGGATTCGAAGTGTTCATTTTTGGTAAAGTTGTACTTGGTATATTCACATTTGGCATGTATGGATTTGGTGGGATAATGTTGTTTTGTTGAAGATTCATGCATTGATTGTTTGGTTGATAGATTTGTAGGTTTGGACTTTGATTTAAATCTACCATAGGGAAAGGTGTTCCAAAATTTAGATTGGGCATACTCACATTTGTTGTACCATTGAGGTTTGTAGGAGATAATGATCCCATGTATGTATTGTATAAATTTGAGTTTTGATAAT
This sequence comes from Sequoia sempervirens, assembly GCA_007258455.2. Classification (NCBI taxonomy): domain Eukaryota; kingdom Viridiplantae; phylum Streptophyta; class Pinopsida; order Cupressales; family Cupressaceae; genus Sequoia; species Sequoia sempervirens. The sequence goes on along the minus strand of VDFB02047230.1, from coordinate 321,715,741 downwards.
CAATTGACGTTGTAAGGATTTGATAGTTTGGTTGATTTAGACCACTCATGATGTCTGAATCAAGTGTATATTCCATGTTTTTCTTGTGTTTTGACCTTGTTGACCTCTAAATGATTTAGGACCAATGATGAGATGAAGGATGAAAGTGGTGAATGATATGGGTGTTGAACTTTTAGGAACCTTGGAGGGATACTAGACTTTAAGACTTTTGGATTTTTTATTTTGGATTGGATTTGATTTGGATTTGGATTTTGGATAATGATTTTTTGGATAATGAACTAATAAACCCCAAGATGTTGGATGTTATCTTGGAATAAACTTGTCCACAAGGTGATAATTCAACTAAGTGTATGAAGAAGGATTCATCTACACACACTTATTCAAACAAGATGGTTTTGATTTAGATTTAAAAGGATTTTCCAAAAGTCTAGCATGAATGACTTTTCCAATGGTTCAAAAGTTGTTTGTGAGATGGGATTTGATTGATGTTTGAGATGGATAAAGTGTTTAATTGTGACCCTAGATGAACCTAAGAGGGACTTTTCTTACAAGACCAAGATAGTGAAGAACATGCTTTACCCTATGAGTAGTTCAAACCAAAAGACCAATGTTTTTCTTGGAAGATCATAAGACAAAAGATAACAAACACATGTGTGGGGTCCAATTGATTTAATCTTGGTTAATGACTTTCTTTTTACCACATCCACTTGTCTTGCTTAAGTTTCAAACTAAATGTCTAATGTCCCAATTATCTCACAAAGTCCATTATGTGGAAATCAAGGAAATTAAGGCAATAGTTCCCTATTGTTGACTTTAGTGAGAGAAAATTGTGATGTAAATCCAAATACTTAGAAGCCTCTAAGGATAGAATCCCTAGGGAAAGCAATAACACTTAATTTTTTCAAAGGTATTTGCTCCTCCTAAAGGGTTTGAAATTTGATGTTCATGTTGAATGCTTGTTTTCCAATGTTTTAGATTCAAGAAAAGCATTTTGATTCCAAAATGATGTACAACCCTAGGATAGAATGAGACAATATTTGTTGAGTTCCCACTTGGATAAATCCAGCTACGCCTACTCTTAGTAGATGATTAGATGTTTGACCACACAAACTCCCCCTTACAGTGCACACACTTCTTGGGTCAGCCAAGCATTAATACCCATGAAACTCTCATGGCATACTTCTCATATCTACTAAGAGCCATAAAAAATGTGGGATGGCTTTAGAATGACTGTTCTTGCACCAACAAATAGATTAAGGATTTGGGCCTTCTAAACAAGAGGTTCTAGTATAGGAATTTTGTTCATGGAGGATCCTCCCTACGACAAGAGACCATTGTTTCCCTTCTTGTTGAAACAATCCTCGTGATACTTGAACTTTCCTCAAGTACCCACACTTATATACTGGGTGGAAGTCACTTGGCTTTAGCGTGTCTCAGTTGGGTTGTTCCTTGGGGTGATTAATTTTTCCCACTAGGTAGGCCCTCTAAGGATAGACAAAAGTGAGCAAGCACATCCGTATTTTGATCAATCTTTGTTGAGAAACAGAGAGAACACACACGATATACTCCACTCACACTAACAAGATTTTGTTCAATTTTAAGAGCCCAAATTGAAATATGGAGGCAATCTTTTATACAACTTAATGTCACCAAAAGGAATTTTAATTCTCAAAATTTTTGTGAAGCGCGAGAGAAGTGCATGTGCCATTTTAAATGAGATTACTTTGTGTAAAAGCTTACAAAACACAAAGGACACATGTTCATTTTAACCTTCAAAGAAAGCATGGGTTCTTTTTAAGCACCAAGATTGAAATGTGAAGTTTGTTTATTCAATTGTTAATTCCAAAACAAAATGTAGTAAGTTCCTAAGGTTCTTTTTAATCCCTTTGTTTTGTTCTTTTTAGAGCCCAAATGAAATTTATTGAGTCCTAAAGCTTGAAAGATAATAAATCCTTAAGAATGGGATTATAATTGCTCCCAAAGTGTTTAAAAACACTTATTAAAATCATGTGATAATGTTTTTTCTTTCATTTCCATGCTCCATGATCCTTTAAAACCTGCAATACAAGCTCCAAATGTTAGATGAAATCAAGAAACGGGAAGATATGAGGGTTAGATAAATGATTAAGCATAAAACCCCTAAAATTTAGACCAAGTTTCATTGTGATTTGACATTAGGTGAAAATTTGAAAATTTTAACTCTATCAAAGTTGACAAACACCTACACCATTGGATAGCTTATGAAATTCTACCCCATTTCAAAAAAAAACTATGAAAAAAACCAAAATATGACCACGATTAGACCATTTTAAGATTGAGTGAAAAAGCAAGAAAGCAAAGGCGACGCCCTTTGCAACGGTGTTGTTCGGGCACAAACAATGACGTTGGAATGAAAGTGATGCTGGAATGAAATCGACACTGTTTGAGGATTTGAGCAGAGCTCTGGTGAAACTAGCGGTGTTGTTTGGAAAAATAGAGACTGCAAATGCGTCGCAATTGGACCTAGTGGCACTATTTGACCTAGAAAGACAAAAAACAACAAAATTTGACCAAAAAACATGTAAAATTTGAAAGATTCACCCTCCTTCTAGCACCAAAATGTGAATGGTGATCCTAGACCTACACAAAATCAAAGAACAAACACATTATTAGTCAATTATGCAGGTTAGAAACAACATTCCCCATAAGATTCATTTGAAATATCAAGAACAAGAAATAAATGAAGAACATGAATAAAAACTATCTAATCTTGCTCAAAATAAACAAACTCTCAATCCCATGGGGGAATTGGTGCCATTTTGATGTGGAAAATGGCCCTTTCCCAATTCCTTTCAAGCTTGATGATCAATGGTGAAGATTTGATGCTCCTTGATGAAATTTTTCCATAACCTAGCTATGAAATTATGAAGATGGATGAACTTTGCTCAAGAACTCGAAGATAATTCAAATGCATAAACTTGTGGATGAAAATGCCTAAGATTGTGGATTCAAATGAGCATGGTGATCTTACATGGATTGTGGATGATCAAATACAATAGAGGAGGCCTCTATTTATAACAAAGAATGATGGAGGATTGAAGAATAGGACGAATGTGGGATTTAAAGATGGACTAATGGCATTGTGCCACTTGTCAAAATGCTAATGGAAGGAGGTTGAGCACATTTTGATCAATGTGCATGCATTTGAAATTTGAATTTGAAGAAGTGACATGTTTAGGGGGGATGTAAGAAGAGTTAAATGCCACATGGCTCAAGGCAAAGGACATGTAAGAGGCTTTTAATGCCTTGTTGGAGAGGACAAGTCATTTTAGAGGGACTTTTTGAATTTGAGGAATATTCCATCTTTGATGCCTTTTTTGAATGAAAATGGAGATTTAATAAATCAAATAAATTGATTTATTGTGCAAGTTGCAAAATCTAGAGGATTTGAGTGATTAAGATTAGGATTAATTAAGATTTTATTGATTTTGATGAAGATTAGCTGATTTGACAATTTGATTTAGATTTTAAGATTTAAATAAATCAAAATGAGAGGAATAATGATTTTAGACTTAATTAAATAAAGTTTGATTTATTTAATTAAAGAGAACGGTGTTAGTTTTAAATCAAATAAAGATAAATTTATTTAATTTAAATGAGATGACTTTAGAGATTAATTAAATAAAATGAATTATTTAATTAAAAGAGGGACTATAAGATTAATTAAACAAAATGATTTATTTAATTAATAGGAGATGATGACTTAATCAGATAAAATTGATTTATTTAATTAAGAGATGAAATGTGATGAATTTAATTAAATAAAGATTATTTAATTAAATGAATAGCAAAGGAGATGATTCAGGACAAACTGGTGTTAGTAATCGGGATTAGGTGCACGGGATCAATCTCTATATTTTTTGTCTACAAAACCTGATCTTTCAACAATTGCAAATCACTGCAATTACTTCGTTCCTCTTCATCTACTTGTTTCTTATCTACACTGCAACAAACAATAGAGCTAGATTATTTCAGCTACTTTTCCTTCTCTTTTAGAGAAGTCAACACATATTGTTTCCCATCTTTTCGGATGGTATATGCATTCCTCCTACCATCATAGATTGTTTCCTTGTTAAACTACCATGGTCTACCCAACAACACATGACATGTTGTCATGGGAATAAAATCACACAACACCTTATCTTTGTAAGAACCAATTTGAAAACTTACTAAACACTATTATCTTATAGTCATTTCGTGCTCCTTCTGCAACCAACAAACTTTGTAGTTGTACGGACTAGGATGCTTACTCTTTTTCAAACCTATTTTTTCCACCATTTCTTCCAAAACTAAGTTATATGTACTACCACTATCAACAATAACCTTACAACACTTACCTCTAGCCTTGCACGCAGTCCAAAATAGATTCCTTCTTTGGGATGGTTCTTCCTCCATCATCTTTGGAGTCACCTACACTCTTCTCAGCATGAGAGATTTTCCTTCTTCTGGGTCTACTACTTCTGGTGATGCATTACACTTCTCATCTTCTTGTGCCAAGTGGTTTCTTGCCACACTTGAATGCATGATGACCAACTTCTACACATTGATAACATCTAAATGGAAACCCTCTACTGCCGCTACCATGTCCCCTTGTTGGTACCTCCTTTTCTTTGGTGTTTTGGCCCACTTCTTTGCTCCATGTGGGCTTGGATTCTTCCTCAAGCTGCTTTCCTTTACTATTACTCGCTTGTCCTTTTTCAGCTCCAAATCTTCCCCAACCTTTGGAATTGTTTATTTTCCTCTTCATTAATTTCTCCTCTACCTTCAATGCATACTAGTATGCTTCCTCAACTATGGTAATCTTCAACATACTCATTTCATCCTATATGTTAAACCTCAAACTGGTCATATTTTCCCTATCAATTTCATGCCTTCCAAATTGAATAGCCAGCTTGTAAAATTCTTTTGTGTAATATTTTACACTCATATATTTTTGCTTCAAATTTTACAATTTCTTGAACAACTCCATTTCATAATCTCTAGGTATGAATTCCTTCTTCAACTTCGTCACCATCTGATTCCACCTTGTTATTCGGTAATCTCCATCCATTTCTCGTTCTTTCTACAATCCTTTCCACCATAACACAACATGCCCTTTCAATTTAGTTTGAGTTATCTTCACCCACTATGAGTCTTTAATGCCAATTCTAAGTACTCCTCCCATTCTCCAATCCAATCAATTAACTCATCTAGATTTAATGTTCCCAAAATTTTTGACAAATCCATCTTATTGCTCTTCATTATTCTTGAAAGAGCTCTCAAAAATATTTCTTGTCTGGCATCTACTAGGTGTTCCTCCTCCTCCTCTTCTTATTCTTCTTCTTCTTCTCTTTCATGTTTTTCACCTCGGATTTCTTCCTCATTCTCCCATTATGTTCCTCTTTCTCTTCTTTCCCTTTTGTTACCAACATCTACTCCTCCCTGGTTTTTAATACCTTCAACCACCATATCACAAAATCTTTCAAGTATAACCTCTAGTCTGGGTCTCCCTCTTCCTCTTCCTATTCAGGGTGGCATCTCTTCCAATCAATTAGTTTCAACTCACAACTATTTGGGATTCCACACACACCCACCACAATCCTTTCGAGCTTTGTACTTTTTGTCACTCTCTCCCACAGATCCTGGTGGATACTCTCCACACTCAAAGTTTCCTGCTATGATACCACTTGATGAAGGGTCATCCCCTTACCTATAGAATCTCACCACATACATACAGAAAGAACAACCAGAGGCAAGATGAGAACAAATATGTTCATTTATTACTAAAATGAAATTACAGATTGTATGCCATCTTATGGGCGGTTTCTTACATGCGTCTGCTGAGAGCAGATCTTAACTCACTTTCGACTCTACACTGTATGCTTTTCCTCACACTTCTGTCACGCTCTATTCTTGCATTCCTTCATTGTTTAATTTCCCTCGAGTTCTCTAGGTCATCCTTGATCTTTCCTGCTCCCATTTCATAGTTTCTATGATCGTCCAATTAGCACTAGTTATTACATTGTTATCTATAGCTCCACCAAGTTGGCCAATGATTTGTATTTCACAAAAGTAATGTGAAATACACCAATATCATTTTTCCATGCATCACATCCCTACTAGCCATCCATTGCATTGATCATCCTCATCCATCTTCTCCATCAGAATATCACCCAGACTTCGGAAGATCTCACCCTAAAACCACCATGCCACACCAACAAGCTCAAATGAATCATTTTTGGAATGTTGAAGAGACATTATAAATGTCACACCAAACCTCGTATGTCACATCGACATCTCTACCATCACTTCATTGTTGAGACTTGCCTTGTTGAAGAGTCATACATGAAACTCCTGCTGATAATCTTGACTCTCACCAACATGCCTCCATCGCTCCCCATCAGAATGTCGAGGAGACATCTGTAGAACTCCCAGCAACATCGCCCTGTATCACCAATGAGAACAACAATACCAAACAAAATTTTGAAGAGACATTCACAATTGTCTCACCGACCAGAATGACTTATGCCAACAACAAAAAGAAATGCCAATTTGGGAGGTTAGGAAATCTTGAAACCCTACGACATAGGTTCGAAAACTCAGAAACTCGTGATCCACTGATGAACTCCATCCACTAAGTCACTAAGTCGGGAAGTTAAGGAACTTGCGAACACTGCGACATGAGTTAGAAAAACTTGGATCTATGTTACTCTTCACAACTTTGGCCTTTATTCGAAATAAACACACTACTATTTTTTTTTGGTTGATGCAAGATTTCTCTTTGCCCAAGATGCTCCTACATTAGAAAACCTTCACTCGTAGAACTTATCGCTTTACAATCCTAGGAGATACCCTGTACTGTTGTAGTCTAGATGGTATGTTACTTTGGTTTCTTAATATAGAAGAAGTGCAAACAACCTTACTAGAGGTACAAGAAGGTGTTGGGAGTCCCACTCTAGCGGACCTAACCTAGTCCAAAAATTGCTTAGAACGGGGTATTATTGACCCTCTATGGAACAAGAATGCATTCAATATTCTAGAAAATTTTGTCAATGCCAGCAACATAGTGACCTTGTTCATGCACCAATACAAGAGTCGAGACCCATCACAACACCATGGCCTTTCTGACAATGGGGATTAGACTTGGTAGGTAAGATTTTGTCGACTTCATCTAATGGGCACAAGTTTTTTATCACAATAACAAAGTATTTCACTAAATGGATAGAGGCAATTCCATTAACCTACATCACTAGAAAACAAATATCAAAATTTATTCTGAATTATCTAATTTGTAGGTATGGCATTCCTCAAACGATCATAATGGATAATGGAACTCCATTCAAAAATCAAGACGTCCAAGAACTTTTCTCCCAATTTTTTATCCAACATAGATTTTCCACGTCCTATTACGCCCAAGGAAATGATCAGGTTGAAGCGTCTAATAAAACAATATTGAAAATACTAAAAAAGACTATTAATGAAGTTGGTTGTGATTTGCATTTGCAGCTAAACCTATCCCTATGAGCTTATCAAACCAACATCCAAATACCTATAGGTGCCACACCATTTTCCTTGGTCTACGGATCAGAGGTTGTCTTACCTATCGAGGTTGAAATACGCTCATTTTGAATCTCATTAAAAGGAATGGTTAGTAACAAAGAATACCAGGTATCCAAGTTAAATGAATTGGAACTCCTCGATGAAAGATATTTGAGTACGTTAAACCATCTTCGGTTTTATCAAAATCAACTCAAACGAAGCTATGATAAGAAAATCAAAGACATAAAATTTAAAATTGGTGACTTGGTCCTCAAGGAGAATTAGAAGGTACAAAAAAATTGGGATGGTAAAGGAAAATTTGAACCTAACCGGTTAGGCCCATTTATCATCACAACAAGCTACAGTTCAAGAGCTTATCAGTTGGCTACTCCCGAAGGAGAACCCTTAGCTAAACCACTAAACAACAACCATCTCAAGAAGTTCTACACATAAGGCATGCCAGAATACCCCAGGAAAAAGGGTTAAAATCTAAAAAAGAAAAGAAAAAAAGATAAAAATACAAAAAAATCAAAAAGCAAAAAAAATAGTAAAGAGAAATAAAATGTTCTTTGAGTGAAAACCACTTTGTGGCACTCCCAGAATAGGTACCATAGTGAAAACCTTGAAAATAGGCACTATGTTTGAATAAGACTCACATCATTGTCTATCGGTACTATCCATAACATCCACCCTTTCATTTCATAATAAAACATGTATCCAACCATGGCTTGTTACTAATTTGGGAAAGTAGTCTTGTCTCCAATTGGGGGAAACTTCCCAAAACTATTCATGGATTAGATCTTTGAGCATCCTATCATGGTCAAAACAACAAAATCAAAAACATCTGAAAAACAACAAAATCAAAAACATCTGGAAAACCAAAAAAAAAACATCTAAAAAATAACAAAATCAAAAACATCTAAAAAACAACAAAATCAAAAACATTTAAAAATCAAAAAAATTAAAAACACTTGAAAAACAACAAAATCAAAAGCATTTGAAAAAATAAAAAATCAAAACAACAACTTTGGATTATTCCTTCACTCAAATAGTCTAAGATATTTGTAGACACGTAAAATATATTGATTGACATTGTGCATCTGATCCTAACTTACTAACATCATTTCTTCCTAAATCATCTCTTGGTCTAACCATTTAATCAAATCTCCTTATCTGATTAAATTCATCAGTATTCCCTTAATTGAATAAATCATTTTATCTAATTAAGTCAATCTGTTTTGTTAATTAAATCAATCCATCCAATCTAATTATTCCTATTTAATTAAATAATCAGTTATTTGATTAAATCTCTAAAGTCTATCCATTAAATTAAATAAATTAAAACCTTATTTGATTTAGTCTAACACCATCTCTTTTAATTAAATAAATCAAAATCCTTATTTAATTAACCTCTTATCATATTCCTCTCTTATTTGATTTAAATAAATCTATAAATTTGAGTCAAATAGGTCACATCATCTAACCTCTCTCATTAAATTAATTAACCCTTAATTAATTTAATTCATCTCATGTCCCATCCTTTAGATAGTGCAAGTTGCACATGAAAATAGATTTAATTCATTTATTAAATCTCTATTTTCCTCACAAGGCATCTTTTGGAATATTCTCTCAATTTGAATTCAAAAATTCCAAGTCAACATGTACATCCAACAAGGCAATAATTCATCTTACATGTCCTTTGCCTTGAGCCAAGTGGCATTTATTGCATTTTCCCTTCCCTCTTACATGTCATTTCAACAAATTTGAAATTCAAAATTATGCATTTATTGGCACAAACCCCAAATCTTGCACATCCTCCATCCATTCATAGCTTAACAAATGGCATCTTGCCATTGTGATGAGGGCGCACCCCGAGACTTAGAAAATAACCCACAAATAATAGAATAATTTTACTATTCAGAAAATGGAGCTTCTTACATGTAGAGGATCTCAAATCCCCAAGTTATACAACACATGCAAGTTACAAAAAGCTACAGAATCACCCTTTCGCAATATACGAGCTTGTCCCCAAAAAGTTTCCCAAAAATTAGAAACCTGCCCATAAATAGAGCTCCTCTTTAGTTTGGAGCCAAAACAACATTCAAATTTTAGTTTAGGCGGTTTGGCACTGAAAAATTACAAATTGAAGTTCAAATTTCAAAAGAACATTTGCAATTGTATCTTCTAGAAAGTGTGCCAACTTTTCGGGGCCATAACTTTTGATCCGGGACTCTGATTCACGAACCGTTTGAACTATTGGAAAGGTCTCGAAGTCAATAACGCACTTGAAATCCCCTATGCTGATTTCAACAAGTTTTAGGGCCGATATGGGAACTCTAAGTGCCTCAAATATAACTTGAAAGATTTTCAGGTACAAATCTGGGAAACTAAAACTGCAATATCTTTCAACTTAGGAATAGAAAATAAAAACCGTAAATTAGGAATTTCATTATGATGAAAAGGGTATCCAAAAATATAAAAATATCTAAAAACTGAGAAACTTGAAATTTAACTATTTTTGGGTGATGCAAGATTGCCCTTACACCACTGGATGCTCCTGCATCACATTGGATGAATGTTAGTCCCACATTGCTCAAATTTAGACATCATCCATCTTTAAACTCTATAAATAAGAGGATAATCTCCTCATTTGACCATCCACAATTTATGCAAAGTTACCATGCTCAAATATCTCTCAAATTTCATCCATTATCCTTGAGTTCATAGCTAGGTTTTTGCAGATTTTTGGCTTGGAGCACTCATCTCTCACCAACAAAGTGGATCAATCATCTTCGACACATCAAGTTGCATATTAGGAATTGGGAAAGGGCCAATTTTTACATCAAATTGGCACCAATTCCCCCATGGGATCATGAGTTTGCACATTTAAATTAGGATTCAATCTATTTTGTTCTTTTTATCATGCTTTTCATTGTTTTCTTTCCTACTTTGAGTTTGTAAATGGATTTCATGGGGAATCCTTGTTTTGGCTTGCAATCTCCTGTCTAACTTGTTTATTCTTGTTGTTTTGCAGGTATGAAGGTTGGGGTTCGCACAATATCAACATTTGCTTGAACCTCACAGCTAGTTCAAGTAGATTTCCCAAAACATATCTTCTAGACACAAAAGTGGAATATCAATCTAAGTTATAAACATTGTTTAAATCCCAAAAATATTTTATGCTTTGAGTCAACACTAGTCGAACTACATGGTCTTTGCATGTAAAACATAGGCAAGGCTTAACAACCCCCGAGGCCTTAGGTCAGTCCCCTTAGATTTCTATCATGCTTTATTTTCAACCTACAAAAACTTCAAAAATATAAAAAAACATTCACAAAAACAAAAATAATCATATATCTTGAAAACACCAAAAACAACATTAGATAACATCAAAAGGCACAAAAAAATTCAAAAAAGCTAAAAAAAAGACTATCTCCATCATCACCTATCCACAATAAAACATCATCCATAATAAACAAATCATCACACTCACTCTTTGATGAAACAAATAGCAAACAAAGTAACATCAAAATTTAGAACTTTCAAGCAAACAATCATAAATATTTAATCACAACTGGAGAATAACAAAGCTGACATATCAACTACCTATGTTTTGACAATTTGCCAACAACATCTTGAGATATGTCTTAATGGATCTGTTCCTATGATAGATATGATCAACACCGGATAATAGCTCTACCCCCAAACAAATATGGCAAGTGATATAACAACATTGTTTTATCTTTTAATTATCTCATCTTTTCAATTTACATTATTAACACATTCCCAAGATCTCTCGAGGATGTCTATAAGGATTTAGAGAGGAAGGAATGAGGGAAATTGAGTGTCATTTCAATTTGCTATGTTTGTGGATATTTTTGTTATACTACCATGGCAAATACTTTCTTTGTTTTGTATATGGAAGTTTTTTTGAAGCATTTTGTGTAGCAGTGGAATATTAGGTGCTTAATACCTATTGTGTTACTGGTTTGACATGTTTTAAAGCTTCTCACCCATACACTCTAACAAGGTTTATGTATGTCTGGTATGAACAAGAATACTCCTTGTTTATAGAGTCAAAGTCCATGCAATAGATACAAAGTCACCTTGGTCATTAATACCCTGGTGCATCATGTATATTTGCTACATCAATAAGGATTGTTCAAAATGTGAAGTCTCCAAGAAAAGCGAAAGAAAATTCATCAATGACTAACAACATCAACTATTCTTCACTTCCTATTAACATTTTCTTCTTGTCAGTCCTTGCACTGAACACATCACATCAGCTTACCAAAAAAATTGGTTCATTATCCAAAATTTTTACCAAATTTCCCTAGGGGGCACCAAGCTATCTCATCTAGGGCATACTGGGGCAACTTTGGGGCATATTGGGGAAACTCTTGAGTAGGAATTTTTGAATATTCTTTGACACAATGCTTAAAAAATTGCATTGTATCAAAGAGGGGCAAAATGTACACCTAAAATTTTCCTAGCCTACGAACTAGCATATATCATTGCATTTCACATCAATTGCATCCAAAACCCTAAAATTCCTCTATTAATTGAATAATATTACATTATGTAATTAATTCACTTTTTCATCAATTTCGGCCAATTAAATAAATTTATTTATTTAATAAAGTCCTAATCTAATGTTATTTCTCCTGATTAATTAAATAATGCCAATTATTTAATTATGTGCTAATCAACTTTATTCCCCTAAGTCGATTAAATTATTAAATCATAATAATTTAATTAACTCACTTTCCCTCTAAATTTGAATAATTTGAATAAATTATTCAAAACATCATCAAAAATCAAATCAAACTAATGCAACTTTATTTGCAAAAATCAAACTTGATTTGCATATTCAACTCCAAAATGAATTGATTAATTAAATCAATTAATTAATCATTCTCAAACACTTTCCTGATTGAGCAAATTACGATCCCCTGATTTCTCAATCCATTCCTAACTAATCAATCTATATTCCTGACTAGTCAATCTATTTCTCCCACATATTATTCATTCTATTTCTTCAATCACACAAATTGTGTAATCTATTTTTCATAGATTATTCATGTCTATTTCCTCTCAATATCTTTTGACTGTCAATCAATATATTCTTCTACACAATCTTGATCATCAATTTCAAATCACAATTTCTATATAATAAACATCTTTCCTCACAAAAAGGATCAAAGAATCAACATCATTTGCACAACGAAGTACTGCCAATATTCCTAATCACCATTAGCAAAGCGTCAACATATCTTCAATCAACCAACACACATAACACATCAAAGCTTCTAGAATAGTTGAGAAAGTCATTTCATGAGTGTAGGAATAGATCTAGATTAGTTGTTTTTTATTTAAATTAGATTCTATTTCATTTGCATTGTCTGTTTTCTTCTCTATGATTTTCTCCCTCACACACAAACATTTAAGGAAAAATAGCTACAAATTGGAAGAATAAACATAGCAAAAAATCAAGATAAGATTATTTTAAAAATTATGTCGAAGTGAAAAAATTGAATATTATAATAAAATTCATGATTGTGATTAAGTTATATTTATAAATATAAATACAATTACCATTTTAGAATTAGAAAATATTGTTTTAAGGAAAAAATAAGAAATGTTCTAGAAAGGGACATTACACCAATTATTGAACCTCCTCAAGGAATGACCACCATTCTCTCACAATCAAAAAATAAATTATAAGTAACTCCATTCATTTTTAGCTTTTTTTATTCTTATCCCTTCAACTGTTACAAAATGTGTGCCCATGATTTATTTTTTAATGTTCCATAATAGTCACAACTTTGTATTAATTGATTTATATTTCAATGCTTACCCCCTCAAGATTTTCTTGCATCATACTCTCTTGGAGAAAATTTTGTGAGCATAGTTCACAAATTTGATTCACTAGTGAGATCATAAATTCTGCAACAAGCTCCATTATTAAATCAACTATTTTAGAACACTTTCACCTTTGCTTCTTCTAACACTTAATTGGAATAAATCTCATCTCCCTTTTCCAAATTTGGTCTTCATCTTTTTCTCCTATCATGGACTTCTATCCACCATAAATTATCTCTATTTTTCTCCTCCACCATCTTCTTCCTCTTTTAAAGGGATTCAACCCATAGTAAGTTGTCCACCTGCACCATAAATCGTCATCACATGTACTCAAATATTCATAATTTTTATCAAAAATAATTACTTCCTCTTTTGTACCTAAAAACACCAAATCACCACTAACATTATGAGATCGTAAATATTTATCACTTTCTTTTCTTCAATGTATTCCTTATTTGATAGTAAATCTTTACAAAAAAATAATAATAATAATAATTAGCTCCTTATTTGCTTTTGTAAACATCTCTGGTTCAACCACTATGATTTTTTCTCCTTCTTCAATTTGCACATTTGTTACCTCATCAAGGGACTTATATTTGCACTACTCCATATTAATATACTTCTGCATATATTCTAAAAGATAAATTTTGGCATCACAACTCTTGGTCACATGATAGATTCTAAAACATCCATTTTTCTTCTCTTATTTTATCTTCTACTGCAACAAAATCTTCATGTGAAGAATCCCACAAGTAGTTTAATTGTTCAATATTTTTCATCACATCTACACTCACCACCACACTTCATTCTTTTTGTATTCAACTGGATTACTCTCATGAACAACCTCCCTATAACATAAGTATACAAATTAGCATAAAGAAGATTATACAAGTTTGATTTTTTCTTAATTTTATTTTCTTCCATCATCTTCTTATTTGCAAACCCCTCCATGCACTCTTTTTCACATTGATGCTCCACATTACCTTTTTTTTCTACCTATTCACCTTGTCTCTCATACATATGAGCATGTAGGATTGAACCAAACTCTTCCTTTTTCTTTGCATTCTTTACCTTTTTTGGTTATATGAATTGAACAAATTCATTAAGGGAATCAACAGAATCTACAAACACTTTTATAGTTCTTCATCATGACTCATAGACATGCTATCTAAATCTTCTCCTTTTCTTATATTTTCCTTCCAATTTGGGCTCACACAATGAACTCTAAAAGGCCCATTGTCAACTATTACAATATCACTATGTGATGAATTACATGAATCAATCCTCACATTAATCTCCATTGCCTTTTGTTGAAGAAAATAATCTTTATCAACTCTATGATCAAGTACATGTATTCATCAACTACTAACTCCAAAGGAACTTTTGCAACAACACTCTTATCTTTTGCAATGTGTACTTCTTGAGCTTCTATCACCATTTTATCTTCTCAATTATCTAGCAAGAGAGATTTCTCTTCCTTATTTTCAACTTTCTTTGTATTTGTAAAACAAATGAATATTAGACAAAATAATATTTTTCATCATCACCCTTCTCTACTACAACCCCATCTATCAACACATCCATACCTTAGGAAGGACATGTTTTAACTACAATCATGTTCTTTTCTCCTTGCATTCCCCCTATATGAAATTCTCTATTGTGAGATTTGCTAGCTAGCCTACCCCAAGATACAAATGACTAAGGAAAGAAAATACAAAAATATGAGAAAGAATAAACTGCATTCCTCTCAATAATGCAAAGCTATATCAACTTGAGAATTGAGATTACAAAGGAAATGCCTTGGTTATGTAGATACCTAAATTTGGACACTTAATTTATCCAAATTTATCCCTTTTTATCTAAACATCCCTTTATCTACAGTAATTAAGTAATATCACTATTATTTAATTAAAACCTCTAAAGTTCTTCTAACCCCTAAGGTATCTAGTTAAATAATTAAATACCTTCCCCCTTTCATCAAATGAATTAAATAAATATGACATTTATTTAATTCATCATATGTCACATCCTCCATCTTTTTTATCTAATCCTAATCCATCTTCTAATCTCATCATTAGGATGTGCACATGCCTAATCCTTGATTAGGATGTGTCACATCCTCCAACTTTTGCAAGCTGGCTTCTAATCTCTCTTAGCCACCTAACCCTAATATAATCCTTCATTAACTAGCCTAATCAACCTCTCAAAGAATTTTCAATTCCTTTTATCCTTCCAAGGAATATTATATTCATTTTTCTCTTCCCCATGTGATCTTTGACTTGTCACATCAAGTCACATGTGAACTCTTTCTAATCTCCCACTTGCCTCTAATATGTCATTATTTTTTCTAATCAGGTATTTGCACAACCTTAATCACTTAATTAAGACAACCTAATCTCCATGTCATTTATGGAATATTTCATAAGTCAACCCTATTAAAGGCTTTCTCCTTTTGGAGAAGGCACTCCATTCCCTTTAATTCACATTTAATCCCCCAATGCATCCCTTGGAATTTGAAATTATTTTTCTCATTCCCATGTGGATATTTGAGGAATTTTTAATTCCTCACATGTCTTCTCACCCACATGGGGATAAGGACTTCCTTTATGAGGAGATCTTGTCCAATCCCAAGGTACTATATAGTACCTCCATGTCATGTACCTTATTTCCACCTCATGTACACATCATTCTTTTCAAGCCACTTCACATGCCATATGTCAAGATGTGAGGGCTTGTGAGTTCTCAACTCACCTTAGCCCTACATATTGATCTTGGTGGCTCAATCTTGACTGCCCATTTTCCTAGAGAATCCAAAATTCTCTATAAATACCCCCTTTTTTCTCTCATTCTAGAGGGGAAATAATTCATGCTAGCCAAACTCTTGCAAAATTTTCCTTGAGCCATACTTGCATCCATTTTCACTCATTTTTCCATCCTCATCTCATCTCATAGTTTGTGCCTCTTGCCATCCAAGGAGCATACAACATCGAAGATCAAAGGGCCAACCAAAGGACAACTCAACAAGGTGAAATCTTTCATTTTGCTCAGTTTATTTAATCTTTAGGCCAATCTTGAGGTGTAGGGTGTTTTTAGTTGTTATTTTCTCTCTTTTTCTTATTGTTCATTTTCTAACAAGTATTTTCTCCCTATCACAAGTTATATATGCCAAGGGGAGAGATAGGATGTAACCAGATTATGAAAAAAAAAATCATCTTATGAGGTGTGACAACTCATATCATTAAAGCTCAACCACCTTATCCCTATGTAAATTTAAGCTAGTGTGAAGAGGACCTAAGTAGAGAACTAGATAAGAAATGAACTAGTTAGATAAAGTACCCCTTTCACACTAACACCCCCCCTTAAGTGCAACTTAGGGAGAAGTATACAATGTAAAGATGAAAATATGGGTCCTAGCTACTAGGCATGATGAGGTATCCATGTACATAATAACCTCTCAATAATAAAAGAAGGAGAAAACACAATGGGAAAAAAAATCCCTCACATGAGATGTTGAAGGAAGAAGTTCTAAGTGACCTCCCCAAAATAGATTTCCCTCACCCCCAAGAGAGATCAAAGATTGGCATACTTTCTCTCAATGAAGGGTTTGGTGAATATATCTACAACAATTGTGATGATGGATAAAGTGCTCCTAGTGACAATCAAGTCATCAACATAGAGAGCCAAGAAGAGAAGAGAATCCTCTTGCCACAAGATATATACATTTGTATCTAAGTGGCATTGAGAGAACCCAATGGAAAGAAGAAAGGAGTCCATTTTTTCATACCAATCTTGTGGAGCTTGTTTGAGGCCATAGAGAGACTTTCTTAGTTTGTAAACTAGTGAAGAATCTTGAATGAATCTATGTGGATGCTCCATGTAAAAATTTTCATGTGGATATCTATGAAGAAATGTGCTCTTCACATCAATCTCATGTACAACCCAACCATGAGCTAAAAAAATAGCAAGTAACAAGTGAATGGAGTTAATTTTAGCAATAGGGGCAAAGTTCTCAGTGTAGTCAATACTTGGTACTTGAAAGAAACCTTCGGCCACAAGTCGTGCTTTATACTTGTCAATTGAGTCATCCACTACAAATTTCGTTTGATAGATGCACTTACACTGAACCATTTTTCTTCCCTTAGGAAGTGGAACAAGATCCCATGTTTTTTTATGTATTAAAGATTTGTACTCTTCCTCTATTACAAAATCCCACTCAACAATACTAGAAGCTTCATGAAATGATTATGGATTTGAAACTATGGCGATGTAGGAATGTTGAATGTCATGATTTTATGATTGATTCCTCCTTGTATTTGAAGGATCCCCAAAAAGATCACCTATAGACTCAAGTGTTTTTCAAGCCCAATGAGGCATGGTAGGGGATGGAGGAGGAAACTCTAAACTCTCTAAAGAGGAAGATGAAATCTCATGATCAACTCAATGACTAGAGGAAGGTTGAGGAAAATCCTTGATGTCAGAATCCTCTAAATCCATTATGGAGGAAGGAAGATTAGAGCTTGAGCTAGAAGATATTTCCTTAAAATGCACACTAAGCTCAATGAAGATATCATGGGTTGTAGGATCCATTAGCTAATATCCTTTGACACCATCAGGGTAACCAACAAAGATACAAGGCTGACTTTGAGGTTCCAAGGCCTTGCACTTATCGGAAGGAATATTTGCCCATGCTAGGGAGCCAAAAACTCTAAAGTGCCCCACAACAGGTTTCCTACCACACCAAACTTTGAAGGGAGTAATTCCATTTAATGCCTTATGTGGACCTTTGTCTTAGATGTGAGTAGCACAGTTGATAGGAAATAGTATGTTGAATATCAATCCCTTCAAGAGTACAAAATTACTCAAATCAATGGTTCACATATTCTACCATTATCAGTGCAAAGAATTTTTGACACACTTTTCAGATTGCTTCTCAACACAAGCCCTAAACTCTTGAAATCTATCAAAGACTTCTAATTTGTGTCAAAGAAAGTAGAACCATGTATATCTGGAATAGTCATCAATGAAGGTGAGAAATAATGAGCCTTACTAAAAGATAATGATGGAAAAAGACCTGCCAAGTCACTATGAACCAATGCAAGGACTTCTTAAGCCCTCCAATATTTCCCTTTGTCGAACTTGTCCTCGAGATGTTTTCCCAAGGCACAACCTGAATATACATTGTCAAAAAAAAATTATTTGAGGAAGACCTATGACCATATTCTATTTGTTGAGTTGTTGAAGATAACGATAGTTGAGGTGGCCAAACCGCTCATGCCATAGTTTTCTCATGAAATTTAAATGGGTGAGTAATGTGGTGGAATGTGATTTAGGTACAAAAAGAGAGAAATATTACAAGCAAGATTCATGATTGGCCTTACCAACTGTAAGGAATGCATTATCTTCAAGAATCCTGATGCTAATAGAATATGGAGTGAATTCAATTTTTCTACCATTCTGAGTGATTTGGTAGATGGAGAGAAGGTTGGCTGACAGATCAGGAACATGGAGGATGTCCTCAAATGTACCAATGCCAGTATCTATTGAACCCTTCCTAATGACATCCACTGGAGAATCATCCCTGATGAGAATGTGGGGAATAAAACAAGGCTTCAACAAAGAAAATTGTTCTTTAATAGAACCCATGTGATGTTATGCACCCAAGTCAAGAATCCACTATTTTGAAGAATCAGCAATGGGAAAAATTGTAGTTGCTTTCCGTTTACATGATTTGGAAGATGGAGTAGAGGATTGCTAAGCAACAAAAGAAGGCATATTAATGTTATTTCTTTTTAAGAAGATGTGTTAACTCATCAATCTGCTTCTTATGACAAGAATGTTCCTCATGACTAGGTTTCTTGTAGTAGATACTATAGACATAGAAAATAGATAGATTGATATTGCACACTCGATCCTGATCTACTAACATTGCCTCATCCTGAATTATCCCTCTATCTAACCATTTAATCAAATAGCTTTATTTGATTAAAGTCATCATAATTCTCCTTTTAATTAAATAAATCCCTCGATTTAATTAAATCATTGTCTCTTTGTAATAAGCTAGTTCATTTCATCTTCCTATCTTTATTTAGTTAAATAATCCATATTATTTGATTAAATCTCTAAAGTTCATCTAATTAATTAAATAAATCAAACATTTATCTAATTTAATCTAACATCACCCCCTTTGGTTAAATAAATCAAAATATTTATTTAACTAGGTCTTAATCATTTTCATCTCTTTTTGATTTATTTCAACCCACAAATCTAAATCAAATAGTCAAATCACCTAATCTCCCCTTAAATTAATCAAATCTTGATTAATCTTAGTCTTAATCCATCAAATCCTCTAGATTTTGCAACTTGCACATGAAAATCAATTTAATTGATTTATAAATCATCTATTTTCATTCAAAAAAGGCATCAAAGATGGAATATTCCTCAAATTTGAAATCTCCCCCCAAAAGAACTTGTCCCTTCCAACAAAGCATTTAAAATCTCTTACATGTCCTTTTCTTGAGCCATGTGCATTTGCTTCACCTTTCACCTCATCCTTCAAACCATATTTTGAATTTGAATCTCCCCCCTCTTTGCACATTCTTCAAAACTTGCTCATCCTCCATCCACTCATAGGTTGACAAGTGGCATCTTTCCATTGGATGAATGTTAGTCCCACATTGCTCTATTTTGGACATTCATCCTTCAATCTCATCTATATATAAGAGGCTTCATTCCTCATTTGATCATCCACAAATTATACAAAGTTACCATGCTCGAATATCTATCAAATTTCATCCATCATCATTGAATCTTAGCTAGGTTATGCAGGTTTTTCCATTGAAGCACTCATCAAGCATCAACAAAGTGGATCACTCATCAACATTCATCAACATTACATCATAGGAATTGGGAAAGGGCCAATTTTCACATCAAATTGGCACCAATTCCCCCATGGGATCATGAGTTTGCTAGTCTAATTAGGATTCAATCTCTATTTTGTTATTTTCATTATGTTCTTCATTGCTTTTCTTCTAATTTGAACTTTGTGAATGGATTTCATGGGGAATCCTTGCTCATTCTTTCATTCTCTAATCTAATATGTTTGCTCTTATTGTTTTGCAGGTATTTGGATTGGGGTTCACACATTTGGTGCTAGAAGGAGGGCAGCATCTCATTTTTAATCACTTTTTTCTAAAAATTCCATGTTTTTGTTTGTGCATAAGAAAATTCCAATGTTTGAAGCTCAGCATCGCCACACAGCACCGCTAGAAATTCAAACTCCGACGCTGAAGTCTTCCCGCCCAACATTTTGAATTGCAAACCGTGCTGCTTGACCAATCTGACCCACAGGATTTTTCAAAAAAATCAAACAACACTAAGCAAAAGGGTGACACATTTGAGCTCACTGGGCTAAGTACAGAGCACCGCTGACTAGTAAGCGATGTTGTACAACACCGTTGAGGAAATCAAACTGCGACGCAGTCACAGGTTGCGCCACTAGTAGGGAGTAAAAAGTTTAAATTTCATTTTAGCATGTGTTTTTTATAAAATGATGAGTTTATCTTTTGTTTTTTGCTTTTTAATCTCTGTGTTTTGTAGAATTTGACTGATTTTCTTTCTTGTAGGTTGGATCAATTGAAAACAAAAGAAGGAGAAGCATGATGATGGTATCTTACAAAATCAAGGTGTTTTTAAACACTTTAGTGTTTGTTTAACACTTCTAAGAAATAGTTATATCTTTTTGCTTAGGATACCAATTTTGTTTGGGTTTTAAAAAGAACCTTTTCAATTTTTTGCAAAGGCTTAAAATGAACATTAGGAATACAACTTACTAGAGTTTTTTTTTGGTTAACAATTGAACAAAACAACTCTCATTTGTCCTTTGGTGCTTTAAAAAAAACTTACAAATTCCTTTGTGGCTCTAAAGTGAACAAGTGCAACTTTGTCTTTGTGGTAGCTTACTTAAACTAACTTCATTAAAAAATGACGTATGTGATTCTCTCGTGCTTTATAGTGATCTTGAGAATCAAAAGGCCTTTTTTTGTGATTTTAGGTTGAGATAAAGCAATCACCTCCACACTTCATTTTGGGTTTAAAATTGAACAAAATCTTGTGTGAGTGTGAGTGGAGCATTATTGCATATATTCTCTTTCTTTATGTTGCAAACAAAGATTGATCGAGCTACGAATATTGTCTTTACTCACTTTTTTTTTTATCTTAGAGGGCCTGCCTTGGGAAAAAAGTACTCACCCAAGGGAATGACTCAACCGGTAACACTCTAAAGCCAAGAGTATTTACAACTGGGATATAAATGTGGGTATTGGAATAAACGCCAATATCACGTGGTTGGCTCTGACGAGATGGATTTGAAAAGGGACTCTCGTCATATGGGTCAATCTCCATGAACGGAAAGTCCTAATTAAAACCCATGTTTTATAATTGCCAAAATCCTTTATCTATTTGTTGGTGCAAGAACAGTTATTCTAAAGCCACCCCACACTTTTATGGTCTTTTAGTAGAAATGGAAATCATGCCATGGGAGTTTCATGGGTGTTGATGCTTGGCTGCCCCGTATAAGTGAGTGTCATGGAGGGGAGCCAGTGGGGTCAAGCATCTAACGATTCGCTAAAACATCTTGGAAACAAACACTTAAACATCATCATCAAAATTTGAAACCCTTTAGGAGGTAAATACAATTGACCAAATTCATGTGTTATTGCTTACCCTTGGGATTCGCATCCTTAGAGGTTTCTAAACACTTTAACTTACATCTCAATTTAACTACTAAAGATAAACAATAGGTAACCATTGCCTTGATTTCCTTGAATTCCACATAGCACTTTGTGGGATGAAAAGAAGTTAGTACATTGGACATTTAGATTGAAAATATAATCAAGAAAGTGTTTGTGGTAAAAGCAATTCACTAATCAAGATGAAATCAATTGAACCCCACACATGTGCTTGTGTATCTTCTATCTTATGGTCTTTTGAGCAAACATTGATCTTTTGGTTTGAAGGGAAAAGCATATTCTTCAAAACCTTGGCCTTGTAAAGAAGTCCTTCTTAGGTTCATTTAGGATCAAAATCAAACACTTCATCCACCCCAAACATTTATCATCTCCATACCACAAAATAACTTTGGAAACATCATTCTACACTTAGGTAAATCATCAAAATCAAAATCACCTTATTTAGTTAGGTGTATGGGAATGCATCATTTCTCATACATTTAATTGAATGAGCAATCCTTTGAACAATTTCATCCTAAGATCACATCTAACATATTAGGGTTTACAAGTCCATTATCCAAATCCAATCAAAACCAATCAAAATCAAATCCTAAAGTCTAGCATTGATCCAAAGTTTCTAAGAAAAACAACACCCATATCATTCACCCCTTTCATCCTTCATCTCATCATTGGTCCTAAACATCTTAGGGGTCACTTTTGCAACAAGGTCAAAACATAAGAAGAACATGGAATATAAACTTGAGTCATTCATCATGAGTGGTCTAAATCAACCAAATTATCAAAGCCTTATGATGCCAATTATTTTTAAAACTCACATTTATACAATCCATACATGGGATCATTATCTCCTACAAACCTCAATGGTACAACAAATGTGAATATACCCAATCTAAATTTTGAAACACCTTTTCCGATGGTAGATTTAAATCCAAGTTCAAAATTAGAAATTTATTAACCAAATACTCAATGCATGAGTCTTCAACAAAACAACATTATCCCACCAAATCCATACATGTCAAATGAGAATATTCCAAGTACAACTATATTAAACATGAACTTCTTGAATCCACACTTGGTAAAATTTTGGATAGATATGTTTGCAAATCACACAAATGTTGTTCAAAATCCATCACACCAATATGTCCCCCTCACATTTCACAATGACCCATCATCATCATCATCATCATCATTTAATGCAACACCACAAACGTCTTTCCTCATGACCTCACAAGGATAAGGTGACTTATTTGGACCAAGGGACATTTTTTATCAAACATCATCATTTCCCCAAGGGAGCATGCCACTCACTTTCCCACCACTCCCACCCTTATCATTAACATCCATATCACCTCTTGGTTTGGGGCTACCTTCGCTACCACTGCTCATCCAAAACATCCCCCTAACCATCAATGAAGGCATCATACCAAACCCTCCCCCCTTTCCATTGATATCGCAACAACAGATGGCAACCATCCCCATAGCACAAGCAACCAACACATCATCTATCATCCCTCAAAACATGGTCTCTCAAAGATTAACCATATCGATCACACCATCCACCACTCAAATCCCAATCATCAATACGACGATACCTCTTATCACCACAACAAGCACTATTCCAAAACCACCACCACCACCACCACCCAAACCAAACACATCAAACCAATACAGCGTTGCGTTGCAAGCCGCTCAATAGGCTGCTTATCAAAAGGCACTCCAACAAAACCAAAACTGACAAGCTACACAAGTTGCTCAAGTTTCCCAAGTCACACTACAAGCCCAACAAGCACAAGCCCAGGCTCAAATGCAAGCGCAAGCTCAAGCCCAATACCAAGCCCAACAAGCAAATGTTGTTCAAATTCCCAACAAAATGTTAATGACTCCATGTATCGATCCAAGTCAATGATCACATAATCAAGACCTATCCATCAACAAATACATGGAAGATATTTCTACCTCATCCAAAGATAAAATCAACATACATCAAGAGTCACTTTTTGATCATGAAAAGAATCCCTCAACAATATTTGACAATGATCTATTTCAAGGAGTTTTAACATTATTTGATCCTGTAATCAGCAATCCATCGACCAATGATCATGTTGAAAATGTCTCTACATCACCTATTGAGTTAGAGGACATATCTTAAAAATCTATTCTAAAGCATGATCAACATCTCTCACCAAAGTTTAGCAATGGTCCTTTCAAAGACATATTGACATCCTTCAACCTCATGATTTCCGATATTGAAGGAATCTTCAACTCAACACTTGATCCAAACTCACTCAAAGATCAAGAAGATATTGAGCCACTTCCCATCCAAGAACCCTTTATAAGCAATCCATCCTTTGAAATTGACCCATGTCAAGAACTTAATCCAAAGCATGTTGAAAGCAATTCTGAAATCATTCAAGATCAAGAATACATATCTCCAAGATATTACAATGATCTAATGGGCACTCTCCTATCTATAAAAGATGTACATACTCCTCCATCTACCCATGAGATGCTTTCTATGGATGGACACATAGATGATCTTCATTCAGAACAAGATTATTTTACTCCTAACATTATTACACAAAAAGAGCAGGTTATTGAGTTGACAACATCGGGATTAGACATATCCCAAATTCAGACTGAGGACATCATGTATGAAGATATCCAACATTATCCACTCAAGGAAGTAGATCAAACAGAACAAGATATTTCAGAGTCAGCAGAGCAACAAATTGAAATAACATCATCTACAGTGGTCATTTATCAAAGAGTGCTTATTGAACAAGACATCTCAGAACAGGCAGAATCAAAGCATGAAGATAATAATTCCACAATACTAGGGGAAACTATGTCTCAAGAAAATGTCAACATAGGGAGCACGAAGAATCCTTATGATGAAACAAGTGCCAATTATACAACCAGCCACGTCATGAATCTTCATCCACCCATCACCCCATCCACAAATTGGGACCAGCATCAAAAGAAAGATTTGAATCAAAGCATAAAGAACATTATCAAAGAAAAAAAATCAAAGAAGAATAATGGACAAATCAAATACACATGGATACCAAAGAATACAAAGAAATATTATCCCTATCAAACTCCATTAGTCAAAGAAACTATGGGAAAAAATAAAAAAGGGAAAAGTATCAATCAAAGATGTCCACAAAAGAAAAAGAAAGCTTTTCAAGCGACGTACAAAGTGTATCAAGCAGTTGGTCCTAATTCCACGCACACTTCCATATCCACCCATCATTGCTCATCTTCCCAAGTTTGGAGAGTGAAAGATTCCAAACTGTCAACCAATCCACCTCTTATCCCTAAACACACTCAATCCATGCCTCCACGCATGATATCCAATTCTCAAATTAACCATGTATTGGCAATTACCCTTCATCATAAGGATTCTGAAGGCACTCTATCACGATGTGCACATAGAGACAGAGTTAACCCTGGTATCAATAAAGTAGATCAAGAATCCCAAAAGTTGCATTCAAGTGCACGTATCTTAGCAAAACAACTTCTTCAAGTAGGCTATCAATGGCACATCATGACATAAGAATCTACATCACCAACACCTTGTGGTTCAACATGAGCTTTAAATCTTTCATAGAAAAATACAAAAAATCAAAAAATATGAAAATCCAAAAAAAATTAGAAAAAGGATTGAAAACAGTAAAGAAAAAAATTGTCCTCTAGTGAAAACCACTTTGGTAACGATTTGGGCAGGTACCATGATGAAAACCTGGCAAACAAACATCATGTGTAGAATCGAGCATCTACGTGCACTAGTTCAGGTGAAAGCATCTTATCCCATCCATAATAAATCCAGCATTCCATCCATCTCATCCATAGTAAATCCATTCATTCATGAACCATTTATCCAATCCATCTTTATCCATCTGTATCCATAGTCCAAATTATCTTGATCTTGGTAAAATTTTGGTGCACACTTTACACTTTCTTACGGTAAATATCTTGACATGGGTCATTTTCATTGATCCTATCCTACCCAACATTATCTGAGCCATGAAGCATTATCCAAATGAGCATTCTTTATCTAAACACCTTATCTTATCACAAGATAATCCATATCCCTCAATCCATACACCTATCCGAGCATCCACACATCGCATTCCATACATTGCTAGACACTAGGGGCAGATATTTACATCTTGCCTTGGAAATAAATCTTGATCTATATCCTCCAACTTATGTGGTGATCCGAACATTGGAAAATGTGAAATGAAATTGGTCCACCACTTGTGGGAAAAAATCCAAACCACTAACCCATGGCACATTTTGATGAGAAGACATTCCTTATCAATCTTCATTTTTCATTGAACATCAATCCAAACAATCAATATCAATTGCATCTAACGTGTTCTTCAACGTCAAATTAAATCATTCAAAACAATTTTGTTCCAAATCAAGCTTCAAAACCCTGATCAATCAAGTCCAATCAATCAATAATCTTGGGATATCCTTCCTGATCATTGTGTTTCTTAACACTATCCTTGCATTGTTGTGCATCCTCAACAATGTTATCATCATCATCAATCCATCGATCCGATCAGTCAACCTTAGCTTGGTCTTCAACAAAATCCTAAACAGAGCACTGATATCATCACACACATCCATATCCAAGTTGTCAAAATTGTTTGAAAAGTCCAAAAACATCCAAAACACATCAAAATCCAAAATCACTCATAAAAATAGAAAATGTCAAAAACATGGAATCCGAACTACGTTGTCTCTAAGTTTAAACGTAGGCAAGGCTAATCTTTGATCAGCCCCCGAGACACAAAATCCAAAAACATTCATAAAATCTCAGAAAACCCAAAAACATCGCAAAAAAAATCAAAAAATCAAAAAATCAAAAAACAGTCATAAAATCAAAAAACCCAAAAAAATATCCTCAAAACATTTCAAAAAGATAAAAAACATTCAAAAAACCCAAAAAATCCATCTATCTCATCTCGATGTCACCCACAATAATCAATCATCCATAATAAATCAATCATCACACTCACCCTTTGGCAAAACAAATAGAAACAAGTACAACAATAAGAAAAAAAGTAAACTTCAAACACAAAATCAAAATCGAAACAACAAACCGTTAAAAGCAAAATCAAAATCCTGATCATTTTCAAACATGCCAGACAACCTTATATCAACAGCTTATCAAACAACTTATCAACCCATCATCATCCTATACAATGCATGTCCTAGGATATATCATTTCGATAATGGGTATCATTTTGGATATCACTTTGGATACTTATCCTAAACAAAACACATCCCTTTGGCTGTAGGTATGAATAAAATTGACTTGTTTGTTTACTGGATCTTTTCTTTTGATTTATCTTATTGCGCTCAATCCAAGGACCTCTCAATGATGTCCGCAACGAAGGGATTTAGAGAGATAGGAATGGGGAAAGAATCAATATCTTTTTATCTGCTTCGCTTGTTGGACGTTCTTGTAATATAGCTTAGTGAATACTTGCTTTGTTAGGTACGTCCTAGCAAGGTTTATGTATGTCAAGTGTGAACAAGAATACTCCTATCTATTTTTTGAGTCAAAGTCCATCGCATTAGGTACAATGCCATCCTGGTTCTTTATACCCTGATGCATCGTGCCTACATGTGTTATCAAACATAAGGTAATTGGCCCTTTGAAAATCCCAACTCCTTGGCAAGTAATCATCATCATCATCATCATCTCATGTCTTGTTGGAATCTCTTGTTTTCTTCTATCTCTTGCTTTTTGCACTAACATGGTACCATGACATTTAATCATAAATCATCACCATTGCATCTATCTTGCATCCACTAAACCATCAGCATACTGCATAATACATATCATATCATATAGAAAGCATTAATCATACCACATGCATTCATCCCCATCATTGCATAATATAGATTGGTTATTCTAAACATCTCATAAACCATATAGTTATCATCTATTTGCATAATCATAAAAGCATCATCATATCATATCATGTGCATCCATATCATCCATGCATCATCATATCATCCAAACATCATAATCATCTCATTTATATCATCAATAATGTAACTGTCATAGTACAAATCAGGATCAAGTGGGTGTAATATATCAAAATAGGCATGAGGCTAGCCATGGTTGATGACTGTCTACATCAAACTTTTGAGTTGAACTGATCTTGAACCTCTTTATCGAGAGATTGACCCTCAAATCAAACCTCTTCGCCCGATCTCTTGAGGGGGCAGTATACCGGTGCAATTCTTTATTCGTTGGGGCAGCAATGGGGCATTCAAAAAAAATAGATATTTTTTTACTTTTTATCATGGCAAGGTTATTCTTTGAACCAACGCAACAAATCCATCACTTCAAAGAGGGGAAAAATGTAGACATAGAAAATATACAGATTGATATTGCACACTCGGTCCTGATCTACTAACATTGCCTCATCCTGAATTATCCCTCTATCTAACCATTTAATCAAATAGCCTTATTTGATTAAAGTCATCATAATTCTCCTTTTAATTAAATAAATCCCTTGATTTAATTAAAGCATTGTCTCTATGTAAGTAGCTAGGTCATTTCATCTTCCTATCTTTATTTAGTTAAATAATCCATATTACTTGATTAAATCTCTAAAGTTTATCTAATTAATTAAATAAATCAAATATTTATCTAATTTAATCTAACATCACCCCCTTTGGTTAAATAAATCAAAATAGTTATTTAACTAGGTCTTAATCATTTTCATCTCTTTTTTATTTATTTCAACCCACAAATCTAAATCAAATAGTCAAATCACCTAATCTCCCCTTAAATTAATCAAATCCTGATTAATCTTTAGTCTTAATCCATCAAATCCTCTAGATTTTGCAACTTGCACATGAAAATCAATTTAATTGATTTATAAATCATCTATTTTCATTCAAAAAAGGCATCAAAGATGGAATATTCCTCAAATTTGAAATCTCCCCAAAAGGACTTGTCCTTCCAACAAAGGATTTAAATCTCTTACATGTCCTTTTCTTGAGCCATGTGCATTTGCTTCACCTTTCACCTCATCCTTCAAGCCATATTTTGAATTTGAATCTCCCCCCATCTTTGCACATTCTTCAAAACTTGCATCCTCCATCCACTCATAGGTTGACAAGTGGCATCTTTCCATTGGATGAATGTTAGTCCCACATTGCTCTATTTTGGACATTCATCCTTCAATCTCATCTATATATAAGAGGCTTCATTCCTCATTTGATCATCCACAAATTATGCAAAGTTACCATGCTCAAATATCTATCAAATTTCATCCATCATCATTGAATCTTAGCTAGGTTATGCAGGTTTTTCCATTGGAGCACTCATCAAGCATCAACAAAGTGGATCACTCATCAACATTCATCAACATTGCATCATAGGAATTGGGAAAGGGCCAATTTTCACATCAAATTGGCACCAATGGGATCATGAGTTTGCTAGTTTAATTAGGATTCAATCTCTATTTTGTTATTTTCATTGTGTTCTTCATTGCTTTTCTCCTAATTTGAACTTTGTGAATGGATTTCATAGGGAATCCTTGTTCTTGCTTGCATTCTCTAATCCAATGTGTTTGTTCTTACTATTTTGCAAGTATTTGGATTGGGGTTCACACAGATACAATTTGGCCTTTCCTTCTTTTAAAAATTCCCCTTTGAAGAGGAGTTGGAGTAAAATTTTATTGTAGAAGATGATTGTGCTTGATCTCTTTGTAACTTCTTGAAGTGCTTTTGTTATTTTTCAAATTTCCTTGATTCTTCCTGACCCTTTGGTTGACCATCCATCAAATCTTGTGAGTGTGAAGGCTTAAGAAGCTCCCATTGTTCTTGCATCAACATTTCATAAAATGAAGCAAAAGAAGGTGTAGTGAATGTAGATCCCATTGTCAACCTATGAATGTGAAAGCTAGAAACAAAAGCTGCAAATTCAAGTCCAAGTTTGTTTAGAGTGTTATAGACAAGTTGAATGTATTTCTTCTCTAAGCCACATGATTTACATTATGCTCTAAGGTCATTGACCTTTGTTACATAATTTTGGATGTTATCAAAAGACTTTGGATCAAGACTCATTAGTTCGTTGTCAATTTGACAACCATGAACTTCATCAGTTGCACTATACAGAGTTTTAAATTTTTTCCACGCATCATGTGAATATTTACATTCTTCATTTTGAAACATTATATCAAGAGACCTAAACTCCTTAGAAAAACAAGATTTTTTGTATGTTCAAACATCTAGATTAGTTTTTCCTTATCATTTGTGGGTTCAGTTACCTTTTTCTCAACATAAGGAGTATATCCTAGTTGTATTAAGGAATTTCATGCATGTTGATGTCATGCATTGTAGTTGTATGGTGTTAGCAATGAAAACTTAAATGTACCCATGGTGAAGGAAAAATAGAGCACAAAGTAGAAAAGATGTACAAACACAAAGAAAACAAGATACCTCCCCTTCTTCACTCCATCAAAGAACCCCCTAGAGAAAAATGATTCGGCACTTTATATTTAGTGCAGTTACAGATTTTTAGATTTCAATGCTTTTACAAATCCTCAAGAAATGAGCATGTGTTGAAAGTATATATTTGGTAAAATTTCATATGAAATAAACAACATCAATTCAAAGTACATGAAAAATCATGCACTTCCAAAAAAATAATCAACTCAATCTGAGGTTGTATGCAAAAGTTGTGCAACTTTGAAGTTTCTAAAATAAGAACAGTGAGGTGTCCTCTCTGAGAATCAATTTTTTTTAAAAAATACATGTGCCAAAATTTGAAACCGTCTTCACCAATGCGTAGATCACAAAAAATTAGCCCAAATAAAAAAAACTTGCATTGAATTTGGAGGTCGAGAACCCAAGTTATGAGCTTTCAAAGTTGGCTTTGAAAAATCAATGGAGAGGGGGTGTGAAAAACTTCCAACAAATTTAGCGGAACTTCCGCCAAAGTTAGTGGTCCACAAAATTTGGATATCCACTAGCTAGTTTACAATTCCGCCAAAATTAGCAACCCACCAGATAAAGTTAGCGAACCATCAGTTTAGTTGTCTGCTAAATACTCCTCCAAAGTTGGCAGCTATGAGATTTTTATATCTTTTGATTAAATAAATATTAAAAAATTATTAAAGTTGTTGACCAAGTTGGCAGACTTTAAAAATGATATTTTTAACATTAAAAAAATATAAAGGCCCGAAGGTCGAGTTCAAGCGCAGTACCCAAGTATCTGACATGCATGATCTCTGGAGCATGGCGCAGATTTTTAGCAAGGAGGTTTTTAAGGTTTTTTTTTTGTTTAAATATTAAAAAAAATTAAAAATCCTAAAGGTTGTGGTCACAGCCCTAGGCGCAAGGCTTGAAGGAGCTACAAGTACCAAAGGTACCTTCGGGTACCTGTTGTGCAAGCTGTACAAGTACTTCGTACCTACGCAGTAATTTTTTTCAAGTCTTTTTCTGTGTAAAAATTTTAAATGATTATTTTTTTATTTGTAAATTTTAGTAAATTTTTAAATTGTTTTTTGATTTCAAGTTTAAGCTTTTAAATAAAAAAATTAAAAACCAAAAATTTATTTTAAAATAAAAAATATATGTTTATTTTAAAACAAAAGAAATATTTTTAATTTAAAACCAAAAAGCATATATACTTTTTATTGGTTTGTTCATGGGGGTCAAATGGCTCCCTAGACAAAATTTTTTTACCTTACTTGGCAACTTTGTCCAAAATCGACATTTTGACAATCAATTTTATGATTTTCAAGCCTTCTAAGCATGATGGTAGGGTCAAATTTGACCCAAAATGCTTTGAAATAATGGCTACTTGTTGGATATGGCAGTCAACCTCCCACTTCAAATTGTTGCAGGTCTAGCCTCTAGTGTTTGTTTCAGGTGAAACAAAAGGAAAATTTAACTGTCTGAACTGCTATGGACTCAATGGTGAGCTCAGAATCTCTCTACGAAGCTTCAAAAGACCTGCAACTGGAAATTCAATGCATGAACCCCCCAGAAACTGATATTTTCTTCACACTTTTTTTATTCTCTAGATCATCCAAGGATGCAAGAGAAAAGCATACTTAGTGCTTTGAAAAAAAAAAGTTGTATACTCTCAAATTTCCTAAAAGATTGCTAACCCGCAACTCATTTTGGATCTGATACTATGTGATATTTTCTAACTCCCCTACCCCAAGATACAAATGACTGAAGGAAATCAAATAAATAAATATGAGAAAGAATAAATTGCATTCCTCTCAAGAATGCAAAGCTATATCAGCTTGATAATTGAGATTACAAATGAAATGTATTTGTTATATAGGCCAAGGGGAGAGATAGGATGTAACCATATTATGACAAGTGTTGTAATCCAATGAGGTGTGACAACTCATGTCATTAAATCTCAACCACCTTATCCCTATGTAAAGTTAAGCTAGTGTGAAGAGGACCTAAGTGGAGAACTAGCTAAGAAATGAAATATTTAGATAAAGTACCCCTTTCACACTAACATCTATCATTCTTGATCACGTATGTACTACAATTTTTCCATGTTGTGTATCCTTCAACCTAGACAATCTCAAATGAATTTCCATCATCTACTTAAGGTTTTCTCCTTTTGGAATTGTATTATCTTCCTTTATACTTATCCATAGATACCCACACAACTGGCTTCTTTAGATCCATCTAAGTATTTTTTTACATAGACATTTTTACCTACAACAACTCACTTCAACCACAAATATCCTCTACCCAACAAGTTGATAGAATATGCACACTCTCAAAACCCCCTCTACCTGCTTCCACATAGTGAGAATGCTAGCATAATTTCTACCCAACACTACCCTTCTTAGAGGAAAACCAACACATTACTCAATCCTTTTATCACCATTTCCTTTTAATATCAATGTTGTCTCCTCAACACATATCCTTGTTAAGTGGGAATAATGATCTAGACACAACAAGTTAACCTAGCTTCAACTTTCCTTATTTTGGACTTGACATTGGAAAACAAACCAACTAGGGTTTGATGATTGGCTAACAACCTCAAGGGAGAGCCAATATCCTAAGGTTTGGTTCCTTTATTTTGCAAAGAGGGAAAATTTGATGGATGTTTTAATTGACCTAAATGACATAAACCCTAGATTTGAAAATGTAATTTATTACACAAACAAAAATAGAAAGTGACAGAAACAAGTACAGATTTGGGAAATAAAGACAGAGAGGAACTTGTGGATGAAATTTGTGTCTAAATTGGAGGTACAAGGGAAAGGGAGCCCTTGTCCAAAAATAAGGGTTTCTAAATACTTGAAGTAGGATTTGGAGGCTACAATTTTGCTTTACACTTTTTTGCAATTTGTTGTTGATGAACGTTTCAAATCTAACCTACACACATGTAGGGTATATGCAAAAAGAAGTGACACAAAAAAAATGCCAATTTATTTTTTATGCCTAAAATGAGCATTTGTCGAGTGTCAGATTTGGTGCTTTCCAAATGTGAATGATGTTATAAAACCAAGAAAAACTAAACTTTCATATCATTTTTCTGCTCTTCAACCCATGACCTACATATTCTATGATCCTCAACCCGTGCTCGCCAAAATACATTGCCATGTTTTCACCTTGAGGTTGTGAAATCTTCATCAGGATTCCACCAAGATGTTGAGGAGGTCAAAGAGGTAAGTATCTCTACCTTTTTAGTTTCAAATTTTTATTAAATTGTAGATTGAATTAGGGTTTTTATTAAAATTTGTTTTAATTTCTTGGAAATGATATTCCACCCCCAAATGTTGAAAATCCTCCATCACCTCCTCATGAAGACCCTCCTAAACAAGAACCACAAAAATAACCTCCATCAATTCCTAGACATCTGCTAGGAACACAAGAAAACATACTCAGGAAAATAGAAGACAATAAAAGATAACTTAAGGAATTGATTACAAGGTTGAAAGATCTTGCTACAACAAACCCTCATAGGACACTTTCCTTATTGAATCCCTAAAATATATCGTGTCTCATGTAGGATCAGTCAGTGCACAAATTAATTTTTGGTCCAATAAGAGGGAAGAACAAAAAAAAAATGTGAATAAACTATCCTATGAGCAAGTAAAGAAAAGAAAAATTAAAAATCTAACTTGTGTGCCCTCTTCACTCAACCACGAACCAATCACCCCTTAGCAACTAAATGCAGGGGGTTCCCTATCCATTGGTGCACCACGAAGGGATAAAGAATAATTTTTGGGCTAGGTGGTGGATGGTTTTTGACTAGCCTTTGTGCAATAATTACGAGGTGCCACAATACTTTTTAAGGAAACTCTATTGTCAGTTTTTCATCAATGTGATTCTAAACTATTTTGAATTTCTAGATTTCTGGGGTAGAGGTGGGGGCTCCTCACATGATAGAGTGGGAGAACAACATGACCCAAGCTTGACACCGAGATCCTTGGGTAGACCTGTGGTGGAGCATGTGACTGTTCCTTTTGTTGTGAAGGACAGTGTCAATTTGGACACCTTAGACTTCATTAGCTCGCTCACTCAGAGCCTTATACAGTATGTGAGGCCTCTAGTATAGGGTGTTGTGGGTGAGTCTTCTAGGCCTCAATTTCAATCCATTTTTGTCAATCTTGTGGTGTTTTTTGCACTTATGATCCAGAGAGTAGTCAGGATGCAGCTACACAAGATACATTAGCTATAGAGGGGATGGTTATGACAAAATCTTTGTTGAATGAAAAATTTGGCATTGATATTCAGGTAAATTTCAACAAGTTCATTTAATTAATGTTTATTAAATTTTATTTTGAAATGTAAGAATAACTAAATTAGTAGAATGATTATTATGAAAATTCAGGGTCAGAGTGGTCATGCTACTTGTAATCAGAGATTTAAATTTAATCACTTCTATATGATTAAATTTGTTGCATTCACGTCTATCATATTAATATTAATTTATTAAATTAATATTACACCCTTTGTCCCATAAAGTATTTAATTTAATAATTAATACTGTCTTTTCCCTTATTCCTCTCTAAATTAAATAAATACACTAATTTATTTAATTTAGTCACTTGTCCTCCTTTTGATTTAAAAATCAATTTAAAAATTCCTCACTTTCTCTCTCCTTGTCACATCCTCCAACATTTGCCACTTGCCTCTAACCTTCTGTTAATTAGCCTAATCCAATATTTGCACAACCTTAACCAAAATCATTAACTAAATTTAGCACCTCTTTTTGGTCAATTCTTCCTTTTTTCCTTTTTGATGTTAACCCCCTTTTCTATGTGAATTTTTAATTCACATTTATTTTCTCTAGACTCCCCTCCTTTAAATGTGATTTTTTATTTCACATTCCATTCTCCCCAGGCTTCTAGAACCTTGGACTTGTCACAATCTCCACATGTGACCAAGTCCCACCTTTTTGGAACCCACCTTTTATCCTCTAGATCATCCTATGAATGTGAATTTTTAATTCACACTTATTCCCCCAACCACCTTTCCTTTTCCCATGTAGATTTTTGAGGAATTCTAAAATTCCTCAAATGTCCCTTTCACTCCCACTTGGGGACAAGAAATCCCTTTTTGTGGAAATCCTCTCATCCCCCAAGGTGCATGTCCTTTTCCACCTCATGTACCTTTTTGACAACTCATCTCCACCTCATATCCTCTTGTCCACTTCACCCTCCACATGTCAAGATGTGAGGGCTTGTGGGTTCTCAACCCACCATAGCCCTTCATCTTGGCCTTGTTGGATCAATCTTGACCCTTGAATTCTCTAGAGAATTCAAATTCTTCTATAAATACCCCCTTCTCAAAGGCATTTACAACACTTTTGATTTTCATAGCCTTATGCTGCCATTTTGCCTTCACAACACTTTGCACTCTCACAATTACATGCTGTCCAAGTCTTTTTAGATCATTCAACCATCTTTGTCTATCATTTTGCATATTGAAGCTTGCATCATAGACATTCAAACAATCATCTAAGGAGCACACAACAAATCCAAGCAAGGGCCAATCAAAGAAGTTTCAACAACAAGGGAGGTAAAAGTGTTTGTGCTTCATTTTATTTGCATTCCTTTTCGTTGTAACTCTCTTTTGGCTAATCTTGAGGTGTCCTGGTGTTTTGTCTTTCATGTTTCTTAGTTATTTTGCACACGAGCAGTAAGAATTCCAAGGTATCACAGCAACATTCCCCCAACCCCTATTTCATGACATCATTGAGTCCATAGGTATGTAACCAATAAAGAAATATAATTATTACATGTGAATAGTTGAACCTTATATGAATGGTTTTCTCATAACTCACTTTGGATGTTGAATAGTTTGATGGTGGAACTTCGACATTGACACAATGCAGTAGTTATCATCGATGAACTTTCACCCAGGTAACCTTTATTCATTAATGGTGTTGTAAACCTATTTTAGGTAGTTTTGGTAATTGAACAACATTTGTTGTTTCATTTTTAAATGTTGACATCAAATACTTAGATCCTAATGTTCATGCCACATTGGACCATGGTGTTGTTGCAGTAGTAGAAAGTTCTACTCCAACAAAAGTATGAGATAGATTAGTAAATTTCACACTATATTTGTTTATTTATTAGTCTATTATCAAAAAATTTATTGATACTCGTATGTAGTTTAATTCCTATCTTGATGCTTGCTATAGGGGCTTGTGACTCTAGATCTTGAATGTGCCCCTGTTGTGGATGAACATCTTCATTATTTGTATGTGGTAAGTGATTATTCTATTATATGTCATTCTATAATTTAATTTCTATTATATTAATGTATATAATTTTTATTATGTTAGATGGATGTCCAGATAAGTCTAGAGAGGAGGACAATTAAGCACACTCAAGACACCAACATCATATGTATCCCCATTTAGTCAATAGTCAAAGGAAACTCGTGATCTATTTCCTTCCTCTAGTGGGAAATGACCACATTAGAGTCCTTTATTGTATGCCTATGTGACATTTTTCAACATATCTTTTGTATTACAATTTTTTGGACTAATCACCAATGTCTCCCTTCAGCTTCGGGACATGGACTAATCGACTCTTGTGGATCTATGCTTATCTATGGTCTTTGTATCAAGCGTTAACAATTTGTTCTTTTGGCACAACAACAAATGTGTTCCAACATGAATATGTGACATTTTATGTCCATATGGATTTTTTACAAGCCTATATGACTTTATTGGATATATTTTTTACTTTTATCAACATATATAACATTGAATGGCCTTATGAATTTATGAATTTTTCATTAATACAAATATTTTTTACCACTGTTATCAATATTTGCACTACAAATGATTAATTGAATAAATAAATAATTAAACAAAGTTAATTGTTAGTAACCTTAAAATTGTTACAAATATCCTAAGCCTCTTTAAGGGGGTAGCCCCCTATAATTTAAACAATATTGGTAGCAAAAGCATGTGAGTTCTTGAAGTCTTTGTCAAATATATTATGGATGAATTTGAGATCAAAAGCATTTGGTAACATAATGAAACTAAAAATTATTATAATACAACCATAAAATATATATTATTGGGTCTAATTCACTATATCACGTGTAGAGATCACATTGTCATCCTAACTCACTGCATCATACTTTTAGAGTTACCCTTACTTTAGGCATATCATGCTCTATATCATTGTACATTGAGCAAGTCCATTGTATCATATTTACATTTTAGAGTGACATACTCTACACCAAGCTTTCATTTACAAATCCTTACAATAGGTGGCATAATGCACTTCCCCACCCAAGGAACTCATCTTTTAATGTATTCAAAATTTATACCTACATGAAATGTATAATGCCTTCCCCTTACATATTTTTTTATCACTTTTATTCCTTTATATTGGGGACATCATGCTTTTACCTACTTAATATTACACTCTTACATTACCTTATCTTCCTTGTACATTGGGGACACCTTACCTTTCCCCCATATATGCCACTTTGCTACTAGCATCCAATATGGATCTATATCACCTTACCTACACAATTTTTGTGTTTGGAGATGCCATATTAATAGAATAAGCCACTATAGTGACCTATTTCCTTACGTTTATGTTATATATGTTCTCACATACTTATCTTCATGCTCATCCAGTGTTATATTCTTTGGTTGTTTCCTTAGCATGATGATGATTTCTACATTTATGCACAAATAAGACATGGATATTAGTTCATAAAATTATAGGATTTTCATAATTTCATTAGGAATATCTTATCTTCATTGTTAGGATTGTCATAACTTTCTTAGGAGAGTCATAGGTTCATTAGGACTGTATGTTACATTCTTAGGATAGTGATAGGTTCATTAGGATAGTCATAACTTCATTAGGATAGTTATTTATGATAGTCATATGTTTGTTAGGACTGTCATAGTTTCATTATGACTATCATAACCTTGTTAATATAGGCTTTAAGTTGATTAGGACTTTCATAACTATCTTAGGATAGTCATAGCTTCATTGAGACTATAATAAATTCATTAAGGAAATCATAATGAATGTACAATATTCATAGATTCATTAGGATTGTCATAACTTCATTAGGACAGTCCTAATGAATGTAGTACAATCATTGGCTCATTACAAATGATTACAATAGTACTCAAATGATGAAAAAAATAGTGTGTTCTATTTTCACAATAGGACCCTAGAGGATGGAAGAAGATTAGTTAAGAAAAAGTGGGTTGTCATTGTTGCTTGGATGAAACATATCTTTTGTGATTACCATAGAAACTTTAAGAAGGTGTTATCTTAAAGAGTTAGTCCATTATTATTATAACCAAGTGGTATGCACTAGATGTTTCTTAGTGTGTAAAGAGTTATCTACTATCTCATCTGATTGTATTGAAGATGGAAATGATTTCTTGGAATAATTAAAAGATGAACTTACTGATTACATCACAAACTGAACTCATTCATGCTGGAAATTTAGATCTTCCCACTCACCAACCATCAAAGTTATGTGAAAAATCACATTTTTTGGGTATGGTAATTGTTAATAACAAAGCTAAACACAATATTTTGGAGCAGTGTGTGGAAATTTTTTATATGAATGTTACTTGTCAACCTAGAAGAGAAGAAGAGTTGTAGGACTAACACAAGTTATTTTCTTCCTCACATGTTATCTTGCTAGAGAATTTGGACAAAGATGTGAACCCATTAGATGTATTAAGTATCATTCAGCAAGTAGGTGTTGATTTTGAAAAGGTATATAGCTCACCACCTCAAAGTTTCCAAAATTTTATGAGACACTATTTTCCTTGAAAATTAGGAAAGCTTCCGAAGGGTGTTTGCATATTTGTCGAATGAAAATATTATAGTTACAGTGTAGCCTAGAATATTCAAGAGAGTTTGGGTACAAAAAATTACCATTCCTAACATAGACGTGCCCACTCGAATGTGTTGGCATTGACGGTTCAACCCCAAGACACACAAAACAAAAATTAGGCTACCTTTCAACTTCACATTGCATGCATTTGACAGTTTTTGGGGCAACAAAAAACTTTCACCATGACCAAATGGTTTTGAGTCCTCAAAATCTAAGAGATATTTTTATAGAGGGGCCTCACTTACACCTATACATTTAGATAGAATTTTCTTATGTTCCACTGACTCCAAGATACGGTGCATCAAAGTTTGACAATTTTTGCACTTAAGGATCTTAAGAGAATGCATTGGTACAGTGTATCTCTGAATGTTTGTGAGATTTTGGGTGCATAAAAAGACCATGCCTATCATATATGTTCCCACCTATATGTGTTGGGGTTGATGGTTCGGCCCCATGATGCACAAAATAAAAATTAGGCTACCTTGCAACTTCACATTGCATGCATTTGACATTTTTTACAACAATAGAAAAACTTTCACCACAGCCAAATGGTTTCAAGTCCTCAAAATATAAGAGAGATTATTGTAGAGTGTACCTATGATACCCTATAGGCTTAGACAATTTTTTCCCACATACAATGAATTCTAAGACACAGTCTGTCAAATTTGATATTTTTTTCACTTAGGGCTCTTAAGAGAAAGTGTTGACACAGTGTAGTACAAAAAAATTGGGCAAGTTGGGGAGTGAAAAAAGAGCATTCCTAGCATAAAAATACCCAGCTAAATGTGTTGGCACTAACGGTTTGGCCCCATGATGGACAAAACAAAAATTAGGATACCTTACAACTTCACATTACACGCATTTAACGATTTTTGGGGTAGCAAAAAAAATTTCACCACAACCAAATGGTTTTGAGTCTTCAAAATATGAGAGGTTATTGTAGAGGGGCCTAATGAGCCCCTATAGGTTTCGAATAAATTTTCTTATGTACCACAAGTTCTAAGATGCATTCTATCAAAGTTCGATAATCTTTTGCACCTAGGGCTCTTAAAAAAAGTATTGACACAATATAGTCTAGAATGTTTAGGCGAGTTGAGGAGAAAAATAGGAGCATTCATAGCATAAAACTTCCCACCAAAACATGTTGGAACTAATATTTTGGCCCCACAATGAACATAACAAAAATTAGGCTACCTTGCAACTTCACATTGCATGCATCTAACGGCTTTTGGGGTAGTAGAAAAACTTTCACCATGACCAAATGGCTTCAATTCTTCAAAATATGAGAGATGTTATTGTAGATGATCCCTATGATAACCTATAGTATTTGAAAAAAATTTCCTATGTACCATGGATTCTGAGATACAACCTATGAAAGTTTCACAATTTTTTGCACTTACAACTCTTAAGAGAAATCGTCAACACAATGTAGTCTAGAATGTTTAGGTGAGATGGGGAGTGAAACAAGAGCATGCATATCATAAACCCACCCACACAGATGTGTTGGTTCTGATGGTTTGGCCCCATTATGAACAAACACAAATTAGGCTACCTTGCAGCTTCACATTGCATACATATGATGGTTTTTGGGGCTGCAAAAAAATTTCACCATGACCAAATGGTTTCGAGTGTTCAAAATATGAAAGAGGTTATTGTAGAGGGGCCTTATCATACCCTATAGGTTTAGACAAAATTTTCCTAAATACCATGAATTTTGAGATACAGTCTGTCAAAGTCAAACAATTTTTTGTACTTAGGGCTCTTAAGAGAAGGCATTGACACAATGTAGTTTGTAATATTTGAGAGAGTTGGGTACAAAATAGGACCATTCCTAGGGTACACTTGACCACCCAAACATGTGGGTGCTGAAGGTTTGGCCCCATGACTCATGAAACAAAAATTAGGCTACCTTGTAACTTCTCATTACACACATATATGATAGATTTTAGGGTAGCATTCAAAATTTCACCATGGCCAAATGGTTTCTAGTATTTAAAATATGAGAAAGGTTATTGTAGAGGGTCCCTACATGACCCTATAGCTTTAGAAAAAAAATTCCTATGTGCCATGAATTTTGAGATACAACCTATCTTATTTTGGTGTAATATTTTCTACAACATGATCTATGAAGGATTATCACAGTAATGACATGCATCTTCATGAATTGGTTGTCATATTAAAGTAACGAATGATTTATGAATTATTATTCTAAATATGTCAATTCAATAGACTAAGAACAACACAATGACATCACTAATGGTGTATGAATAGCCAATTTTTGTATAACCACATTTATGTTACTCATTAATGATATTTTATAGATTTCCTAACAAAAATAATTATTTTAATTTAAATGAGAGCATACATGAATATTTAGAAACACATTACATTCATTTAAACCCAATTTTAGATTGTAGACAACATTGTAGGATGTATAAGTTTAATATTACACAAATATATTTTTAGATTGTATTAAATATTACTTGTACAAATATACAAATCATATGTACATATATACAAATAAGGTTGAAATTATATTTTTTTTGCATTAACAATCAATCCAATGTACCATTTGGATCCACTCTACTCTTTATCATGTCAAGTATTGCCTCGTGGTCAGACTCGCAAACCTTTTGTAGGTTCCTATTCAATGGTTTACCCCCATATTTCATCAAATGAATGTTTGATGCCACAACAAGGTTAGAATAATGAAGAATCTTCTTGTATGTCTCAAAGTCCTTGAAAAACCACATATTGGACTTCTTCATTGGGTACCTTCTAAGCCATGTTTCAGTAACAACCATTGATCCTATATGGCACTCAATATTTTCTCCATCTATAACAAGGGATTCTAATTTCTTTTTTTCCTCAACACAATAGCACAGGTGATAATCCATTCATTCTCCATTATCTTCAACTATAATAACTACATAAACATGCCCTACAATGATATGTGCCTTCAGTGAGATGAATTTATTGAATAATTAAGATAAAGCATTGAACTTTATTAAATTTTCATGTGGATAATCTACCTGGTTGGACTAGATTTGATACGTGATCAAAGTCAATCGATGCGTCCATCTCTATGAGTTGTATTATCGAGAGTGTAACATACCAAAAGTTAATTCTAATTATTTCACCTAAGTTTTAATTCAAAATGTGAAAATATCAAGTTTGCAAATACATAGAAATAAAATTTTCCTTTTCAATAACCTTTTTGCACATTTGAAATAAACCCATTCCAAAATTACATTGCATGAATAAAATAACATTACATAATCCCAAGTAATGAATACATCTTTCATACACATTTTCCAAATAGATTCAAGATCATAATTACAAATCATAGCATACAAGAGCTTAAAGGTGCAAGAATACAATGGTCAAGTAGTCCACATTTGGAACACATATCTTTACTTTTGTTTCTCAAGCTTCATCTACCAACTGCATGAGGGAGAGCATCATCCAAGTGCTTTTCTACCAACCATACGCTTAATGTGGTCCCTCACACATCTTCCTAACTGGTAAAATGGCCCTACCCTTCAACAAAGAGTTTGGTATGGAAACCCTCTAGTATAATGCCTACCTAAGCATGGTGTCGTGTCCTACATAACTAGTCTTTCCATACACTGGATACCCGCCTAACATGCATGACACTCTCTACTAGCTATGCAATTCTAGTTCACAGTGAATTGACAAAGTGTATGTAGTTCCAATATATATATAATAAATCAAATCTACTTTCTATGAAGCAGTGTTGTATATTCACCCACCCCCTCTCTCAACTTGGAAACTCTATTGATCTTAAATAACTCTTGACTAGGTTTGACCTAAAGATATTAAAAAAAATATATTTTACTCCATAAAGTGATGACATATTTAAATTGATCTAACCAATCAAATAGGTTTAACCCAACCTCTAGTTTATCCTATCCCAAGGTAGAAACATAGTATCCAAAATCAAAAAGAATAAGAGTTAAGAATGACTAAACATGCCTAGAAAATATAGCTTCTAATGAAGAAATTACAACTCTATACTCAATTCCAAAGTCTCAGGTTGTTGAATCCTCCAACACAGTCTATCTCCAATCTAACCAATTAATCTAAGCTCTTAAACTCTCAAAAATCTACTCTCAACTCACAATAGAATTATTCCTCAAAACTCTCATTGAAATACTCTCCAACTCTCACAATGCTCTCACAGAAAATATATAGCAAAAAGAACAACAATTGAATAGAAATGAACAACCGCAATGAATCAAAATGAAGAACTAAATAAGAAACTAGTGACCTCTATTTATACATATTAAGAGAGAGACTTCAAACTAAAAGATAGCTATGAAATTTGCCACCTTTCATTCCCATGCTAGCCATGGGTTTTTCTAGTA
The DNA here is from genome assembly GCA_007258455.2 of Sequoia sempervirens. Taxonomy (NCBI): domain Eukaryota; kingdom Viridiplantae; phylum Streptophyta; class Pinopsida; order Cupressales; family Cupressaceae; genus Sequoia; species Sequoia sempervirens. The sequence continues at coordinate 321,671,817 of VDFB02047230.1, read as the reverse complement.
GAAAAGTTAGCAAATTTATCTCACAAAAAATCTCATGAACTTCCTCTAATTGCAACGACCCATTGAAAGTTTCCTTTCTTTGATCTATTCTACATTGACTCAGAATAAGTTTCCTTTCTCATAGTGCATGGAGTCCTCATCTTTTCTAGATTGTTGCTTATGCTAAATCGTGGAGTTTTTTATAACTTACATGTGTTAAAAATACTCAGTCAAATCCTTCAATCTAGAGTTGCATTTGGTTTATTATAGCCCCAATTGCTCTCATACTCCCATCATGGATTTTTCCTTCCATTTTGTCTTGCTTATGGTGTCTATATTGGAGGCTACAGTTTGCACAACAGTCAAATTCCAAATACATTCCTAACAATAACAAACTTCCCATGCCAACTTGCCAATTATGTGGCATTTTTGAATTATTCAATAGCTTGGGTCTCAGCCATATGTGTTGCATAATATGCATGTCTTTATTCAAAATTTTCTTATTTATCAAGCGTGATACGATTATCTCTTATATCATATTATATCATGTGTGAGACTTCTAGCTTTAACACCTCTTATTCCATCACATTATATATGTGAGTGGTATATTAATATAACAACTCAACTTCATATATATGTGTGTGTGTGTGTGTGTGTGTGTGTGTGTGTGTGTGTGTGTGTGTGTGTTTGTGTTATAATAACTTGTTATTATAATATATATATATATATATATATATGTTAATATATATTCATAATCATGTATTTGTCAACTTTAACACATATTTTTATATATATTAATATATGTGTATATATATGTATATGTATGTTATTTAATTAAATACGTACATATATACATATATACATATATATTAAGGTATATATACATATCTTTTTTTTAATATTTTACAATCAATATATATATATATATATATATATATATATATATATATATATATATATATATATATATATATATATATATATATATATATATCGATATGTATATATAAAGTGTGTGTATATATATGTATCCATCCAAATATGCATATGTATGATGTGTCTATGTATGGGTATACGTAGGTATTTCTATCTACGCATGCTCATAGACATATACACTCATATATATGAGTTATCATATATATATGTATCCATATATATATTTAAATACACAAAGTATATCTTAGGCTTCAATACAAGGATTTAACACCTTGACTCAAATCAACTAAACAATCATAGAGAATCAAAGACAATCACCCAAACATTCCTATTGACCAAAAATACTATCATCGAGGTTTATATACTAACACATATCCCAAAATGACTTGACAAAGCTTGTATAGCCTAGGCCATGAGTGTGTGCATTAACTCAAGTAGGCACATCAGTAGTTTCCATACCAACTTCCTCTCCTAAGTGATACTCTCCCTCTCCTCACTAGAGGGTTCAAATCTTTCCTACATCCAACTTAGTGCATCATGAATGAAGTTAATCAATAATATGAAAATTATACTCATCATATATCATTTAAATCATTAAATCATTTAAAAATAAATCCCATCTTAATGCATATTCATTCATCTCATTCATTCATTTAAATTCACTAAAACATATTTATTCATAACAAGGAAATAGTAATTGGTGTATACACAATGGGGTGTAACATATCCTCCCCCTTATGAATCATCATCCTCGATGATTTTAAGCATCAAAATATAAACATAAAATATAATAAAGATTATTTTCAAGAATTCTCAAAATCTTGCAAACATACAAAAACTTATGCTTAATCTCCAAATAGTCTTCCCAAGTGGTAGAGTCTTCTGCATCTTGGTCACACTAGACCTTACATTGCAAAACCTCTTTATTATGTAGGTGAAGGCTATGTTTTTTGAGTACTCTAAAAGGTTCGATCGTTACCACTCCTAGGTATTGTACTTGTAAAGCATTCCAATCAATAACATGATTACCTCTTGATATACACTTTTTAAGGTACAACACATGAAAGACATTATGTACCTTGGCAAGAGCTAGTGGTGAAGCAATTCGATAAGCGACAAGGTTAACTTCTTCAAGAACCTAAAAGGGACCTACATAACATGGGGCTAATTTGGATGACTTTCCAAACTTAATAGAACTCTTTTGAGGCTTAACTATGAGCAAAACCTTTTCTCCCATTAAGAAATGTCTAGGAACAAAATTAGAATATGCATAACTCTTTTGTCTATCATTTGCCTCACTAACCTTTTCTTTATCAAACTAACTTGATCCTCCATCTGATAGCATTTATGGCCCAAGGTTAATCCTATCCTCTAGTTTATCCTAGCTTATAGGAGTTTGACACTTCCTTCCATTTAATGCTTCAAATGGAGCCATCTTGATAGCAGAATGATAGGAATTATATTTGTATGCAAATTCCACTAATGGTAAATAATCTTCCCATTTGCATTGTTGATCCATGCAATACATTATCAATAGATATTCTAACACTTGGTTTACCCTTTCTATTTGACCATCTATCTCTAGGTGATATGTTGAACTTATGTTCAACTATATCCCAAGTGAAGAAAATAAGGTTTGCCAAAACCTTGGCATTACACGAGAATCTCTATCTAAGATAATTTTCACAAGAACTCCATGTAACCTAAACACCTCGTGTACAAACTTGTGAGCTATAACAGGAGATCCATCTATTAGGTTCCTTGGAATAAAATGAACTTCTTGTCACAAAAGTGTGCACCCTTTGCTGAGATGATGAAATCACTCATCCACCTTGTGAAACATGGGATGATCTCCATAAGTGTGGACTCAGATTGTAGAGATCAACCTCTAGAGAGGATTGATTCCCTTGATACCTCACCTAAACTAAGCTACCTATTATTTTTTGCTAAGAAAAGAGAGAAGGATAACATGAAATGAATCCTAAAACTAAAAGGTGATGCACAAAATGGTTTTTTGCGACCTATACAACTACCTTTGCACACACAATTGATCATAAATGAAGTTGGTTCATACACAACTCAGAGGTTTAATATGCCCATGCATCAATATTTCATAGGAAGGTTATGATGTTCACAATCTTAGAAGGAAAATCTACTATTTCTTCACAACTTTGAATTGTTTGCACAATTTACACAACCTACAACGTACAATAATACATATATTTTTCTCCCTAAAGGTGTTGATAATGAGACAAATATCAAAGGAATTAACATAACTCACATAAATATCGATCAATCATTTTGACTATACACAATAAAATAGATTATGAGAAGGAAAAAATTCTTAACTTTATTAATTTGAAAAGGTGTTACACTGTTGTACATGCCTGCAAGATATGTCTCTTTGAGTTACAATGTTACCCTTCACTGAAAGAATCATTTGATATTACAATACAATGTTGAGAATGAACAAGAACTAGAAAAAAATAACTACCCTTAGGCTACTTTTATGTTGTTTTTTTTATTGCTACATACGTGTGGAACAATAAATGAGGTTCCCTTGAAAATTGTTAACTTGCTGACATATTCTTGATGTTGAAAGATTCCTTTTTTTCTTTAACTCTTTGAAACACTCTAAGATAGCATTGAGGAAGATGGTCGTGACCTTTTCAACCCATTTAGGAAACTGCTAAAAATACTCCTATATTCCTTCATTCCTAGATACTTGCAAATTGTTGTCAATTGCTCACCATAGTTGTATTTGAACTATTAAATTATCCTTCATCCATTCAACTACTACTTGCATTATCATAGGGCATGTGCTTAAATAATTTGAAGAGGAAAGGAACTCCTTAAAGGCATGGAGAAATAAATTTGCTTAATTTAGGACACCAAGTCATCATTTAAAATCATTACTTTACCCTTGTAAGAACCTATGCACCACACTTTTAAAACCTCTATAGGATTTCCAATCAAAAATTACATACATTTGCATATCCTCCTAACATTGTCTCTCATTATTGTATCTCACCATGTTTTTGCAAGTTTTGACAGTCACTTCTTTAAAGGATTTTTTTGAACTCCAACATCAAGAATGGAAACAACATGACTTTTCTTGTAGTAATGCATTTGAATGCCCATATGATCCTTGTCATAACCTTTTATTTTATTATTACTATTATGAAAAATTTCACTTGTATAATTAAATTTTGTTTGACATTCATCCATCTAATGTAACCATTGACCTGCAAAGTATGGCATAATCCTTTACCATGAAGCTTCAATACCTCATATAAGCCTTGAGAATACCCCCTTAAATTTCTCTAAGAGCATAAAATTAATCCCAACAAGTTGATATAGCTTCAAACTTGGTTGAAATGAAGCATCTCCATTGAAGTAGGTAGCATCCATGTCCCTATGTGTATATCTAATAAAAATCTCCAATTGATTCCTCCTCTTCAGGTCCTAATCTTCTAATAGTTGGTGAATAGTCCTCACTTGGATTTTCCCCAATGGATTCTTTACTCCTGTTGTCCCAACTAGTGGAATCAAATAAATCAGATTCACTTCTTCTGGTATAACAAAGAGATTGGAACCCTTGAGTCTCTCGATTTTTTACTTCAACTTCTAGTGATTCTAAAAAGAGCCCTTTTTATAGCATCCTTCAAGTCTACTTTGTCCTTTTCTCTCTCATTCTTTTGTAGGAATTTGAGAAAAAATTTAGCAAACTTATAGGCACACAATTATCCCAACTCATCACAAATCATATTGCATGTGTGTCACCTTATTTTCATTATACTTTTCCTTATTACAATGAAAAATAATTAAATATTTGAGTTCAACACTTGTTTACCCAAAATTACTTGCATATGACTCATGTTTTGAAAGTAATTTCTTCAAGAGTCTTCAAAATCCATGTGTTCTCATGTTGTATCATATTTATTTTCTATTTCTTCTACCTTCAATATTTACTGAACCTAAATCCCTCATCTTCTGAAAAATCATAAAGTTGACTAGATCAAACACTAGAAGCATGAGAAAAAGTAATTATGAAGGAGCTATTATCTTGTGCACAACCACTATTTTGTCTTTGAACATTGCCATCAAAACCTTCTTGCTTGGAAAATTGAAATAGGTTTCTATGTACAATACTCCATCTTTTTCCATGCAACAAAAGAAGAGAAGGAAACAAATTTGGCATCTTCAAGCAAAAATATGTATTATTCTAACCGTTGCAACACTTATCATGTGTGGGTTGTCCTTTAAATTATAAAGAATTAGATGGTGCAAAAAATATAGGTGCCACATTCTACTGGAAACACCATGCAATTTCCTTTACTGTACCAATGCAGGGTCCTCTTCCTCAACAATAAATTCATCAAAACTAAACTTGTTTCAGTAGCCATCAGGGTGGTTGTAATATTTGAAACAAAATTTGAATTTCCATGCGCTATCACCAAGTTATTTAAATATTTCAATTTTTGAGGTAGCATAGAAAGGAGCACCTATTCATGAACCTCACCTATGCAGAAATGATTCTCACCCTTTTCAATTTCCTTGGCATGCATTCTCTCCAACCAATGAACATTTGGTCATGTTTATTCAACTACAAACTATACCATAATCTTGTCTCTTTTCATCATTATTTATACTTGAACATGAAACCCAAAACCTTTCCAATCAATTTTTCATAGAACAACCCAAATTATATGTGTATCATCCATTAAACCTTTGCAAACTCCTATACATCCCAACTTATGCAAATATTTTAAAACTCAGTGGCTCTTAAAAACTTTGCATATACTTTATTACATGAGTGTGACTAAACTCCATGGTGATAAATAACCTTCAAATGACTCATCTGATCCTTCCATATTTTAGACAAGCAAGTCAATATATATCCATAAAAGATATCAAAATCATACCTGAAATTGCTTACAAAGGCCTAATCACTATCATGCACATAATCATTAAAATCCTTGTACATATCTATTTTCAAGGTAGTGATTGAAATATAGTCATGCACCTCACTATTGTAGCACAATAAACCAACACATGCTCTTCTTTTGTGAAGAACATCCTCTTCAAATAAACTTACATCATGCTCAAAATGGAGTTGTCAATACTATTTTGGTTTTAAATATATGTTTGAATCTAGTCTTGACAATCTTGAGAAAGCACTTTGTTGCACTCCTTTTGCATCAATCATGTTACTCTCATAATTATTTCTATTATCAATTGTAGTATCCTTGTTGGTGCCTATGATGCCTGACATGGAGATGGATTGGCATGCTCAAATTATGGGTCTAATCTTCCTTAGACATAGCTTTTCATACTCAGATTTTTGCTTGTCCCTCTATAGAGGAACTTAGACAACATTTTAGAATCTTTTTTTGTTGGCATCCATGCATTAGCATTATCTTGATGTGAGCTAACATCATTTCTACACCTAGCTAGAATACTATTTACCCCCATGCGTATCTTAGGTAAAGAAAAAATTGTTGTTGGTCTTGTGAACACCTCTGCTTCTATCATGGTCCTCTTGTGTGCTCCCTATGGAAATTCTATTTACCTATATAGAATTCTTTCACTCAAAGCAAAAAAATGTTCCATTTGTATCCACTTCCAAGTGAAAGGATGCAATAACAAGCTCATTGACCCATGAAAACTATTCAATAAATATCTTGTAAGGATAGTTAATCACAATGCTAGACATCAAATCAATTGTTGTGTGTATTTCACTTATAATATCTTTGGATTGTGGAGTGATATTTTTTCATCAATATCAACTAACCTTCTCCTAACAGGTGTGTCATTGCTACCTTCAACTTTGGTCTTAAGAGAAAGAAACCATTGTCATGTTATGTGAAAGTCACTCTATGATAATCTCATCTTACAATTCCAAATAACCACTTCTTGTTCGAAAGGTCCTTTAGAGTTCTCAGAAAAATATTTGAACTTTGACTTTACCATCACTTTGAGAATCACCACCAAAGAAAGCAACATATTGTACACCAGAATGGATTCTTAAAGGCATGAATCCTAAATGTATTTGAGTTGCTTCCCTTTGCTTGTCAACTATTCCAAATCTGGAGTAACTGACTGTAGAAAAACCCAATCCCAAAAACATGTGTGCATATACTATAATAACTCCTATTTTCCTTGTGATCATTGTAATAATCTCTAATGATTCCTTAATAATGGCTAAATATAGTGGTGTGTTCCCCTCATTTTCTGGCTCATTAAAAATGGGATCCAAGACTTAAGGAGGAGCTATTCACCCTTGGGAGAATGGGTCCTAGGCCCTAAACCTAGGACACACATTTTCCAAGATGTGTAATTAAGTGTCGGCATTGATTAAATGAGTTTCCTTTTGAAAAATAAAATTAATTAGGTTTGTGAATACATAATTGGTCCAATTAAATGCTTAATTAAGTCCAATTAATTAATGGGATGCAAACATAGTGTGAAAATGTAAGGATGTACATTTTTCTACACTACACAAAGCAACATAATTTTATTCAAACAATTCAAATATCATTCTATATTTTGGATATTATCACAATATCCCATTCTAGCTTATCCTTGCTATAATTATCAAGCAATATAATTAAACATCATGCTTATTGACTTCTTTCAGCTTATAATCAATCTAGTTTAATTGTATAAACAATCTAGCTTATAGAACTTGCACACACAACTTTCCAAAAAAAGTAACTTGCATACAAGCATAGCACAAGTAATTTCAATCTATAATAAAACTTGAAATCTCACTAAAGTAAGAAGAGAAAGAGATATCTTCATCATTCCTTGCTTAAAATAGTTCCTGTAACTTTTGTGCTTCAACTCCAAAAGCTCAGCCCATTGCCCTCTCTGTTCTCAGCTCTCAAATTGTGATCCTAAAAAAAAATCCTATATTCTTTAACTCTTAGAAATATTTTTTCTCTCAAATGAACTCTCCCTACACTCTCAAATATAGAAAACATATATTTCACAATTTCACAAATGCACAAAACTCAATTTTTGACAAGAAGAATGAACAGCTATTTGTGTGCAGTTTGTCAAAATTCTATGAATGCACAAAACAACACAGAGTTGTTGCTATGTTTCCCAATCAACTGGGAATACCCAAATCAAAATGTGGAAGCACAAACAATGCAAGGAGACATTCAAATTTCTTTTCTATTCAATAAATTGGAAATGACATTACAGGAGTAAACATAAAAACTTAGAAAATAAACCTAAGCTACAGATTACAAACTATTGGGAGAAATCAAGAGCTTCTCACATAAACTGACCACTTTCAAGAGCTTCTGGGAGCTCATTGTTAGGAGTTACGCAGAGCTCTATCAAGAGAAATCACTACTCACATACAAATAACATACAACCACTATTATTCAAGACCTTCTAGGAGCTCACACAAATCATTCCCTCTTCACAAACTGATATTGCAAAAACTTCTTCCAACTAACTTGTTGCTGTCAACATTCATTATTTTTGTCTTTTCAACATTCTCTCTCAAAAATTTGAAATTACCTACCACCATAAATTGGGAATTCAAAATGGCCTACCACATTTAATTTTGGAGTTGTTTGGAGCTGCAGGGATGAAGATCCTAAAAACTGTCATTGAAGATGGGGCTCTTGACGGATAGGTGAAACAGCTGGGGTACTGACGTGAGATTAGGCTCAGGAGAAATAAATTCCAACACTCCCCCTTTTTCCTAAGCCGACGAAACAAGATCAATCCTGATCCAAATCAACAACACCCAAACTTTTCCTTAGGTGCTCAAAGTTGTCCTTGCCCAAAAGCTTGGTGAATATGTCTATTAGTTGTTGCTCATACCTACAAAACTTCACTCTAATTTCACCATTTTCAACCAATTCTCTAATAAAGTGATACCATATTTCAATGTTCTTTCTTCTTCCATGAAACATAGGATTTTTTGTCAAAGCTATTGATAAAACATTGTCACAAAATATTGTTGTTCCATCCTGTTGGTGATTTTTCCAGCAGTACCAAGCAATTCTCTAAAAAGTGGCCAACTCTTATAGTGAAGAAATGCAGGGTTAGTGGCCAAAAAATGAGTATAGGATTTTGTGGTCCTTACTCCTTCACTTCAGGCTATGTGAAACCTAGGAGGGTGATCCCAATTGTGTTTTTGTGAAGTGTATTCAATTAGTAACACATTTATACACAGATTGATACCTATTTATTGCAAATAAAACCCATCTCACTGAAGATTTGGGGGATCTTTGGATGAATGACTATCTATTTGCTAAGGATCAGGATATTCCTAACCCACACTTATCCTTGAAAATATTTCTAAATGAATATTGTTCTTATTTTAAGTCCATGGCCAAGTACGCTATTTTCTCATTTCATGCAACATTTTCTAACAAACTAACCAGTGTCTCATCAATTGGAGCAACAGAGTCAAAAATGTAAGAATCAAAAATATATAAACTACTTAATTTAGAGATAGGCGATTTATGAAAACTCACGATGCCTGAAACACTCACTTCTTATGAACCCTAAGCAATTCCTTAAAAAATATATAACCCTATTCAAGCATTTTAATCAACTCCTTGAGTTAAAGCTGCAAAAAGAATAATACATTCAAATGGAAAATTTGAAGATGAATGATAACACCATTAGTATTTTTCATTCATGACTTGTAAGAAATATACATAGGAGAGTATTTATTTCTAGACAAAGATTTGTTTTGATTTTAGTAGTTTCTATAAATCTCATTTAAGACTATTACATAAAGGATATCATAACCAAGACAAAGTACTAGCCTATTTATCGGTATTCTATTTAAAGTTCCTTTTCTGAACTTAGCTTTCACCTAAAACCCTACTTAGACTTAAAAATATGACCTCTGTAATAAGCCATGAAATCCCTTTTATATAATAAGGGAGCAACAAGCATCAGGCTCAATTACATTTACATTTCATTTCATTTTCTCTAGAATTCGAGACATCCTCAATTAGTTACATGCAATCATTAAGGAAAATGGAAGAGTAAAAGACCACAATCCATATTCCTTGCATGAGGACACGCCAGCTCCTTAAAAGGCAGACTTTCTTGCAGCAACATTGAATCCTCATCCCTATTGACCAAAGAAGATTCTCCACTAGCGGCTCCAGTACAAACTTGTATATCATCCAGAAACAACATACATGCTACCAAGATCATTTAGTTTGGCACTTCTCCAATACACCAGCCCAAAAACTTTCCATATCAGTGCTAGAAACAAGAAATCACATGAATGTTGAATAGGACAATCCTAACAAAAGGGGCATGGTATCATAAAAAACAAAAATAGGGCACAGTCATCATTCTGAGTCATCAACCTCAAAGGATACTCGCCCAAGTTTTGCTCATGGTGGGACTGGAGAAACCATCACCACCTCCTCTTCAGAATCCATGGTACTAGGGAGAGGGGATAATAATCACCCTTTGGATTAGTGTCACCCTCATTGTCTGAAGGATTATTAGAAATATCACTTGGAGAATTACGTCCTCCTAGACAGGCCTTACAATGCTTACATTCCTTTTTTCCTTCTTTTCATATTCCACCAGCCTTTTTTCTTTGTGTTTGACCAATTCTTCTTAAACGATTCAGCCCTATAGATGGTAATTCTTCTTGACACCATACTTCTTGAATTTCATGTGTCCCCTTCTACTCTTTGGTGTATCAGGAACTCCTTGTGTCTCAATTTCATGCTCAGGAGCATTTTCCTCATACTCAAGCGAAGTCAATCCCTTAGACTCTCAAACCGCCATGGCATACTCATCTAGGACAAGAACATTCACTTCCTAACTCAAGAATAATTAATACTCACACACTTCTTCACTAACACCTCACATTCACTATAGACTAAAATAAGATGAAAGTGAACAACAAACAGTATGCATTAAATAGACAATTTGGAGCATGCAAAATTAATGATTCAAGAACTCCTCACGTGAGCAAGTTGATAATTTTAACAGCTTGGCTTTAAATCTCGACCATCGATTTTAAAATATTTAAAACTTCATCCATGGTGATTTAAGCCTCATTTTTATGCCTTTAGCAACTTGTTCATAGAAAACAACGATGCCATCTCAAATTTTTCCACGACTTCTTTCAATCTTGATTAATCATAAGCAATCTATCAATTACCATATATCGCCAACCTAATTCGTGCTTTTTCATTAATATCGGCAAAGTACATAAGACCGGTGTTTCTTAGAGAGAATATTTCCTTATACACTTCATTGCTCATCGTTGATCTTCCCCAAATTTTTGGGTGCAATCAGCAATGAAAGTACTACAGCGGTGAATTTTAGTCCGTTGAATCATCCTATTTTAAAACTACATCAATGTTTCTCAAGTCACCTTGCTACTTTCCTTTATACAATGTCATCGGGATCCTGCCATGTTGCCTCTCCATGTAATAGTTGTCACTTATTACTAATATACCTCATCTTTGTCTAGCTCCATCAACGATGCAAGTGTTTTATGTGATGAAATATTAGCCCTTGGATCTGCGGCCTATCCTTTGATCATGCTCATTTCCCATCGTGCATCACTAATTCAAACCTTGCAACCTTGGCTCCCATCAACGATAGGAAATGCAGTGAAGAAATTAGATTTAGACATGTACACCTGCATAAAAATAAATGGTACAAAATACATCACACATAAGATCTTATCATACTAGCGAAAGAAAATTTTAAATAGAGAACTCCATCGCTCATCGCCACTTTGGAACTTAAGCTTTGAAATGAATCCACGATGAGCGATAAAACATAGGCTGTCACTCATCGCTAATTCTCCTCATATGTTTTGCGAGAAATTAGCAATGAGAGATCTTGATAGTGACATTACATATCGTGTATCGCTAATATAAAACCTAGCACTTAAACATATCCACGATCATGCAATACAAAGGAATTCCATCATATCACTCATCATTGATCTTAAGTGTATCATTTTATGACCATTTGTGATGAGCGATAAGAATGTAAGGTCGGAGGACATTGCTTATCGCTATTACAATGCTCAAGGATCGAAATCCATTAGGGATAAGGAATTCCTTAATAATACATGGAACATCGCTCATCACTGATTGTTCCAAGAGCTCCAGCAGCTATTCACGATGAGCGAGAACAAAGAAATTTTTCTCATCACTCATCACTGATTTGAGACATACACTTTTAAAAAGATTAGCGATGGGTGATAAAAGTATGATGGTTGTCGGGACCTGAGTGAAAACTTTAAGCATGTGCACTTAAATTGTTTTGAGGAGGGGATCCTCTAGGATGATGTGAGAGAAGGGGCTCAAAAACTTCGAAGTCAAAAAATGCAAAGGATGTAAAGGCCAAAAAGGGGCCCTCTACTTAACCTTATAAGAAATGGGAAATTTAGACCTAGGTATGAGGGACCAGTTACCTGATGATAGTGAATGACATAAGACATAATAGTGGCTCCTCTTGGGGACACATGCCTCTTGCAAGCATGGTGAGATCCCAGAATTTTGGGTGAAGCACACCAGGCACAAAAACCAAAAAGAAAAGGAAACAACATATGCATAAGATTTTACAGAGGCCAAAAAACCTAGAAAGGGAGATCCAATCTCCACTTCACTTGAAAAACTTCTTTCGAGGTGAAAATTTTAGTATACACTCTACAATCCAACCAGGCTTTATTTCCTATTCGGTGGAACCAGGCCACTAAAACCTCAGGCTAATTCTTGCCTCTATCAAAAACCAGCCTTTTGAAAGAACTAATGTCTTTCCATCCATATTTATCTCTATCATACCACTGCAAAAAATATAGTTATCTCTTTACACTTAGAAAAATATGGATATCCTTGGGGTCCTTCTGATTACAAACAATGTTACTCGCATTTTTCTCAAATTTTTTAAGTATATTGTTGCTAGTGTAATCCTGGTCATTTTGTATTGTATTATCAGGCACAAACTACAAACTTTCATCATTACATGACACATATGTGTTATGTTCATCATACAAAACATGTTCATAATGAAAAAAACATTTCTTGTTACTCATCTTATTGTCATGCTCCATCAAAATACCTCCCAACTAAATTGGAAATTGAAAACATCCATACTCTTCCAAGTAGCTGGCATCATGATACTCAACCTTGTCTACAAAATTTATATCAAATGTAAAACATTCATAGGAAATTCCCTCAAGGAACTCATCAGTGTGTTGCTTTGTTTACTCAAGACCACACTCTAACCTTGTACCAGATGCATCATCAGAATTCTCAACAAAGAGTGGATTATCTTTGTACCAATAAGGATCATCATTTCTTATCTCTAGTGCAGATGGAGGCTCATCAAATAAGGGGTTTTCCCTTACATTCATTTTTGACATAAATTCCTCTTCCTCCTTAGCATGCAAATTTAATTCTTCCATATCATCATACTCTGAAACACTAGAGTCAGTGTCCTCTTCATAGGCATAGTCATAGTTATCCCTAAGCTCATAGCCACTAATACCATCTTTTATTTCATCCTATAATTGTCCAGTACACATCTCTAAAAATTTTGACATATCCACACAATTTGAGATATCATGATCAAAAAGCTCTTCAAGCTCTATAGCCCTATCACCCAAAAATGGTGGCATCTTATTGCTCAAATTCTCATCACAATGCATAAACTGATTATCTGAGAGTGAACTCATGTCATCCTCATCTGTTGCAAAACTTTCCAACTCTACTTCATGGGGATAATCATAATCAATAGAGAATTTACCATACTCAATGCCATCATCATTACTACATCAAGAGAACCTATCAATATTGCAATTATGTTCCAAATTTTTAGACTGAATGCTCATTCTTATGCCTTCCATAGTACAACAAGTTCTATAAACTTTAAAAGAATTGAAACCACACATTTCATTTGGTTCATTGAGGTGTACATTTTCAACCTTTACTCTACTCTCTTCTTCTTTATGTGATATCTCACTGCGTGACGCATATGGAGCAGCAGAATCATTATCATCACAGGTTGAAAACATGACATCCTTTTGATGATCATCTCTAATATTTTCAAAAAGAGAAAATTATTCACATACTTGGTCAAGCTTAACAGGCTTCAACTCCTTTGACAGAGCACTCAAACCTGGTTCATAAGATTCATAAAATAAATCAATGCATTCTAAATTTTCAAGTCTGTGACACTCAGGGATTGCAGCCAAGGTATCCATAAATCTTGTATAGAGATCATATGATGATTCTCCTTCATGTTTCCTTATACAAGAGAGGGATTGAACAGAAACCATAGGATCACATATGCATGTAGGTTCTTGACAATATGTTTGGGGCTCTATATGATCAACATAATGGAATGATGTGTAAGATGAACCAATAGGGGTGTAGTTGTTTTGACATTCATTTTCAATTTTTGACTTACACCTTTCATTAACATTTAGTACCTCAGGGCAGAAAACACTTATATTCAAATGACCTTTGTGCATTCCATATTTCTGATTGTTTTCAACACTCATGGCTATCCCATAGGCTTGATGCAAGGTTTTAGGATCCTTATCTCTTAGCAGATAGCTCATATTATTATCAAAATCTCCTAAATAAACAACCAAACACACTACATCACTTAGTCCCAAAGTCTCAAGAACATCCCTCAATGTTTTAGCAAATCTTCAATTAAATGTTGGAACCAGCTCGTCCTCTTCTTTTTCAATGCTCATAAATTTATTGAGCACAAAACTATCCTTGATTCTTTCACCAAACTGCTCCATGAACACTGCTTTGAACTCATCCCAAGAACAAACAGAGCATGTTGGTAAATCAGAGAACCAATCTATTTAATCTCCTTTCAGGGACTGAACAAATAATGTCATAATCACATCCTCATGATCAACTTCATAATCTTACATTAAATTGTTAAATTCTTGTAGATGATTTCTTGTTGATTCACTCTTTATACCACTGAATTTTGGTAACTTATCTTTGATTTCATATGGAAAAACATTTGGGTAACCATTAATACAACTAAAATTTATGGCTCTATGTCTTCCAGTGCTGAAATTTCTTTTATTACATAATAGGGGCTGATTACAAATCATTGTTACATTTGGGTCCACATAGGGATGCATAGGTTGATGATACATTTTCTTATACCCTTACAAGCCTTTTCCTATTAACTTTGTAGTTACACAAGGTACTTCAAACTTCTTTTACAACCTGATCTTAAGATTTTATAATACAAATTCCTATCTCAACATGCTTAAGATCTTCTAAATGATTTTCCTCTAAAATATTTCATACTTCACTTCATAATAGATCCTACAATCTAGTAACACATAAGTATGTCTAATAATCACTACTATTATTTCCCTTTTTAGTGCTATTTCACCTAATAGGGAACAAAATTTTACAAGACTTATCACTATGGTTTTCATATACAGATTTATCTTTCTTGAAAACCAAAAACTGAAGAATACCTAGATATGTGCAATTGCTGCAAATTCTTCTTCCTGACTGGAAATCTTTATGATTTGAAATGTTCTTTACATCTTCATGAGGTTCTTTGACAGAGTCACCACCTCTCTTCATAGAGGATTGAAATTCAAGAAACATGAAGCTCTTCAAAGATGAATTTCCTTCTAGGTCTTCTCCCACGGCAAAGTCACACATAGATTCATTTAAAATTGTTGCAACACAACCACTTCCAGGTTTGAAAAATTCTCAATATCTGAACCAGATATTCAAATTCACCAAATTCTTGACTTCAAGGATAGATGATCTTCTATCAAAATTTTATCAAGTTAGTCCCCAGTTGAGTCACCATTTTTGTTGGTGATTTTTCCAGTAGAACCAAGCAATTCTCTAAAAAGTAGCCAACTCTTATAGTAAAGAAATGCAGCGTTAGTGGCAAACACAATGATCATAGGATTTTGTGGTCCTTACTCCTTCACTTCAAGCTTTTTGAAACCTAGGAGGGTAATCCCATCTGTGTTTTTGTCAAGTATATTTGATTAGTAACACATTTATACACAGATTGATTCCTATTTAATGCAAATAAAACCCATCTCACTGAAGATTTGGCAGATCTTTCGATGAATGACTATCTATTTGCTAAGAATTGGGATATTCCTAACCCACACTTATCCTTGAAAATATTTTTAAATGAATATTGTTCTTATTTTAAGTTCATGGCTAGGTACGCTATTTTCTCATTTCATGCAATATTTTCTAACAAAATGACCAGTGTCTCATCAATTGGAGCAACAGAGTCAAATATGTAAGAATCAAAAATATATAAACTACTCAATTTAGAGATAGGCGGACTATTTTCATATTGCTTTGCATTTATGAAAACTCACAATGTCTAAAACCCTCACTTCTTATGAACCCTAAGCAATTCCTTACAAAATCTACAACCCTATTCAAGAATTTTAATCAACTCCTTGAGTTAAAGTTGAAAATAGAATAATACATTCAAATGGAAAATTTGAAGATAAATGATAACACCATTAGTATTTTTCATTCATGACTTGTCAGAAATATACATAGGAGAGTATTTGTTTCCAGACTAAGATTTGTTTCGATATAAATACTTTCTATAAATCTCATTTAAGACTATTACATACAGGATTTCATACCCAAGACAAACTATTGGCCTATTTATCAGTATTCTATTCAAAGTGCCCTTTTTGAACTTAGCTTTCACCTAAAACCCTACTTAGACTTAAAAATCCAACCTCTGTAATAAGCCTTGTAATCCCTTTTATGGAATAAGGGAGCAACAAGCATCAGACTCAATTACATTTACATTTCATTTCATTTGCACCAGAATTTGAGAAATCCTCAGTTAGTTACATGCAATCATTAAGGAAAATGGAAGAGTAAAATACCACATTCCATATTCCTTGCATGAGGACAGACTAGCTCCTCAAAAGGCAGAGTTTGTTGCAGTAGCATTGAATCCTCATCCCTATTGAACAAAGAAGATTCTCCACTAGAAACTCCAATACAAACTTGTATATCGTTCGAAAACAACATACATGCTACCAAGGTCATTTAGTCTGGCACTTCTCCAATACACCAGCCTGAAAAATTTCCATATCAGTGCTAGAAACAAGAAATCACATGAATGTTGAATAGGAAAATCCTAAAAAAAGGGCCATGGTATTATCAAAAACAAAAATAGGGCACAGTCATCACTCTGATCATCAACCTTAGAGGATACTCACCCACATTTTTCTCGTGGTGGGACTGGAGGAACCGTCACCACCTCCTTGTCAGAATCCTTGGATGGTACCAGGGAGAGGGGATAATAATCACCCTCTGGATTAGTTTCACCCTCACTATCTGAAGGATTATTAGAAACCTCACTTGGAGAATTACATCCTCCCAAATAGGCCTTATAATGCTTACATTCCTTATTTTTCCTTCATTTCATATTCCACCAGCCTTTTTTCTTTGTGTTTGACCAATTCTTCTTAAACAATTCAGCCATGTAGATGGTAATTATTTTTGCCACCATACTTCTTGAATTTCCTACATTCCCTTCTACTCTTTGGCATATCAGGAGCTTATTGTATCTCAATGTCATCCTCAGGAGAATTTTCCTTAGCCTCAATCAAACTCAATCCCTTAGACTCTCGAACCACCACGGCAGACCTACTCATCTAGGACAAGAACATTCACTTCCTAACTCAGGAATAATTAATACTCACACACTTCTTCACTAACCCATGCCTCACATTCACTGTAGACTGAAATAAGATGAAAGTGAACAACAAGCAGTCTGCATTAAATAGACAATTTTGGAGCATGTAGAATTAATGATTCAAGAACTCCTCGCATGAGCGAGTTGATAATTTTAACAACTCAGCTTTGAGTCTAGACCATCAATTTTAAAACATTTAAAACTTCATCCATGATTATCTAAGCCTCATTTTTATGCCTTTAGCAAATTGCTCATAGAAAAGAGCGATGCCAGCTCAAATGTTGCCACGTCTTCTCTAAATCTTGATTAATCATATGTGATCTATCAATTGGCATGTATCGCCAACCTAATCCGTTCTTTTTCATTAATATCGGTGAAGTACATAAGACCAGTGTTTCTTAGAGAGAATATTTCCTTATACATTTCATCACTCATAGTTGATCTTCCCCAAATTTTAGGGTGCAATCAGTGATGATAGTACTATCGTGATGAAGTTTAGTCCATTGGATCATTCGGATTTAAAACTACATCAATGGTTCTCCAATCATCTCGCTACTTTCCTTTATACAATGTCCTCAGGATCCTGCCATGGTGCCTCTTCATGCAATAGTTGTCGCTTATCGTTGATATACCTCATCTTTGTCCAGCTCCATCAGTGATGCAAGTGTTTTATACGATGAAATCTCAGTACTTGGGTCTGCGGCCTGTCCTTTGATCACGCTCATTTCCCATCATGCATTACTAATTCAAACCTTGCAACCTTGGCTCCTATCAACAATGAGAAATGAAATGAAGAAATCACATTTAGACACATCCACCTGCATAAAAATCAGTGGTACAAAAGACATTGCACATAAGATCTTATCATACTATCGAAAGAAACTTTTAAATAGCGAACTCCATCGCTCATCGCTACTTTGGAACTTAAGCTTTGAAATGAATTTTCGATGAGCAATAAAACATAAGGCCATTACCCATCGCTAATTCTCCTCATGTGGTTGTGAGCAATTAGTGATTAGAGATCTTCATAGTGACATTACATATCACATGTCGCTAATATAGAACCTAGCACTTAAGACATATCCATGATCACATGATACAAAGGAATTCCATCATATCACTCATCACTGATCTTAAGTGTATCATTTTATGACCATCCGTGATGAGAAATAAGAATGTAAGGCCAGAGGACATCAATTATTTCTATTACAATGCTCAAGGCTCAAAAGCCATTAGCGATAAGCAATTCCTTAATAATACATGGAACATTGCTCATCGTTGATTGTTCCAAGAGCCCCAACAGCTATTCGCGATGAGTCAGAACAAAGAAATGTCGCTCATTGCTCGTCGTTGATTTGAGACATACACTTTTAAAAAGATCAATGATGGGCGATAAAAGTATGATGGCCGTCGGGACCTGAGTGAAAACTTTAAGCACGTTCACTTAAGTTGTTTTGAGGAGGGGATCCTCTAGGATGATGTGAGAGAAGGGGCTCAAAAACTTCTAAGTCACGAAATGCAAAGGATGTAAAGGCCAAAAAGGGGCCCTCTACTTAACCTTATAAGAAATGGGAAATTCAAACCTAGGTGTGAGAGACCAGTTACCTGATGATAGTGAATGACATAAGACATAACTTAGGCAACTGGAAACTTGGAATGCAAGTCACTACAACAATACAACGAACAAGGGTTGTTGGACTCATAGGCCATTTCTGCAAGATTTTAATCAACATAAAACCCTAGCACAGTGATGGGGACACTGTATGATGTTGTGGTTGTGTTAATAATATGTGGTTGTCATATATGTCAACGCTATTAGCATAAATGTATTTGAAGTTGTATATGTCGAGGATATTGAGAAAATTGTAATAAATGAGTTCCAGGTTGTTAGTGGTGAAGTGAAGTTCAGTATGGTGGTTATTTTTGTATGTTGTTGATCAAAGGTTGTGGACTAAATATTTTTTTTGAGTGTATCTAGTTTATCCATGTCGAGTTTCATAGATCCACATGAAGATTTGATTGAGTTATGAAGATTTTCATTCAAACAATTTTTTTGTTTCTTCAGTTGGTGTTCCTGATTGAAGATGATGCTATTTCAGTTAGTTTAGTTGTTGTTGATGCTTCTCTTGTGATTCATGATGCTTGTGGATGTTTCTATATCGTTCTCTATCTTTTTTGCATGTCCACATTGATTGTTGTGATCATGGTTGGCAATTTTCTCTTGCGTGTTCATGTTTTTCTTGTTCTTGGCCGACATAGTGTTTGTAGCATGTTGTGGATCTTCAAGGAGAAATTAATTGAAGTGTCTTCATGCTAGAGATGTTTATTTGGGTCCTCACTAAGTTGTTGCCGACCTTTTTTGATTCACATTGATAATATTTAATGTTTTGGGCTGACAGTTTATATTCATTTTATTATGTCTTTGTGGTTGACTTGTAGTGATGAAATTTCATGTTGCGGATATATAAGAGAAATTGTTTATTCGAATTTAAGTGTGAAAATGGTGTGCTTCTGTGTGTGTTTGCGAATAATGTTCTAAATCATTTAAAGGCAGAGTAGAGTGTGAAGAATTGTGAAGAAGAGTGAAGAAGTGTGAAGAGTGAAGAAGTGCTCATGTGCTTAATTGGAACTATAATCAGGCATTAGCATATGCTATTTTCTCAATTCAAAATCCAGATGGCTTTAATCTGAATCTCTTTGTAACACAATGTGTCTTCCTTTTTAATTGAGCAGTGAGCTCTAGGAAGTGTGCCTGAATGTATGTGCATTCCCCATATTTCATTTTCATTATACTTTTAACAGGGTATAATCTTATGGATTGACCTCTACCGTGGTTTTTCCCCTAACATGGTTTCCATGTAAAAAATATTTGTATTGTCTGTGTTGATGATGTGTTGATGATTTATGTTTTCATGGTTAATAATCATATTAGAGAATAAGTTTAATAAGTTTAATAAGTTTTGAATTTCCGTGACAATTGATTCACCCCACCTCTCAATTGTCTACCCTTGTAATTCCAACAATTGGTATTAGAGTAGGTTCCTTGGAAGAAGTTTAACAACTTAAGGTGATCCAGGATGGAAAGTTACAAGGATAGTCTGAGATTTGATGGAACAAATTATTCTTTTTGGAAGACTCGAATGGAGTGTCATCTGAGATGCATTGGTGAACCCTACTAGAGCACTACAAGTAATATGTATATTATTCCACATAATGGTCCTACTACTTCTGTTGAGATCAGAGGTGTTGAGTATAATATATGGGCTAAGGAAGCTTTCTTGAGTGCTTTGATTGATTATGAGATGACAAATGTTATGGATCTGAAGACTGCTTATGAGATCTAGAAAAATTTGGAAACCTTGTATGAAGGTGATGCTAATGTGAAGATTGCTAAGTTGCAAAGTTTGAAAGGGAAATATGAAAGGTTGAGAATGGGTGATGATGAGAACATTAATACTTTCATGCAAAGAGTGAATGAAATTTTGTGTGGTATTAGATGTGTTGGTGGAAAGATAGATGAATCTGAGATTGTTGCTAAAGTACTCAGATCCCTACCTAATTCTTACAAAGTCAAAGCTAGTGCTATTGAATAGCTTCAGACTGTAACAAACATAACCAAAGATACATTGGTTGGTAAGCTTACTACTTTTGAGTTGAGAAAATTTGGTGATGCCCTTCCTAAGGTTGAATCTGCATTTAAGGCTACTACTTCTAGAAGAGATAGATAGAGATATGATCCAAGTGAGATTTCATCTAGAAAGACATTCAAGTATCAGGATGAAATCAGACAGATTGAAGAAGAAGAAAGAGAGCTAGAAGAGTTGGAAGCACTTATTGTCAAAAGAGTATTGAGAGGAAAAGGTAAGTATGAAGGAAAATTACCTCTTAAATGCTTTCTTGCAATAATATGGGTCATTTTGCATCAAGGTGTTTGAAATGAGCTGCTAAACCAAGACATAACAAGACTAGATTTTAGAAGATGTGTTACTATGTTGTTGATGAAGGTGTGACAAATGATGAATCTAATAAAGGAAATAGAAGTGATGATGAATGGGTATTTATTGCTATCAAGGAAAATAATCATGTATCTACTGAATTTGTTGGTTGTACAAATGTGCAAAAAGCACTGGCTGCTTGAGTTGAAGAAAAAGATGAATGGGTAATTGACAGTGGATGCTCACATCATATGACAAGAGACAAAATTAAGTTTGTAAGCTTGGAAAAGTATGATAGTGGTGTTGTGAGATTTGGTGATAATAAAATTGGTGTGATCCATGGAAAAGGTTGCATTTCTCTTGATGGTAAGCATAATACTGATGATGTTATGTATGTAGAAGGCTTGAAGCATAATCTTTTGAGTGTTGGTCAAATGGTTGATAAGGGATAAAATCTTCAATTCAAGGATGGAAAGTGCAAAATATTGAGTTCTGGAAATGAAATTGTATTAGGTACCAAAAAAAAAGCTAATATCTTTCACTTGAGTGTTGCTAGTAAAAGTTGTTTGATTGCTTAAGTTGATGATAGTTGGTTATGGAATAGGAGGTTGTGTCATGTTAACTTTGATAATATTGTCAAGATAAGTTCCACTAAGGCTGTGAGAGATCTACCTAAGTTAGTGAAACCTACCAATGCAATATGCAAGGAATGTCAATTGGGAAAGCAAACTACAATTTCATTTTGGAGTAAAAATCATTGTTCAAATGAATTGTTAGAGCTTGTGCATATTGATTTGTGTGGTCCCTCTAAGGTTAGAATTTTACAAGGTTACAAGTATTTCATGTTAATCATTGATGATTATTCTAGAATGGTATGGGTTACTTTCTTAAGGGAGAAATCTGAAGCACTAGATAAGCGTAAGATCTTTAAAGCTATGGTTGAGACAGAGACAGGTTTGAAGATTAAATGTCTAAGATCAGATAGAGGTAGTGAATTCACTTTTAGTTAATTTAATACTTTTTGTGAAGAACATGGAATAAAGAGAAAATTATTTGCATCACAGACCCCTCAGCAAAATGGAGTTATGGAAAGGAAGAACAGAACAATTGAAGATTTTGCTAGAACTATGATGCTAGAAGGAAATGTTCCTCATATCTATTGGAGAGAAGCAGTGAGTATTGTTGTGTACACACTCAACCAGGTACAAATCAAAGGTGATACAAGTAAGACCCTTTTTGCGCTATGGACTGGTCAAAATCCTACTGTTAAATACCTCAAGATATTTGGAAGCAGATGTTATATTAAGAGAGATGAATACATAGGAAATTTTGATGCTAGGAGTGATGAAGGTGTCTTTCTGGGTTATGCTACTAAAAGTAAGGCCTACCGGTGTTACAATAAAAGATTGAAAAAAATGGTTGAAAGTGCAAATGTTAAGGTTGATGAAGACTTTGGTACACTATCCAGAACCTATGGATATGACTTTGATGATCAAGATGACAGTACAAATGAAGGAAAGAAAGTTCAAACTACAACTCAAGTGCAAATCAATCTGGTAAATCAAGAAAATGAAGAAGAAGGAGAAACTAGTGAAAGAGCAGAAGAAATATTAGAAGAGCCTGAAGTTGAAGAAAATCCTAAGAAGACTCTAAGGTATGTAAGATTGAATCATTCAGAAGATCAGATTATAGGTGATAAGAACAAAGGTGTCCAGACTAGGAGAAATATTATAGAAGAGTATTGCTTGATTTCAAAGACTGAGCCTACTAGTGTGAATGAAGCATGTAAAGATGAGCATTGGATTGAAGCAATGAAAGAAGAGTTAAAATAGATTGAAAAGAATGATACATGGATTCTTGTTCCCAAACCTAAGGATAAGAATGTCATTGGGACCAAATGGGTCTTTAGAAACAAACTGAATGAGCAAGGTGAAGTGGTTAGAAACAAAGCAAGACTAGTATGTAAAGGATATTCACAAATCGAAGGAATTGATTTTGAAGAGACCTTTGCCCCTGTTGCTAGAATTGAAGCTGTAAGATTATTTATTTCCTATGTTGCTCACAAGAACTACAAATTTTATCAAATGGATGTAAAATCAACTTTTCTAAATGGTGAATTGGAAGAAGAAGTGTATGTTGAGCAACCTGATGGACTCCAGTTGACTGATAAATAAAATATGGTGTGTTGGTTGAAGAAAGCATTGTATGGACTCAAGCAAGCCCCTAGAGCATGGTATGCAAGATTGGACAAGTATTTGTTGAAGCTTGGATTTAACAAAGGTAGCTGATAGTAATATGTATTTCAAGAATGATGATAAAGATTTGATTGTTGAAGTCTTTGTTGATGATACTATTTTTGGAGGAGATGATGCTTTGTGCATGAAGTTTGCTAATGAGATGTAGAATGAATTTGAGATGTCTATGATTGGTGAGATGAAATTATTTTTGGGATTGCAAATTACTTAGTTAGATAAAGGGATTTTTATATCTCAGTCCAAGTATGTGAAGGAATTGTTGAAGAAGTTCAGTATGGAAGATTCAAAGCCAGTTGGTACACCCATGGTGATCAGATGCAAGTTGACAACAAAAGATGATTCTTCGAAAGAAAATCAGACAAGATACAAATCAATGATTGGTGGATTGTTGTACTTAACTCAAACTAGGCCTGATATCATGAATGTTGTATGTATTGTTGTAAGATTTCAAGCTAATCTGAAAGAATCTCATGTGAGTGTTGTGAAGAGAATTTTCAAATACTTGAAGGGAACTGTTGATCTTGGCCTATGGTATCCTAAAGATGATGAACTTACTTTGAGTGCCTTTACTAGTGTTGACTAGGTAGGAGATGTGAATGATAGAAAAAGTACTAGTGGTGGAGCATTTTTCTTGGGTAAGAAGCTAATTTCATGGTTAAGCAAGAAGTAGAATGCCATTTCCTTATCTATTTCAGAGGCTAAATACATTGCTGCTAATAATAATTGTACTCAAGTCATGTGGATGAAACAGATGTTGAAGGATATCATAATTATATATAATGAGCATATTGCTATATTCTGTGATAACTCAAGTGTTATTAACATTTCCAATAATCTGGTGTTGCATTCAAAAACAAAGCATATCTCTATCAAGTTTCACTTTTTGAGGAAGAAGGTAAGTGCAAAGGAAGTCGGATTGGAGTATATGCCTACTAAGGAGAAAATTGCAAACATATTTACCAAGCCATTGCCTAAGGATAATTTTGAGTATCTCATAGGGAAGTTAGGAGTGATTATCCCTCCTAATCAAAATTGAGGATACATTGCATTGCATCAGTCTGTGCATTTCATAGTCATATCTTGTCTCGGATT
Organism: Sequoia sempervirens; assembly: GCA_007258455.2. Lineage (NCBI taxonomy): Eukaryota > Viridiplantae > Streptophyta > Pinopsida > Cupressales > Cupressaceae > Sequoia > Sequoia sempervirens. The sequence goes on along the minus strand of VDFB02047230.1, from coordinate 321,646,898 downwards.
GATGTTGTGGTGGCTGCTACTTAGGGGGAGTAGTCAGATGTTCAAAAATTCAAATATGTGGTTCAAAGCTTAGAGAAATTTTTCATTGATGTCAAAGGGGGAGAAGATTCATGTGAAAAATTGGTGATTATCTGAGGAGAAGAGCCTTATGAGGAGAAAGATTATGTGAAAGTGTTGAGGAGAAGATGATTCAAAACCTAAGAAAGAGTTAGTTGTGTTGATGTTGTTTTTCACATCATGTGTTCCCATCAATGCCAAAGGGGGATATTGTTGGATGTTGTGGTTGTGTTGATAATATGTGGTTTTCATTGATGTCAACACTATTAACATAAATGTATTTGAAGTTGTATATGTCGAGGATATTGAGAAAATTGTAATAAATGAGTTTCAGGTTGTCAGTGGTGAAGTGAAGTTCAGTATGGTGGTTATTTTTGTATGTTGTTGATCAAAGGTTGTGGAATAAAGGTTTTTTTTTTAGTGTATCTAGTTTATCCATGTAGATTTTTAGATATCCGCATGAAGATTTGATCGAGTTATGAAGATTTCCATTCAGACAGTTTTTTTGTTTCTTCAGTTGGTGTTCCTAATTGAATATGATGCTATTTCAATTAGTTTATTTGTTGTGGATGCTTCTCTTGTGATTTGTGATTCTTGTGGATGTTTATAGATCGTGCACTATCTTTTTTGCACATTTGTATTGATCATTGTGATCATCGTTTGAAATTTTCTCTTACGTGTTCATGTTTTTCTTGTTCTTGGTCGACATAGTGTTTGCAGCATGTTGTGGATCTTCAAGGAGAAATTAATTGAAGTATCTTCATGTTGGAGATGTTGATTTGGGTCCTCACTAAGTTGTGGCTAGCCTTGGTTGATTCGCATTGATAATCTTTAATGTTTTGGGCCAACAGTTTATATTCATTTTATTATTTCTTTGTGGCTGACTTGTAGCGATGAAATTTAATGTTGCAGATATATAAGAGCAATTGTTTATTTGAATTTAAGTGTGAAAATGGTGTGCTTCTGTGTGTGTGTGTGAATGATGTTCTAAATCATTCGAAGGAAGAGCAGAGTGTGAAGAATTGTGAAGAAGAGTGAAGAAGAGTGAAGAGTGAAGAAGTGTTTGTGTGCTTAATTGGAACTATAATTAGGCATTAGCAGATGTTATTTTCTCAGTTCAAAATCTGGATGGCTTTAATCTGAATCTCTTTGTAAGATAGTGTGTCTTCCTTTGTAATTGAGCAATGAGCTCTAGGCAGTGTGCCTAAATGCATGCGCATTCCCCATATTTCATTTTCATTATACTTTTAACAGGGTATAATCTTGTGGATTGATCTCCATTGTGGTTTTTCCCCTAATAGGGTTTCCATGTAAGAAATATTTGTGTTATGTGTGTTTCTAATGTGTTGATGATTTATGTTTTCATGGTTAATAATCAAATCAAAGAATAAGGTTAATAAGTTGAATAAGTTTTGAATTTATGTGACAACTTATTCACCCCCCCAGTTGTTTTCCCTTGTATTTCCAATAAACATGACCTAATATCAAAAATGAGGGCCCAAACCAAAATTTTCATAGATTTTAAGGTGGAAACCAAAAAGTTTTTGAGGGGTTCCATCACATCCTCTTCTTCTTCTCTCAAATATGTCAAGATTCTTCTCAGCCAAATAGCTTGACATGTTGCTGTATTTTCTGCTATATACTCAGCCTTTGTTGTAGATAGGGAAACTATGGGTTGCTTCTTGGAATCCCATGAAATGACTCCTGATCTCAAATGAAACACATATCCATATGTGCTCTTCCTATCATCCAAAATTCCTTCCTAATCACTGTTTGTGTAACCAACTAGCCCAAAAACATTTGTTGCACCATACAAAATACCATATCCTTTGGTTCCATTCACATACCTTAGGACTCTTTTTACCCGCTTTCCAATGGGTGTCCCCTGGAGTCTCCATAAATCTAGAAATCAGACTTACACTCTGCATTATAGCAGGCCTAGTTACAATCAAATACATCAAACTTCCAACCAAACTTTTAAACATGGTCGGATCCACATTGTTGTTGCAATCTTCCTTGCTCAACTTTAGGCCTATGGCTATTGGAGTTGGGGCAGGCTTCCTTTCAAGCATCCTAAATCTCTTCAAGATTTCATTTGCATATTTTTATTGAGAGATAAATATACCATCACGCATTTTTTTTACTTCTATGCCTAGAAAATATCTCAAGAGACCTGAATCTATCATTTCAAATTCTCTTTTCATGGCCTCTTTAAAATTAGCAATGAGGAAATCATCATCCCCGGTGAAAACTAAATCATCAACATATAAGACAATGATAAAAATCTTACCATTTGTTGCCTTGATGTAAAGAGTGGGCTCACCATTGCTTTTGCTAAAGCCATTGCTCATCAAATATGAGTCAATCCTATTGTACCATGCCCATGGAGCTTGCTTCAGCCCATAAAGAGATTTCTTCAACATATACACCTTGTGTTCTTGACCCAGAACTTCATATCAAAATGGTTGCTCCACATAAACTTCCTCTTTCAACACTCCATTTAGGAAGGCGAATTTCGCATCCATTTGAAACACCTTCCATTTTTGCTAGGCTACAATTGCTATGACTTCCCACATAGTTTCCATCCTTGCAATGTGGGAAAATGTCTCATTATAATCTCTTCCAAACTACTATTTGTACCCCTTAACCACCAATCGTGTCTTGTGTTGCTCTATTCTTTCTTCAGCATTGCACTTGGTCTTGTAGAACCATTTTACTCCAATAACTTGCTTGTTGGGAAGAAAATCAGTTTAACTCCCATTTGTTGTTCCTCTCTATTGCATCTATCTCCTCATCCATGGCCTCACACCATTTCTCCTCTTTTATAGCATCCTCAAAATAAACTAGATCACTATGAGAAAATAAAGCAAAATTCACTCTCATCAAATTCTTCATGATACTTTTCATTTTGGTATGTCTCCCTTAGACACTTGGTCTTTCTTGGTATTAGGGAGGCAAGAGTGGGGTCTAAACTTTCACTATTGCTACTACTTTGCTGAATAGACCCTGTCTAGAGCTATCGGGAGTTGTCAAGAGCTAATCAAAGATGTTGAGAGCTCTCAGGAGCCAATCCTTTGGCTATCTGTGGCTACTTTCCTTTCTGTCTACTCATGTCAAGAGCTGTCAGGAGCCATCGGGAGCTCTTTGCAGCCAATTCGCTAGCTTTCTGTGACTATCTTCCTGACTGTCTACCTACAGCAGGAGTTGTTAGGAGCCGTCGAGAGTTGTCAGGAGCTCATCTAGAGCTATCAAGAGCGATTGCAGGATCATCTTGTTGCACTTCTTGTTCATTTTCTTCTTCATCAGGAGTTGTTGAGAGCAATTCTAAGTTGTCAGAAACTATCACTCCATCCCATGACTCATCCTCTAGGAACTCCATGTCTATGTTGATGACAATTTTCTTGGTGATCAGGTTATACAACCTGTAGGCTTTAGACTCCTCACTATAACCAGTGAAAATACACTTCTCACCCTTGTCATCCAATTTCCACCTCTTTTCTTTAGGCACATGAGCATATGCCACACACCCTAACACTCTTAAGTGCTCAATCATCCACTTACATTTTGTCTATGCCTCTTGTGGGATTTTGTCACAGACTGCCTTTGTAGGACTTGTATTAATCAAATATTTAGTTGTTGCTACAACTTCTCCCCAATATTTAGTTAGGAGTCCCTTTTCTTTCAGCATGCTCCTTTCCATCTCCACGATGGTCCTATTATTTCTCTCAGCCACTCCATTTTGTTGTGGAGTATAACTAGTTGTTAGCTCCTTCTTGATGCCATTTTGCTTGCAAAAATTCACAAACTAATTGGAGGTATACTCTCCCCCTCTATCTGACCTTAAGACCTTGATGAAATTCCCACTCTCCTTTTCAGCTTGGGCCTTAAATAGCAAAATATTATCAAATGCTTCAAACTTATGTTGCAAAAAATAAACCCACATCTTACGGCTGTAATCATCAATGAAGGTCATAAAAATTTGACTTTTACCAATAGATATGATTTGCATAGGGCCTACCAAATTCGTGTGCACCAGCTCCAATGGTGCTCTTTCCCTCAAGTAGAGTTGCCTGATTGAAAGGGTTGCCTATGTTTCTTTCCCAAAATGCAAGCCTCACACTTAACATTAGGCTCTACTATTCTTGGCAAACCATCAATCATTTTGTTCTTGGACAAAAGACTTAAACCGGCATAGCCTAAGTGTCCATACCTGAGATTCCATAGCTTGGAGGGGTCTTGAATGGTGCTTCTGAGGGATACTTGCTATACTGCTATACATTTTTCATTCCTAAGAGGTACAGCTACAGATTGAGATGAGAAACATGTCTCAATCTTAAAAGGAAACATTTGGTTCTTTGTCATTTGAACTATTGCAAACACTTTCATCCTCTCATTCTTGTCATAAATAATGCATTTACCCTTCTCCATCAACACTTTATATCCATTTTGGATCAGCTATCCAACACTCATGAGGTTATGCTTTAACCCAGGAGCAAGAAATACTTTTTGAATCTCCTTCTCCCCTTTCTTGGTGCGGATCATGATAGATCATCTGTCCACAACTGGAACTAATCAATTTTTCCCCATTCTTATCTCTGACTTTACATTCTTATCAATGAAAGAAAACAAACTTTCATTACCACTCATGTGGTTGCTGCAACCACTGTCCAAATACCAGACTTTGAGGTTGCCTTCTTCACCAATGTTGCACATGATGAAGGTTGTGGACTAATTGCCTTAAGCCACATTTGCATTTTTTTTTTACTTATTGGTGTGCTTTTTCTAGCACTTTCTTGCATAATGACCAAATTTATGACAATAGTAGCATTCAACATTGTTTTTGTCATTCTTCTGATTTGAACTGTTGTTCTTCTTTCCTTGTCGGGAACTGGTCTGAGAGTTGCTCGCTCCCTCTTGGCTTCTTGCTCATCCCAAGCTTTCTCCTCCAACATTTCCTTGTCTGGAGTTGTCACAACCTCTACCTCTTGAGCTCCTTCCACCATTGTTTCTTCTCCCCCTTCCCCTTGCATTTGACTAAGCTTTAAAATCTTGCTCTTGGGAAGAAGTAGCAGACCTATTAAGGTGTTGCTCATGGGTTTGCAATGAACCCATCAGCTCATCAACTGACAACATTGAAAGGTCCTTTGCCTCTTCTATGGAAATCATAACTGCATCAAAGTTTGTGGGTAAGCTCCTAAGGATTTTCTCTACAATCCTCTAGTCATCCATGACTTTTGCATTCACCCTCAACTGGTTTATCAAACCTGAGAGTCTTGTGTGAAACTCTAAGATGGACTCATTGTCCCTCATTTCAAGAGTCTCAAACTCTCTTCAAAATATTTGGAGCTTCACTAATCTAACCTTATCAGTCCCTTTGTAGCTGGTCTAGAGGATTTCCCAAGCTTCCTTTGCATAGTTAGTTGTTGCTATTCTAGGAAAAATGGCCAATGTCAAGGCTACTTCAATTAAACTCAATGTCTTAGCATCTTTCCTCCTAAACTCTTTCAATTGGTTCTTTCGGTTATTTGTGAGAACATATGTTGTTGGATCAGTCACATCATAGAACCCACTGATCACAAACTCCCACAAATCATTTGCAACAAGTATGGTCTTCATCTTATTTTCCCAAACATTATAGTTTTGTCCATTAAATGATGGTGGTTGTTGCCATCTCTTCCCTTCATCTCTAGCCATGTCTCCAACAAGAAAAACTTAATACCCAGAAGAAAAAAAATGCCCTAACTCATGAAGAAATGGGGCCTATGGCTCTGATACCATGTCAAAATTGTATGAATGCACAATACAACATAGAGTCATTGCTTTGTTTCCTAATCAACTAGGAATTCCCAAATTAAAATGTAGAAGCACAAACAATGCAAGGAGACATGCAACTTTCTTTTCTATTCAATAAATTGGAAATGACATTACAGGAGTAAACACAAAAATTTAGAAAATAAACCTAAGCTACAAATTAAAAAATACTAGGAGCAATAAGGAGTTGTTCACACAGACTGACCACTTTCAGGAGCTTCTAGAAGCCCACTGTCATGAGCTACGCAGAGCTCTATTAGGAGCAATCACTACTCACATACAAATAACATACAGTTGTTGTTGTTTAGGAGCTTCTGGGAGCTCACACAAAACATTCCCTCTTCATAGACTGCTACTGCAAAAACTTCTTCCAACTAACTTGTTGTTGTCAACATTCATTCCTTTTGTCTCTTCAACAATCCCTCTCAAAAATTCAAAATTGCCTACCACCATAAATTGGGAATTCAAAATAGCCCACCACATTTAATTATGGAGTTGTCAGGAGCTGCAGGGATGAAGATCCCAAAAACTATCATTGAAGATGGGGCTTCTAACAGGTAGGTGAAACAACTAGGGGTCTGATGTGAGAGTAGGCTCAAGAGAAATAAATTCAAATAGGTTGTCCTGAATTTATACAAACTTTGGTTTACTAATAACAGAAAATAAACTATCATTTGGGCCTTTCAATAGATCAACCAAACTGCCACCATTCAAAAATTACACTAGGTGCACGGGAAAAACCTCTTTGTTGATTGACAATTTTCTCCTTTTCCTATTGTAGACATCCAAATTTGGACACTTAATTTATCCAAATTTATCACTTTTCATCTAAACATCCTCTTATCTGAGTTAATTAAGTAATATTACTATTATTTAATTAATATCCTTAATTCTGCCAAATCCCTAAGGTATTTAATTAATAATTAAATACCTTACCCTCCTTAATCCCCTTTTCATAATTCCTCACATGTCATTTTCATCTAATCTAATCCATCTCCTAATCTCTTCATTAGGGATGTGCACATGCCTAATCCTTGATTAGGATGTGTCACATCCTCCAACTTTTGCAAGTTGGCTTCTAATCCTCATTAACCCCTAATTATCCTTTGATTACATTTATTCACATTTATTCTCCCAAGCATGTGAATTTTTATTTCACATTTATTCCTCCAAGGAATCTTCTCATCTCCTAATGTACTTCCAAGGTACATGTCCTTCTTACACATCACTTGTCCTCCCTTCCACCTCACTTCCACATCATCTTATCCTTGGCCATCTCACATTCCACATGTCAAGATGTAAGGTCTTGTGAGTCCTCAACTCACCATAGCCCTACATCTTGACCTTGGTGGCTTAATCTCAACCATTGAATTCTCTATAAATACCCCCTCTTCTAAGGCAAAAAAAAAAGAACACTTAGCCATTTTGCAACCTTATGTTGTCATTTTGTGCACTCATCTAGCCATCCATTTTAGCCATTTTGTATTTGTATCCCACCATCTACTTAGTCTTTCATTTAGCTACATCAATAGCCATCTAAGGAGCATACAAAGCAATCCAAAATCAAAGGCCAACCAAGGAGTTTCAGCTGCAAATAGAAGGTATAATCATTTGTAATCCTTTTTCATTTTATCTCTTTGTATTAACAATTCCTTAGGCTAATATTGAGGTGTTTCTTTGTGTTTTTCCATTGCATTTTAGTTGTTTATAATAGGTAAAACCCAAGGATATCACACCTATATTTTCCACTAAGTCGATTCAATACCAAATTCTCTTTATTTAAAATAATAGTTACAAGTTGCTTGCATTTGCAAATTGAATTGGTCCTCAAAAATGAGTCAACCCTCTTCCCAAATACCATTCCATGCAAATCTTAGTTGTTAAAACTTCAAACTCTTAATTCCAAGGCTTAATATGCAACTTTAATGCAAATAAAAAATCAGTTTGAAATAGTCTTTCGAACTAGATTGAATCCCTCCTCGTAATGCCACAATTGGTCTTTTGACTATGTCAACTCTTAACAAAAAACCATGATTGGCATATTTTTGTTTATATCATTTAAATTCAGTTGGAAGGAGTCTCTCAAACCAACTCAATTTCCTCCTCATGTAGCCACAACTTCTAGCATATTAAATTTTCATTGTGAAGCAGTTTAGAAACTATAGGATACACCTCCAAGTATGGCACAATTTTAAAACATCATTTCCATGCCTCAAAACTTCATGAATTTTCTACCCAATTTGTGGGTTTCATCAGCAAATATCATGCACCTTTTACTTAGTCCAATACCTTTGTATTGGTGTGGCAGATTAACTCTTATTCATTGCATGATATGATGTTGAGTTTTCATGTAGCAAAATTTACTTATCATGGTTGCTATATAGTTTAGAGAATGAAAATATGTATCCACTTGGTGGCATTTATCATTGACTTAGCAAAACCTATGATGGCACCTATTAAAACTACCCCTTTCTTTTATAATATATGCACCAAAGTTGAGTGGCATATTATCTTTAAATAGCTATAATAAATTGTTGCCACTTTTCCATTATGTGGCATATATGCCTCTATATCTTGTAGCAGCTAATGAGCATTTGTCTTTGCCTTTTATTCCTACCACAAACCTCTCCATGCGTGGAAATTTGGCAGATGATATCGCTATCATCGCTATTACTATAATAATATATATATTATATATACCATAATATATAATATATTTATGTACAATAATTATTTAATATAATATATATATATATATATTAATTTGTATATATATGATAATATATAATTCGAATAATAAATATATACTTATACGACTATCTATCAAATATAATAGTATATATTTTAGTATACATATAAATAATAATCATTTAAATAATGTATATACATTAATATATACAACTAATTTATATATATTAATATATACAACCATATATCTTTTATATGTCTCACCTAATTATTGACTTTACATATATACGTACCTATACATATCCCCTTAAATACATATTTATATACATTCACCATATCTACATTCATATATATATATATATATATATATATATATATATATATATATATATATATTCAAATACACGTTCTTGCAATGACATTTATGAGAGTTTGATCTTTTTAGTTTGATTTGATTAAATGATCAAGGTGGTTCAAATATGACCAAAATGTAGCTTTACCTATTGACCAAAAGCTTTGAACATAGGTTTGGCACTTACCAACGCACAACTTTAGACTAGCTTGACAAGGTTTATCTATCTTATGTAGTAAGTGTGTGTGTCAACTCAAATAGACATACCAATGGTTTCCATACCAAAATCCTCTCCTAGGTGATACTCTCCCTCCCCCTCTAGAGGTTTCAAACCTTACCTGCATTTAACTTAGTGCAACAAGTACATAGTTGACTGATACATATAAATCATATACATCATATATCATTTGCATCATTAAAGCATTTAAAGAGTAATTCATCAAAATTCATATTCATACATTTCATTCATCCCTTGAACACATTAAATTCATAATCTTACATTTAAAATCATATTTACTCATGTAGACACGTAAAATGTACTGATTGACATTGTGCATCTGATCCTAACTACTAACATTGTTCTGTCCTAAATCATCCTTCGGTCTAACCATTTAATCAAATACCCTTATCTGATTAAATTCATCAATATTCCTCTCTTAATTGAATAAATCAATTATCTAATTAAGTCACCTCTTCTCAATAATTAAATTAACCATTTTGATCTAATTATCTGATTTAATTAAATAATTAATTTTATTTGATTAAATCTCTTATAGTCTATCTATTAAATTAAATAAATTAAAATCTTATTTAGTTTAATCTAACAATCATCCCTTTTAATTAAATAAGTCATGAATCTTTATTTATTTAATCTCTTATCACATTCCTCTCATATTTGATTAAAATAAATCCACAAATTTAAGTCAAATAGGTCACATAATTTAACCCACTTCATTAAATTAATTAATTTTGATTAATTTAATCTCCTCTCATGTCCCATCCTCTAGCTTTTACCACTTGCACATGAAAATAGATTTAATTGATTTATTAAATCTCTATTTTCCTCAACAAGCATCTTTTGGGAATATTCTCCAAGTTTGAATTCAAAATCCAAGTTGACATGTACATCCAACAAGGTATTAACTCTCTCTTACATGTCCTTTTTCTTGAGCCAAGTGGCATTCAATGCATTCTTTTTTCCCTCTTGCATGTCATTTCAACAAATTCAAAATTCAAAAATAGGCATTTATTGGCACAATCCTCAAAACTTACACATCCTCCATCCACTCATAGGTTGACAAGTGGCATCTTACCATTAGATGAATGTTAGTCCCACATTGCTCTATTTTGGACATTCCTCCATCAATCTCATCTATAAATAAGAGGCTAATCTCCTCATTTTATCATCCACAATTTGAGTAAACTTACTATGCTCAAATATTTAGCAATCTCCATCCACATTTTTGAATTTGTAGCTACGTTATGCAGATTTTGGTCTTGAAGCACTCACCATTCTTCATCAAAGTGAATCATTCATCAACATTCATTAAGCTTACATCATAGGAGTTGGGAAATGGCCAATTTTCACATCAAATTGGCACCAATTCCCCCATGGGATCAAGAGTTTGCTTGTTTAGTTAGGATTTAATCTCTGTTTTATTGATTTCTTATTGTGTTATTCATCTCATTTCCTAATTTAAACTTTGTAAATGGATTCGATGGGGAATCCGTGTTCTTGCTTGCATTTCACCATCTAATGTGTTTTTTTATGTTGTTTTGTAGGTATTAGGATTGGGGTTTGACATTTGGCGCTAGAAGGAGGGCATTGTCTTGTTTTTAATCATGTTTTTCTTAAAATTCTATGTTTTTGCTTTGTGCACAGGAAAATTCCAACGCTAGAAGCTCAACGTCGCCATATAGCACCTTTGGCTCTCCAGTGTCGCCATATAGCACCACTAGAAAGTCCAAACTGCAACACTTTAGCCTTCCCACCTAAAATTTTTGAATTTGAATTTTAAACAGCGATGCTGGTGAAAAGGGCAACGCATTTGAGCTCATTGGTTCAGGTATAGAGCATCGCTGACTGGTAAGCAGCGCTATACAGCACCGCTGGAGAAATCAAACTGCGACGTAGTCATGGGTTGTGCCACTGGCAGGGAGTAAAAAATTGGAATTTCATTTTAGCCCGTGCCTTTTGTCAAATGATAAGTTTATCTTCTATTTTCTATTTTTTAACCTCTGTGTTTTGCAGAATCTGACTGATTTTCTTTCTTGTAGGTTGGATCAATTAAAAACAAAAGAAATAGAAGCATGATGATGGTATTTCACAAAATCAAAGTGTTTTTAAACACTTTAGTGTTTTTAAACACTTTAGTGTTTGTTTAACACTCTTAGGAAACTATTATCTCTTCTTTCTTAGGATACTAATTTCGTTTGGGCTTTTAAAAAGAACCTTTTCAATTTTTGCAAAGGCTTCAAATGAACATTAGGACTACAACTTACTATAGTTTTTTTTTGGTTAACAATTGAACAAAACAACTCTCATTTGTCCTTTGGTGCTTTAAAAAGAACTCACAATTGCTTTGTAGCTCTAAAATGAACAAGTGCAACTTTGTCTTCGTGATGGCTTACTTAAACTAACTCCATTGAAAAATGGTGTATGCACTTCTCTCACGCTTTATAGCGAACTTGAGAATCAAAAGGCTTTTTTTTGTGATTTTAGGTTGAAATAAAGTAATCACCTCCACATTTCATTTTGGGTTTAAAATTGAACAAAAAATTGTGCGAGTGTGAGTAGAGCATTATTGCATACATTCTCTCTCTTTGTGTTGCAAACAAAGATTGATCAAGTTATGGATATTGTCTTTACTCGCTTTTGTTTATCTTAGAGGGCCTGCCTTGGGGAAAAAGTACTCACCCAAGGGAATGACTCAACCAGTAACACTCTAAAGCCAAGAGTATTTCCAATCAGAATATAAATGTGGGTATTGGAATAAACGCCAATATCACGCGGTTGGCTCCGACGATATGGATCTGAAAAGGGACTCTCGCCGTATGGTTCAATCTCCACGAATGGAAAGTCCTAATTAAAACCCATGTTTTAGAATTGCCAAAATCTTTGATCTATTTGTTGGTGCAAGAACGGTCATTCTGAAGTCACCCCACACTTTTATGGTCTTTTGGTAGAAATGGAAAGCATGTCATAGGAGTTTCATGGGTGTTGATTCTTGGCTGCCCCGTATAAGTGAGTGTCGTGGAGGGGAGCCAGTGGGGTCAAACATCTAACCATTCGCTAAAGATAAGCATAGTTGGACTTGTTCAAGTGGGGACTCAACAAATATTGTCTTCCATATCCATAGGGTTGTACTTATTCTTGGTTACGAAATGCTTTGCTTGTTTGAAAACATCTTGCAAACAAACACTTAAACATCATCATCATAATTTCAAACCCTTTAGGAGACAAATACAATTGACCCAATTCATATGTTATTGCTTGCCCTTAGGATTTTATCCTTAGAGGTTTCTAAACACTTAGATTACCTCTCAATTTGTCTACTAAAGTTAAACAATAGGTAACCCTTGCCTTGAATTCATCAAATTTCCACATAACATACTTTGTGGGATTCGAAGAAATTAAGACATTGGGCATCTAGTTTGGAAACTTAATCAAAGAAGTGTTTGTGGTAAAATAAAGTCACTAAGAAAAGATAACAAAATGGACTCTCACATGTGTTGAATCCTCACGATTTCCAAGAAATTCAAATCTCAAAACAAAAATCCTTGATTCAAAATCTATAAATTTATGCTCAAATTGAAACACTTCTTAGTCATAAAGGTCCATAGAAGCATTGCATGTTCTTCAATACCGAGGTCTAGGTAAACAAAGTGTCTTATTTAGGTTCATCCTAGGATCAAAAGAAATCAAAATATTTTTTCACCCATCCTTCAAACATCAAATCAAAAATCATCTCACCATCATCTTTTGAGAAATCTTGAAACTATCCTTCATGCTAGGATTTTTGGCAAAAAATCAAAATCATCAAACCCTTGAGACAAAATCCTTGAAATATTTATCAAATCATCTTTGGCTAGGTATGTGTAGATGCATCCTTTTGCATATACTTAGTCAAAGTTATCAAACCATCTTTTTTAGCTAGGTATATGTAGATGCATCCTTCTTCATATGCTTGGTTAAAATATCATCTTGTTTGAATAGGTGTGGGTAGATGCATCCTTCTCCCTACACATATTCAAATTATCATCCTTTGATAAAATCTACCCTTAGATAATCATCCAACATCTTAGGGTCTATTTGTTCAATAAAATCAAACCAAAATCAATCAAGTCAAGGACAATCCCAAAAGAAAATCAAAAATAAAAATCCAAAACATATCCGAAAATCCCAAAAGTCTAGCATCCCCCTCAAGATTTATCAAAAGATCACACATCCACATCATCCATCTCATCATCATTATATCACCTTTTGATCCTCAAGATATCCTAAAATTTTCTCTTTTGTGCATAAAATAAAGATCAATCCAAAAGAATTAAGAGATTCATCTCCCATTTTCTTGAAAATTGATCCTTGTTTTATGGTTCAAACTAGATCTCAATACAAGAAGAACATGGAAGCTGACAAAGAAACATCCGCTTCAAGTGACCTAAGCCAAATGAACGTTGAAATAAATCCAGTCGAATCAAGGAATCCTTTGACTATCTCATCATCACAAAATCCACAAGAGGAAATTCAAGAAGATCTTACTTTGGGATGTTGCGTGAAGAAATAACCGAAATGCTCCAAAATCTGGAAAACCATAAGATCATCAACATCATGATGAAGCTTAACCCTTCACTATACATGCTTGAACTAGCAAAACAAGGGACCAAATTAGCTTCTGATTTCGACGTGAGCTCTATAGTGGAACCATCTTTGGAGGTTATGCCTCTAATTTCATCCACACTCCCCATCTCATCTACACCCCCATCCCAAAGCATCACTCAAAATATTCCGCAAATCACATCTTTTGCTCCAACTCAACCTAATGTCAATAAGGGAAATGCATTTCTTAATGCTATTCAAATACACCCCCTTGTTAATAATCAAGACTTGGATGCAAACACCATCTTGGAACAAAACGTACCCAAAAATTTGTTACATAAGTATGTCCCTCTCACTTTCCATAATGATCCATCATCATCATCCTTCCACGCAACACCTCAAACTTCTCTCCTCACAAATTCGCAAGAGGAAGGTGACATGTTCGGACCTGGGGGCATTTCCAACACCATATCATTTTCTCAAGAACTCACACCCCTCACATTTTCACCCCTCCCATCATTACCACCATTATCCACACCTTTACTTAGCTTGGGACTCCCACCTTTACCAAATATCAATCAAAATCAAACCAACATTCCAAACACCAATCAAAGCATCACACTAAACTCTCAAAAAATTTCATCAATATCACAACAACAGATGACAACTACACAAGCAATTGCGACATCATCAACCACCCCCCTAACATCTCAAAGCATGGTCTCTCAAGGGCCAATCACATCAACAGCACCATTCACCACTCAAACCACCAACACGACATCACCACTCACCACCACCACAAACACCATTCCAAATCCACCACCACCAAACTCCAATTTATCAAACCAATACAACACAGCATTGTAAGCCACTCACCAAGCTGCTTATCAAAAGGCATTCCTATAAATGCAAAAGTAAAAATCCACACAAATAGTTTCCCAACAAACCACACAAGCAACGCAAAATGATCAAACTGCCCAAATTGCATAGCAAGCACAACAGGCCGCACAAGCCGAAGCCCTATTGCAACAACAACAACAAGCCGCTCAAGCTGCACAAGTTGCTCAAGCAGCCCAAGTTGCATTACAAGCACAAAAGGTTGCTCAAGCCCAAATTCTATTGCAACAACAAGTGGCACAAGCCCAAGCCCAAGCTCAAGCGCATGCCCAATATAAAGCATAGCAAGCACAAGCACAAGCATAGTTTCTTGCACAACAACAAGCAGCACAACTATAGGCATATTAGCAAGCAATAAAACAATATCAAGAGCAGCAAGAAGTAGCCTAATTGGCAGCACAACAACAAGCATTTTTGGAACAAAAAAAATCACAATAGCAAGCTCAACAATAGGCAATCCTAGCACAACAGCAAGAAATCCTAGCACAGCAACAACAAGAACAACAACAAGCATTGTTTATATAGCAGCAAGTGCAAGCATACCTAGCTCAGAAAAATGTGCAAATACCATCAACCAACACACCAACCAACCCACCCATCCAACCCATAATTCAAACACCCCATAACACCTTCATCCCACTCCCTGATCCGCAAAATGACGTAATGGTACAAATCAGGTTGCTCTCGCAACAAGTGCTTGATCTTCAATTAGAGTGAGCCACAAAAACCCCAAGCAACTTGCATCCCTATCTATTTGATAGGAGCCTTGTGATGAAACCATTCCCCAAGGGATTTGAGATCCCTAATTTTGACAAATATTGTGGGACGGGAAACCTTGAAGATCACATCAAGGAATTCTAGGTTCATTGCATGGAAGTCGCATACGACGATACCTATCTGATGTGGCTATTCCCTAGGAGTTTGGTTGGCCATGCTATGGAATGGTTCTCTCACCTACCAACAAGCATCAAAACATTCCAAGAAATTATAGATGCATTCATTAAAAACTACACATGCAATATTGCAATGGATGTCAGTCTAGAAGAACTCTCAACTCTGAAACAAGGAAAGAATGAATCATTCGCTTCATTCCTACAACGATGGCGATCCAAGGCCAATCGGAGCAAATGGACCATGCCCGAGGAACAAGTTTGCACCATTATAACCAACCTTAACGGCCTCTTGGAATTTCATCTCAAGGTACAAGGGATCACCACATATGACCAGCTGATCTCCAAGGCGCTCAACATCGAATGAGCCCTTATGACACAACCTGCAGGAACAACTTCATACCCTGAACAACAAAACAACCACCCACCCGCCAATTACAATGATAAACCTCACACGTGGGCAAGGAACAAAAATGTTACTAATGATGGTGTTGTCGACACCAAATTGGTCATCAGTTCCCCGCGCCAAAATACACCCACACCACAAATCCAAATCCAACACCAAAATAATCATCAGACAACACAACAACCAAACAATAATCAAGTAATCAATAATCTCAATGATCAAAGGGGACCACCCCAAAGGAACAAGAATTACCCCAAGCGAAAGTACACCACTCTAGGGGAACCACTTGAAGTCATCATGAAGATGTTGATAAATGAAAAACTCATCAAAGCGCCCACCTATGAGAACTACCAAGAACCGGATGTGAAACCTCCTTGGTATAATGAGAATCAACTTTGTGACTTCCATAAAATCAAAGCGCATACCACGAATAGTTGTATAAGGTTAAAAAATATAATTCAAGATCTCATTGATCAAAGAATTATAAATGTGGAATAGCCAATAGGAAACCAAAACCTTAATATATACATGAATTTGATGCCTAACCATGGAAATAAAGGGAATAATAACACGGATAAGGGAAAAGAAACCTTTACGAATTTAAATCATGTATATGAAACTATCATTGCTTCCCTAGAGGAACACTGCGCTACCATCACCATCAAAGGATCCCATGCTAATTGTGGAGTCACCACAAGAGGTGGCAAAGTTACCATCGCAGGATCATCCTAGCAAAATAGAGTCCCTGCACCTAGATCTATTCCCAATGGCTACAATGTCCTAGATCAGCTCAAAAGAACGCTAGCACAAATCTCCACCATGGAGTTACTAAAAATCTCATCTACTCATAAGAGAATCCTAGAAGAAGTGTTGGATTCATCCACTGTCCCCACATATCTTGATGTGAAACAATTCCAAGCTATGGTCAAAAATATCATTACACGAAATATCATCACATTCTCTAACCAGGATTTCCCCACTCAACCATCTCACAACTGTGCACTCCACTTAGAGGTCCTGGTGCACAAAAGAAAATTCAAACGAGTTTTGGTGGATGGAGGTGCAAGCTTGAATATATGTTCTCTCAAGCTCATCAAACAATTAAAAATATCAGAGGATTCTATCGACAAAGGAAAGGGTATCACAATAAGAGCATATGATGATCAAGAAAGAGTATCCCAAGGCACAATCAAAATCCCTATTCAAGTAGGGCCATCTATCATGGAAACAACTTGTCAAGTCTTGGACCTCGACTTGTTGTATAAAATCCTCCTAGGACATCCATGGATTCATCCAATGAAGGCAGTAATGTCAAATTTCCATCAATGTGTGAAATTCACACATGAGGGACAAGAAGTCACCATCCATGGAGATCTCAAACGCTTCTCCTATTGCAAAATCCTTGAAGAAAAGTACTATAAAATCCCCCAAGTACCAAAAAATGATGAGGGTCCATCTACACCATACATTGATCTCACCACTCTCACATCCACTTCTGCGATAGAGACGCTCGCCACTCCCGCCATCCCCACTATCTCTGACATTAAGGTCATCATCCAAGATAACATTTGTGGAAACTACATGATCCCTAAAAGTTATTTTGTGGTAGGAGAGTTACCACAATCTCCTAGATCACAGGGACATCCACAAATAAATGAAGCCTCCACATCCCAAACATCTCCTGAAGACTATCCCAACTTTACAAGTTGGGGAGATCTTGGCCAAGAATTTATTGAGGAAAATCCATCTCATATGTTATATCAAGATGAGAGACCAGTAGCTGATTTACCAATGGATGACAAAAGTAAGGGTCTGCAAATGATGCTCACAATGGGCTATGATAGAAATCAAAAACTTGGGAAAAATGACAATGGGCTTATAATACCTATCATTCCAGAGACGCGAATGAAAAATCTTGGCCTTGGATGTACCCCTCCGAGTATAACCATACATGGTCGAAGTCCTCCAGTTATAAAAATCAAAAATCCTCCTCATCCAACCGTAGTTGAACTACGCTTATAGTATCTATAGGTCGTGTCATAGATAAGTTCACATTTGACATAACCGACGCCTATAGTAGTAGTGATGATGAGGATCCCATGACCAACTTACTTAGGCTATTTGAGGATACCACTCTTTGCATGATTAGCACCCTATCCTTTGAATCAGACCACCAAAATCATGAAATCCACCTAGTATACCCCCAACTCATCGACTATGACCAACGAGGAGCACCAATTCTTGATACATTCAAAAATGATGAGGTGCTCTTAGAATTCATGGGACTATGGGATAACATTCCATGTGAGGATCACAAATTAGGGTTCATAATGGAGCTATATACACATGCCTATTATGGGGAAATGTTTGAATCCCTCAGTCACAAAAGTGAAAAATTAAGAATAATATCTAAGTCCTTGAGTGAAAACCACAGTGTGACACTCTCTGACCAAAAAAAGTAAAAAGAAAGGACCCATCCAATGGTGAAAACCTCTCCAAGGTGCCCGAGGATGGGGGATTCAATCTTCCTTTTAGAGCTCTTCATCAAGAAAAATCAGCAGTCCTGGCAGAAAGATGCAATCCAATCAATCTAGGAACAGAGGAAACCTCGCACATCACATTCTATGCAGAGTCATTACTATCAAAGGAACAAGAGCTCCTAGCAGCCTTCCTAAGAGAGAGAAAGATAAACTTCACATGGAGCTATGCTGACATGCCAGGACTTGATCTAGAAATCATAGTTCACCACCTAGCAGTATACCCTAAAGCAAAGCCTGTTAGACAAAAGTTGAGGAAAATGCACCCTAAAATCGCCCTGCTAGTCAAAATGGAATTAAAAAAGCTACTACATGCAGGATTCATTCGACTGATAGATTATCCAGAATGGGTGTCAAACTTGGTGCCTATCTCAAAACCTAATGGGGGCATCATAATCTGCATGGACTTCAGAGACTTGAATAAGGCATGTCTGAAAGATGACTTCCCACTTCCCAACATTGACATGATAGTAGACATGGCAGCCAGACATGAAATGTTGTCACTAATGGACGGATTCTTAGGGTACAATCAGATCATGATAGCTAAAGAGGGCCAACATAAGACAGATTTCACTTGTCCATGGGGGACTTACTGCTAGAATATGATGCCATTCAGCTTAAAGAATGCAGGAGCAACATACTAAAGGGCCATGACATTAATCTTTCATGACATGATCCATAAGATGGACGAAGATTATGTTGATGACATTCTAACCAAGTCCAGAAAGAGAAAAGATCACATAGCAACCTTAAGTGCCATTTTTTATAGGCTGGAAGAGTACAAAGTCATATTAAACCCAAAGAAGTGTGTCTTCGGTGTACAATCAGGAAAACTGCTAGGATATATAGTATCAATGAGGGGTATTGAGGTAGATCCAGCAAAGGTAAAAGAAATCCTCAAAATGGAGGCACCAAAAACATTAAAGCAATTGAGAGGTCTCCAAAGCAGGCTCCAATCCATTTGAAGATTCATAACACAATTGGTGGACAAACAGAACCGATACTGTCACCTACTTCACAAGGGAGTAGCGTACAAATGGGATAACAAGTGTGAAGAGGAATTCAATAAAATCAAAGAATATCTACTGACACCACCGGTCATAATGCCACCAATCCCAAGAAAACCATTAATATTCTACATATCAGCAACAACAGCAGCCCTTGGAGCTCTCCTAGCTCAGCATGACGAAAATGGAATAGAAAGGGCTATCTATTACATCGGTAGAATAATGGTTGGGCATGAGCTAAACTACTCATTCATAGAGAAAGCATGTTTAGCAGTAGTGTTTTCATCACATAAATTCAGACATTACATGTTGGCACACAAAATAAAACTCATCGCCAAAATTGACCCTCTCAAGTACTTATTGTCAAAGGCAATGCTAACAGGAAGAATGGCCAAATGGATAATGATATTGTTAGAATACAACATTGAATATGTGGAGCAGAAAGCAATCAAAGGTCAAGTCATCACAAATCAACTTGCAGAAGCACCAATCTATTCAAATAATCCTCTCATCTCATAATTTCTAGATGAATCTATTTTCAATCTCAACGTAGCTGACCACTGGAAACTGTACTTTGATGGCTCATACACGCAGCATGGATCAGGAGTTGGCATCTTCTTTATCACCCCACAAGGGGACTACATACCAAGATCCTACAAACTGGTGTTTCCCTGCACCAATAACATTGCAGAATACGAGGCTTTAACCATAGGTCTCAGAATAGCAGTGCAGTGGAACATTATAGCTCTCATAGTATATAGATTCTCCCAATTGATAATAAATCAAGTGAATGATGAATACCAGACCAAGGATGATAAGCTCACTCCATACAAGAAATTGGTGGATACTCTCAAAGAATCCTTCATCGAAATTACATTTGAGAAAATTCCTAGAGCCAATAATAGAGCAACAGACACCATGGCAACAATTGGATCCTTACTAGATATCCCCTACAATGTTCCAAAATATGAATTCCTAATAGAGAAGCTTCTCGTGCCTACATTTGAGGTACCATAATCAGAATTTTTGTGCAAAATCATTGGTCCCAGTGATCCTTGGTACCACGACATTTACACATACCTTCAAATAGGAGTCATACCTACTAATTTACCCTCAACCCTAAAATGAACCTTTGTCAAAAAGGCATCCTAATTCGTCATCCTAGGAGATACCCTATATTGTAGGAGCATAGAAGAAACCCTACTGCATTGCTTAAACACTAAGGAGGCATTGACTGCTCTAACTAAAGTACATAACAGTATATGTGGCTCACACTAGAGTGGAATGACTATAGCCAAGAAATTGTTGAGGATGGGGTATTATTTTCCCACAATGGAAAGAGAGGCACATGACTATGCCAGAAGGTTTTTACAATTTTAGCAACATGGGGACCTCATCCGTGCTCTAGCTCAAGGACTTCATCCCATCATCACACCATGGCCCTTTTCATAGTGAGGACTCGATCTCATTGGAAAAATCACTCCCACTTCATCTAATGGCCACAAATTCATCTTAACCACCATGGAGTACTTTACTAAGTGGGTGGAAGCCATACCCATGACATATATAACTGGGAAGCAGATATCAAAGTTCATCATGAAATATCTCATTTTCCACTATGGTGTTCCACAAGCCATTATCTTAGATAATGAGAGACCATTTAAAAATCAGGATGTCCGCAACTTATGTGAAAAATTCAAAATCCAACATCGCTTCTCCACCCCATACTATCCCCAAGGCAATGGCCAAGCAGAAGCTACTAACAAAACCATTTTGAAAATCAAGAAAATAGTCAATGATGCAAGTTGTGACTGGCATTTGCAGCTTAATCCTTCCCTGTGGGCCTATCAAATCAGTATCCACACACCCACCAATGCCACCCCTTTCTCCCTAGTCTACAGATCAGAAGCAGTACTCCCCATCGAGATCGAGGTCCCATCACTTAGGATATCACTGCAAAACCTCATCACGGATGAAGAGTACCGAGTATCAAGACTAAATGAGCTAGAGCTACTGGATGAGCGACTTATAGATGCTTTGAATCATTTGAAAGTCTATCATAATAGACTCAAAAGGAGCTACAATAAGAAAATTAGAAGTAGGACTTTCCAAGTTTGAGAACTAGTATTAAAGGAGAATCAGAAGAATGTCCCAAACCCAAGCAGCAAAGGAAAATTTGAACCCAATTGGTTGGGACCATTTGTTATCACAGCAAGTTATAAGTCAGGGGCATATCAGTTATCAACACCTGAAGGGGAACCTCTGCAAGAGCCCATGAATAGCTCTCATCTCAAAAAGTTTTATGTCTAAATCTTTTAAGGTATAGAACCAAAAAATCCAAAAAAATTAGAAAATGTCCTAAAAAAATGGTTACTTCGGAAAAAACCTAGCAAACAGGCATCTTGGTGACAACAAAAAAATCAAAAAAAGATCAAAAAAATAGTAAAGAGAAAAATCGTCCTCTAAAGAAAGCCACTTCGGTGGCACTTTGGGCAAGTACCTTGGTGAAAACCTGGCAAACAAGCGCCTTATGTAAATAAGCACTTTCCATCCACCAAGATCTTTATGGCTTGTTCTGCATCATCCATCCATTACATTCCCATCATCCATTCATATTTAGATCTCCATCCATCACTCATCCACATGTATCTGCATGGTCCTGTTTTCGTATCATGATCTCTCCTAATACTACTCAGCCTATCCTCAAGGTCAGTTTGTCCTGCCTTTATCGAAGTAGTCTATTGCATCACGTTGGGGGCATGTTCTCATCGGATCGAATTCGTGTATATTCTTAAAGTCCTAAAAATCAAAAAATCAAAAAACATCAAAAATCCAAAAATCCAAAAACATCAAAAAATCAAAAAACATCAAAACATTAGAAAATCCAAAAACATCAAAAAATCCAAAATCCAAAAACATCAAAAATCAAAAAATCCAAAAAACATCAAAACATCAGAAAATGCAAAAACATCAAAAAAGCACAAAATCCAAAAATATCAAAACATATCAAAATCCCAAAAAAGGTCAAAAAGTCAGTCAAAAAGTCAAAAATGAAGTCATCATGTCAAACTACAGGCCTTTGGGTCTTGAACATAGGCAAGGTTGATCTTTGATCATCCCCTGAGACACTTAGGTTAGTCCCTTAGGAGTCTGTCATAATAAACTAACATCTCATCATGTATATCTTCATCTGTAAATCAGTCAAGTCATCAGTCAAACTATGTGGTCTCTGTGTGTATAACGTAGGTAAGGCTAATCTATTGATCAGCCCTTGAGGCCCCTAGGATAGGTCTTTAGGTTAGTCTCTTGGTCAAAATCTCATAAAACCCCAAAACTTTCGAAAGAATCAAAAATCAAAACATTTGTAAAATCTTGAAAATACCAAAAACAGCCTCAAAACATTGCAAAACGTCAAAAACATCCAAATAATCAGAAAAAATCCATCCATCTCATCATGCCTGCACCCACAATAACATCACTCATAATAAACAATCATCATCTTCAACCTTTGGTGAAACAACCAGAAACAAATCTAGCAGGTTAAAAGTGAAAACTCAAATCATCAAGTCTTAGGTCTAAGTCAGTATGTAAACAAGTTGGTCAACTCTTTGTGTTGATAACCTATCATCCATTTGGTCCCATATCAATCATTTGAAAGAACACTTTGGATAAATGAAATGGTGTGCTGCCATCCACTAACATGTCCTAGGATGTATCCTTCCTACAATGGGCATTATCTTTTGGCAATAGTTTTGGTTCTTATCCTAAAAAATGCATCCCCTTTTGGTTAGCGGTATTGAAGAACATCAGCTTGTTTGTTTACTTTATCTTTATCTTTTGACTTATCTTATTGTGCTCATTCCAAGGACCTCTCGATGATATCCGAGTAGAGGATTTAGAGAAATAGGAATGGGGCAATGATCATTATCTTTTGTCTGTTGTGCTTGTTGGACATTCTTGTAATATAACCTTGGCAAATACTTGTTTTGTTAGGTATGTATGGAGGAATTTTTGGGCAACTTGTTGACTATTGCATTGATAGGTTATACCTTTCTGTGTTTTGGTCTGAGGTGTTTGAAACTTCTAAAGTGCATCCTAGCAAGGTTTATGTATGTCAGGTGTGAACAAGGATACTCCTATCTATTTGTCAAGTCAAATTCCATCACACTATGTACAACGCCATCCTAGTTCTCTATACCTTGATACATTGTACCACATGTGTCATCGAACATAAGTAAATTGGCTCTTTGAAAATCCCAACTCCTCGGCAAGTAATCATCATCATTTGCATATGTCATCATCTTGTGTCTTGTTGAAATGTCTTTCTTTTTCATCCCTTCTTGCTCACCGCACTAACAAGGTACTATGACAGTTGATCATCACTATCATCATCGTCATCATCAATCTTGCATCCACAAATCATTATCATATTGCATAAACATATCATATAGGAAACATACGTATTGAATTTTCATCATCATATAAACATGGTATTATAAGCATTTTTCATAAATTAGCACATCCCTTTCTCATTACATTGCATCCATTTTTTGCATCACATAAATCATTTCATAATATTCATGTGCATAGACATTTCATAGTCACTTCATATTTTCATTTACTACATAATCATACATAATAGGTACATAAGCATTATAGATAATTCATTCCATACATACTCGCATAACATCATAAAGTCATCTCACACATTACGTTCATTTTGCATCATCATATCATTGCATATAGTACATCACAGTAAATGCATCACATACATTACATTATCATTTAACATGTTTAGGATAAAAATATTTGTTATTCTAAGCATCTTAGAAAACCATTTCATTTGCATCATCAATACACATCATATAAAACACGACCATTGCATTTACATTGCATTATATCGTCCACTAATCATCCATATCATCTCATAAATAGCATCGCAATCATTTTTTGCATTTCATTGCATAAATCATTCCACATCATTATAAGCATAAATAGAAACATAAAAATCCATTACATGCAAAGTGTACATGCATCCATAATAATTTCATATATAAGCATGATTCACATCATTTCGCATATACACCATAGATTATTTCCATATCATTTTGCATATTGCATATTACATATCATATCATTTCAAATCATCATATAGATTCCAGCATCATTACATATCACATAAATACATCTGCATATCATAAGTCAACAACATAATATAGATATGTTAGTCATAATCATTACATAATGCATATATCATCAAAAATAAATGCATCCATAAATACATCATATAACACCATAACATCATTGCATGGCATATAGAAGTAGAATCATCCATACATGCATAAATAAATGATACACATCACATCATATCAAAATCATCATCGAATAACCGTCATAGTACAAAATAATCGGATCACTATACATGTATGTTAATCAGTAAAAAAATTCCCATCGGGCTATCAAAAAGGAGCCCATAGGACACAAAAAATGATATCTCAAGGAGACCTAACCCTCCTGTCTACTGCCCTCGCCCCTATCACCATGACCCTTTGCTGGTCTGAAACTGGTCCGCTGTGAGTACTCCAGGACCCATGTTGCTCTGGGTATGGCTTGATGATAATGCATACGGTAATAATCTGCCTCTTCGACGGCCTCCCTGTAAGACCAAATGGACACTATACTTTGAGAGGTGGAGGTTTCCATGCTCTCCAACTATTGTTTTTGGCCCATCTCTGTGGCCAATTGTAACTCTGCAACCTATCTCTACAGTATGTCCTGGTCCCTCTCGGTCTGCACCTGATCTCTCTCACCTATCAAAGTATGCACCTAGGCCTACAACTGTGCAATCAATGTATCCCGAGGGTCTGTCTGCCCTGCTGGCTATACTAGTGGGGCTACACTTGGGGCTACATGTGAGGTTGATCCTCACCCCCGGCTCATGGTGGTACATCTGCCTGACCCTGCTGACGACCTACAACCTACTCCTGATCCGGCATCGAAACATAGGCCTGACCTAGCTAAACTAAAGCCCTGGATGGCTGGTCCTATTGTGCACCGTCTCTTCGTACTCGTCCTCCCCCTCTGCCTCTCATCCTCTGCCAATCAGGGACTACTCCTAGAACTGTGAAACATAGGGGAGGCCAAAACCAATCCCTGTATGCCTGTGTGACACCTAGATCCATAGGCCCCTGATCATAAGCCCATGGCCAAGCCACCAAATGTCTAAAACTATCCATGGCCTCAGAAGCAGGAATGTATTGCCCCCATGAAACCTATGACATGCTACGGGAAAATATGGCCACATAATCATCATTTGGTTGATCCTGAGGCTCACTGAATTGGCGCTAAACACGCCTGAGTAGATATCTCTCTATCATCATGTGATCTCACCCCTACATGAAGGAATCCTAGCGGGCAAAAAAAATATGATCTGCATCGTCGGCCCATCCGGGCCTACCAAGGTACGGACGCCATATAAACACCTACATCTCATCTAGGACCCTCCTCCAATAGGGAATCTCGTGCTCACCCGTGTGTGTGAAGGACACACCACCTCTGTAATGCCATACGAGGGGATCATCAGGCCCCATCGGTACTGCAACAACTCGCGGCTGAAAGACAGCAATGTGCTCCCATGCCCATACGTGGAGGAGTGTGATGCCTGCTCTGAGTGCTCTGCCATCTAGGTAGACGTACTCGTGAAGATCTTTGTATAGTGATGCAAGAAGAACTAGCCCCCAAGCAAAATGAGTAGGCCTGTCACGTATCACCATGTGCTCCCAGCAAAGTTCCCAACCAAGACTGAAGTACCAGCCTCGTCGATCTGGGGCAACAAGACCTGAAATAATGGTCGCAAAAACCAAGCGGAAGGGAGGGGCCAGAGCCCTGTGATGCTCAAGCTCGATCTGCCCCTCACAAATGATAATGTCCTTTGTGACGAGGACTGTGTGGCAGGCATTCCACCCCTCATCTATATCAAAAATAACGTACCGACCATGAATCAGCAATCTCAAGACACGCCAAATGTCCTCCAAGGTGACGATGGCCTCGCCGATGGGAAGGTGGAAAGACGAAGTCTTGCTATGCCATCTCTCGGCAAGCACTGGCATCATCCCAAGGTGGGTGCGCATGGGCACTGCGTAGGTGATGTACCACAACCCCATGTCTTGTAATCGATCATGAGCTCTGTCACTGAGGTATCGCAAGTAACCGAAGAGATCCCACAACATGTGCTCTCAAGAATAGAGCTCCCTCGCCACATCTTGCATTAGGAACTGTCATCATGTTAAAAAAATTAAAAATATTTTTGTCAAGCATCCAAGAAACCACTCCAGTGTCGCTATCCATGAAGGCATTGCAATTTAATTTTTATCAAACTACGACGCTAGGCCACAAAATGCCGAAAGCACACCGCAATAGTGCATTTTCCTTCCAAGCGGCCCAGTTTGAAAAGATTCTTGTCATTAAGGCACCGTCGCGTCGCACTTTGGAAATGACCCCACTAGCCATGACCTTAGTGTCGAAGTTTGGAATTTATTTTCAAACTCCAAACTCCACTACCATGGCGCAATCTAACATTGAGCGGCGCAGTTTGATTTTTGAGCGGCACTATATAGCACCACTGTAGAATGACTGACTTTGAAAGCAATAAATGAATGCTAAAAACAAAAAAATAAAGCTCAAGGATCACTTACCGGTGCCCCAATGCTAGGTGGTCATTGGTATGTCCGGACTCAGTTGGAAATGTGCATCGAGCGTTGTCGTTGCACCATATCGTCAAGAGGTCAGAGCTCAAATCTCAAGGTTGCTAGATGGCTATTCATGAAAATGAATTGAAAGTGACCCCTTGGAGCCTTTTTAAGCTTGAAAATTAAGGTTTTTTCACCCTAATTGGCTATCTTGCTGGGGTTTTAGACCCTTGAACCTGTTTTTGTCTAGTTGAGGCCTGTTTTACATCATTTTATTGCATTTAGACACATTTTTGGCCTCCTGGAGCCTATTTTGACCTGTCGGGCACCTTGTCCTCTTTTTTTGCGAGATCACCCAAAAATTGAAATTTTCGTCCAATCTCTCGAGGGGGCAATATATTAGCATGTTTTCTCACCGGGCAGCAGTGGGGCAAGATTTTAAAAACAATTTTTTTTGGCTTTGATCAGGATCATTTATTCTTTGAACCAAAGCAACAAGTGCATTGCTTCAAAGAGGGGCAAAATGTAGACACGTAAAATGTATTGATAGACATTGCACATCTGATCCTGACTACTAACATTGTTTCTTCCTATATCATCCTTCGGTCTAACCATTTAATCAAATACCCTTATCTGATTAAATTAATCAATATTCCTCTCTTAATTGAATAAATCAGTTATCTAATTAAGTCACCTCTTCTTGATAATTAAATTAACCATTTTGATCTAATTATCTGATTTAATTAAATAATTGATTTTATTTGATTAAATCTCTTATAGTCTATATATTAAATTAAATAAATTAAAACCTTATTTAGTTTAATCTAACAATCATCCCTTTTAATTAAATAAATTATGAATCTTTATTTAATTAATCTCTTATCACATTCCTCTCATATTTGATTTAAATAAATCCACAAATTTAAGTCAAATAGGTCCCATAATTTAACCCCTTTGATTAAATTAATTAATTTTGATTAATTTAATCTCCTCTCATTTCCCATCCTCTAGCTTTTACCACTTGCACATGAAAATAGATTTAATTGATTTATTAAATCTCTATTTTCCTCAACAAGCATCTTTTGGGAATATTCTCCAAGTTTGAATTCAAAATCCAAGTTGGCATGTACATCCAACAAGGCATTAACTCTCTCTTACATGTCCTTTTCCTTGAGCCAAGTGGCATTCAATGCATTCTTTCTTCCCTCTTGCATGTCATTTCAACAAATTCAAAATTCAAAAATCGGCATTTATTGGCACAATCCTCAAAACTTGCACATCCTCCATCCACTCATAGGTTGACGAGTGGCATCTTTCCATTGGATGAATGTTAGTCCCACATTGCTCTATTTTGGACACTCATCCATCAATCTCATCTATAAATAAGAGGTTAATCTCCTCATTCTATCATCCACAATTTGAGTAAACTTACTATGCTCAAATATTTAGCAATCTCCATCCACATTTTTGAATTTGTAGCTAGGTTATGCAGATTTTGGTCTTGAAGCACTCACCATTCTTCATCAAAGTGGATCATTCATCAACATTCATCAAGCTTGCATCATAGGAGTTGGGAAAGGGCCAATTTTCACATCAAATTGGCACCAATTCCCCCATGGGATCAAGAGTTTGCTTGTTTAATTAGGATTTAATCTCTCTTTTATTGATTTCTTATTGTGTTCTTCATCTCTTTTCCTAATTTAAACTTTGTAAATGGATTCCATGGGGAATCCTTGTTCTTTCTTTCATTTCACCATCTAATGTGTTTGTTTATGTTGTTTTGCAGGTATTAGGATTGGGGTTCAACAACTCATAAAGGTAAAAGTAATCTAGTAACTTAGAAATGTGGTGTAACATACCCTCCCCCTTAAGAATCATTGTCCCTAATGATGTGAAGTATCATGGCATATAAATAAAGTCAAATAAAAGGTTTTACTTTAAATTTTCTAAATCATGTAATAAATTGGTAAATTTCTATTAATCTCATAATAATATTCCCTCATAGCACTATCCTCTGCAATCTTGTCCTTCCTGGACCTTGTATTAAGTAACCCTATTAATGCATTAGAAGATCTGTATTAAGTGACCCTATTAATGCATTAGAAGATCTTACGTGTTTCAAGCTAACTTTCCCTCCTAAGAACTATATATCACAAGTACAATAATAACGACTCATTTTCACATCATAAGTATAATAGAGATTGGTGCATACATGAAACATATACCACAGTGATTAGAAAAGTGCATTCACATTGGCTAACATACACTTTCCCTTAATGCAACCCAAATAGAAAATGAATGTTAGTGCATTGTGCACTACACCATGGGTCCCACCCTTTTCTCTAGTCTTCTACACCATTGGACAACTTAGAAACCAAGAACAACCATCATTGGCACTAATGCACATCTCGAGCATAATAGTACTACTCCTAGACACTTTTCAATCTTGAGCATCTTAATATTGCTTATTGACTCATGCTTTGTATCAACAAATTTCTCCTACTTATCATTCTCCTTTGCTTATTTCTTTCCTTGGCCATCTTGACCTACTATTCCATTTCTGAAAATATTTCTATACTGAGGCTAATCCTATTTGCTAGCTTATCCCAACTTATAGGAATTAAGCCCTTCCTTATAATATTTCAAATGGATCAAATTTTTATTTTAAAATGTTAGGAATTATTGTAATAGGAATATTCAACAAATCCACTAGGACATGGTTTACCCTTTTTGTCTAACTAGTTGTCTCAAGGTGATAAGTTGAGCTTATATTCAATTGAATTTTCAACAAGATGATTATGGTTTATTCAAAACCTTAATGTTAAGTGTGTGTCCCTATCTAAGATAACCTTCTCAAGAACATTGTGCAATCAAACACTACTTTCCCCAAATTCCAGTAATGACTGGTGCCCTACCTGTCAAATTTTCCAATATTAAATTGGTTAGCTTAGTGATCCTGTCCACCACTACCAATTAACATTATGCCAAATCCATGACAGGAAGATCAAAACTATACTAATAATCTGCCACTTCCTCTCTGGAATTTCATGATAATATAAAATTCCTTCCAAGTGATGACATCATATCTTCACGCTCTGGTACTTTGGACAACATGCTACAACCTTGTAGCATCTCTCTCTTTTTCCTTCCAGAATTTGGTAGTTTCACATCAGTCAATAATTTTGTCACTCTAGATTGTCCTAAATATGGCACTCGTTAAAATTCTTACCACACCATATTCCTTAACCCCTTTGATTTTGGTACTTGGGTTCTTCCTCTGATTCTTAGTAGTCTATTTGAATGAAACATCTCTATTGGATTTTTGTCACACTTGATTCTCAAAAATATAATGAATAAGTATCATCGAGGAGATATGTCTCCTTCAATATTGGGGCATTCACAACTTAGTTTTACTTTCCCTTTAAATAATTAATTTCAAATTCACAGTCTGATTCTAGCTTAATCTATGTCTTCTGATGAGTATTTAAATTGGTTGAGTAACAATTCTTTTTAGATCATGTTGGTTTGTTATTATCTCCAAAAGTTGTTCAAACAATTAATGCATATATAGTTACCAAGCATGATCAATTTTTGATAGCCCAAAATTATGTGGAGCTTGGTTTCATTTATATATCTTCCATTTCATAATTCTCAAGCATTAACTTTCCTTTCTTAATTAAGCATCTTGCCTAACCTTTTCTCAAGGTATCAAAGATAACCATAAATTGATCCTCCAAATCAAGAAATCGTAGAATTGTGTTGTAGTTACTTCTCTCTCATTTGTTCAAAGGCCTCTGACTTTTCCTAACCATTCAAATATTTCACTAATAGCTTCTATAGCTAAGCCTTCAACTCTAAGAATATTGTTGTGGTCATTGGATACGAAACTTTAGATATAAGGTTTTTGACCCGAGAACCATATCTATGGAGAAGTCAAAAATTTCCTCATACTCTGAATACATCATCAAACTTTGTTGAATAAGGTACATATATGTGTCCATATATTTCTCTTCTTTCTCTCTTGAGTGTTTTCAAGACTCATATTTAACATTAAATCATCTTAAAATCTAAATTCTTGGTAATCATCTATTTCTCCAATTCGATTATAATAATCTAACATTCTCCTTGTAATCTTATATTCCCTCCAATTTGACTACATGGGTTAACATCATTTTACTTAACTTTATTTAGTTGAATGACTACTACTTGCTTTATCTTACCCTCCTTGATATATCTTGCAAATAGTTTTTGTTCCCAAGGTTATCTAATTATTCTTTTGATTGGGAAATATAGTCTTCTTCCATATCTAATTTATCTCTAGAATATCTTCAAATGATCATAAAGATACTAACACAAATTTACTTTCATTTTTCCAATCTTAGGAAGTTCAATCTGAACTTCAACCAACACCACTCTATCTGAGTTTATATTTGGTTAGCCCACTTTATTGTCCAAGTTTTTTCCTTGCAACCTACTTCTCTAAGAAATTTTGTCCATAACTATGGTGGTTTTATCTTCTTCATAACCTTAGACACTTTAAGGGTTATTCGGTTTCTTTTCTCATTTTTAATTCTTGACTCCAATTTAACCATGCCCATTCTGGTTGGTGAGATCATGTTAGTTTTCATCTTTACCTTTGTGAGTTACTTCCTTTTCTAACCCATTCTAGTCTTTGAACTTTACTCTAAGGTGCCAAATTTCATTATTGAATTCAATTATTATTGCTAGGTTTTAATCTTGTTTTAAATCAAGATTGTCATAAGATTATCCTACCTCCTAGATACCTTCCTAGTTGGTTATGTTTCACAATATGTTAAATTTCCTTCTTTGCTTGAAGTTTTTCATTTATGCTTACAATTAGTTTCTTCAATTAGGAATTTGTAACAATAGACATAAATCATATTTGTGGATTACATAGTGTCCTTATTTAGTCCATAATCTTTGACTTTTTACAACTATAGGTTGCTATTAGAAAGAGGGATCACTTCAGGTTATTTTTCACCCTCAGAGTCAACTAAAAC
This sequence comes from Sequoia sempervirens, assembly GCA_007258455.2. Lineage (NCBI taxonomy): Eukaryota > Viridiplantae > Streptophyta > Pinopsida > Cupressales > Cupressaceae > Sequoia > Sequoia sempervirens. The sequence continues at coordinate 321,614,725 of VDFB02047230.1, read as the reverse complement.
AATTTTGAAGGATGGGTGTATTTGTAGGTACTTTACCCATAACCTTCTTACTAAACCTAGTTGCATTGCTTTTGCAATCACAGGGCATCTCTCTATGAGTTGTTGGTTTAGGAGTTTTAACCTCTAAGGACGATTCTTTCCTATTCCCAAAGTTACAATTTTTTTGGGAAATTAACTTCCTTACTGTTTTCCTTGTTCTTCTTTTCCCTGCCATTCTTGCATAAGAATTTTTTGAAAATTTTCTATTGATAATGTTTGAGGATAAACTTACATTAATGATCTCATAGGTCCAAGTGTTGAACCTAGTAGCTCTGATACCACATGTAACAAGCCCAATGTTTACCCAAAAGTTTTTACCTTAGTTTTAAATCAAAAAGTGAATAACACAAGTTTCAAAAAATAGGGAAATGAATTTTTCCTTTTCAATAACATAATTGCACATTGCATATATAATTTCCACATTTCATTGCATAAATAATATAATTTTACATAATTCTAAATAGATGATTCCCATCTTTTCAAATACATATTACAATTGATCCATGATCATGTTCATATAGGAATTCATAACTTACAAATGGTCAAGGTGTCCTCATCTAGTCATGTTCCTTCTATTCCACAAGTCTCAACTACCATCTACAAGAGGGAGAATATCACCCAAGTGCTTTTTCCTCCAACCATAGACATAATGGTCCCCTGCACATCTCTTAATTGGTTGATGGCCCTACCCTGTTAGGATTTAGGCAGATCAGAGCAATAAACATAAAAAATTATATGCAGATTAAATAACCCAGAAATAACAATGAAGAATAACACAAAACAGCTAAACACAAAAATTTAGCGTGGTTCACCCAATATACACTACATCCATAGAAACTTAGCCATCCAATGATTTTATTATCCAGTGCAAAACAAATTACAATCTCATGAATACAATACCGCAACATACATCCCAACCACTTATAACAAGCTTTTTGGAAGCTTCTAGAATTAGGTTTTTATAAAGTCATTTTTTTTCATTTGATGTGTTAGTAGGAAAACCTTGATGTGTTAACAAATGCGTTACGAATGTATAGTATTTGCATAATCAGACGCCACATACCAACAATCTCCCACTTGGAGATTGATCCTGGACGATATTGCTGCACTTGCAACTCCCACTGGATTACAGGTCTGACTAGTTTCTTATGTCCATCATTATCAGTCATGAAGGCCAATGAAAACTAATGAGGAAATTAGTTTCTCCCATGTAACTACCTTTGTGAACATATCTGCAGGATTCTCACTTGTGTGAATTTTCTCCAACTTCAATTGTCCATCCTCCAAAACTAACTAGATGAAGTGGTATCTGAGTTGTATGTGCTTAGTTTTTGAATGTAGAGCTGATTTCTTAGCAAGATGAATGGAACTCTGGCAATCAGTTTCCAAAGGGCTATCTTCTTTTCATTGTCCTCCAAAAAACATTGTAACCAAATCATCTCCTTGCTAGCTTTTGTAGCATCAACATACTCAACTTCAGTGGTTGAAAGTGCAACAACCTTTTGCAGCCTTGAAATCAAACTGACTTCAGTACCTCCTATAGTAAAAACATACCCTGTAGTACTCCTACTATCAATATCACCTGCCAAATTAGAATCAACATATCCTTTTAGAGCATAATTATTTCCTCCAAAACATAGTTTCTTTGAATTAGTACCTCTTAAATATCAAAAAATCCATTTTATCGCATTCCCATGTTCCATTCCTGAATTGCTCATATACCTACTCACAACTCCCACTGCATGTGCAATATTTGGCCTTGTGCATACCATTTCATACATCAAGCTACCAAATACTAATGCATATTGTATCTGAGACATTTTTTCTTCCTCCTCTTGTGTCTTTGGACACATCTCCTTAGTCAACTTAAAATGACTAGGCAAAGGTGTACTAATGGCTTTTGCATTCTACATGTTAAACCTTTTTAACACCTTCTCTTCATACTCATTTTGAGAAAAAAAAAAAAATTTGTTTGTCCTGTCCTGTGTGATCCTCATACCAAGGATTTGTTTTGTTGCACCCAAATCCTTCATAGCAAATGAATTTTCTATTTTTTGCTTAAGTTCATTAATATGTTGCATGTTAGACCCGACAACAAGCATGTCATCAACATAAAGTAACAAGATAATATAGTTTCCATTATCCAATTTCTTAAATTAAACACAATAATCCAAATGACATATTTTGTAACCTTGTTCAGCCATAAACTATCAAATTTCAAATACCATTGTCAAGGTGCTTGCTTCAGGCCATACAAATTCTTCTTTAACTTGCACACAAATTTCTCCTTACCCTTGACCTCATATCCCTGTGGTTGTTGCATGTATATTTACTCCCCATGGAGAAATGTTGTTTTCACATCTAGATGTTCAAGATGCAATTCTTCTGCAGCCACAAGACTTAGAATTTAGTTCTAATAAAATTCATCTTTACAATCGGAGAAAATATTTCATCAAAATCTATACCTTTTTTCTGTGTAAAACCTTTTACCACAAGTCTGGCCTTATATCTTTTATTGCCTTCATCTTCTTCCTTCAACCTATAAACCCATTTATTTGGAAATGCTCTTTTACCTGCAAGCAATTGCACTAAGTTCCAAGTCTAATTCTGTAACAAGGAATCAATTTCCTCTTTCATGCCTAGGTCCCACTACCTTTTTGTATCTACCTACACTACTTCTTCATAACCTTCAAGTTCACCAAAATCAGTTAATAATATAGAATATAATGATGGATAAAATCTTTCTAGAGGTCTAGTTATCCTTGTAGAATGTCTAACACTTGTAGGAGTCTGTGGGATAACTTGTTGTTGAGCATTAGGTACCACTGGCATTTTATTTTATGGAATCTCATCCAGCACCACATATTCCTTTTTGGCTTGTTTTTATGCATGACCTTCTCATTGAATATAACATCTCTACTCCTAATGATTTTATGATTTTCATAATCCCATAACCAATAACCAAATTCATCTACTCCATATCCAATGAAGGTACATTTTTTAGAGTTAGCCTCGAGCTTGGCTCTATTTTCAATATCAACATAGACAAAAGCTTCACAACTAAAGGTTTTCAAAAATGAATAGTTTACCTTTTTACCCATCCATGCCTCCTCTAGAATGCCACCATCCAAAGGATTTGAAGGTCCCCTATTTATTAAATAAACAATGGTATGTACAACATATGGCCAAAAGTGTAAGGGTAATCTAGCATGCAATCTCATGCTCTTTGCATGCTCCATAATGGTCCTATTCATCCTCTCAGACACACCATTTTCTTGTGGGGTTCTAAGAATTGTTTTTTTCCTATGAATTCCATTGTATGAATAGTAATTTTCAAATTATTTGTTGCAATACTCACCTCCATTATCAGATCTAAGACACTTCAACTTTTTTCCTGTCTCATTCTCAACCAAAGCTTTCCACTTTTTAAAAGTTTTAAATACTTCTAATTTTTGTTTCAAGAAATACACCCATGTTTTCCTAGTTGCATCATCAATAAAAGTAACATAATAACAAGAGCCACCAAGAGAAGATACCTAAGTTGGTCCCCATACATCTGAATGCACAAGCTCTAATTTCTCACTCTTCTTCTCTTTCCCAACTTTGAGAAATCTGACTCTTTCTTGTTTTCCATAAAAACAATTTTCACATAACTCCAAGTCAATCTGCTTCAGACCTAGTAGCAACTTTCTAGAGTGAAGGATCTTCATCCCTTTCTCACTCATGTGCCCAAGTTTGTGGTGCAACAATTTTGTTTCTATCCTTATAGCAAGTGCTATAAATGTCTTAGTAGCAACTATTTCTGTAGCATCTAAGGTATAGTAAGTATTACTAGTACACAAATAAAATGTGCCTACCTTTTCACCTTTAGCTACTACTAATGCACCTTTAGTGACCTTCTAGACTTTGTCTCAAAAGGTAACCATGAAGCCTTCACTACCCAATTGTCCTATAAAAATTAAATTCCTTCTCAAATTTGGAACATGTCTTACCTCCTATAGCAACCATTCATTTCCATTTTGCAACTTGATTTTTATCTTTCCTTTTCCAACAATCTGACAGGGTTCATCATCACCCAAATATACCTGTCCAAAATCACCTTGAACATAATCTACAAAATATTTCCTATGGAGTGTGGCATTAAATAAAGTCCCTGAATCTATTACCCAGGAATCATTAGCATTATCTAAACAAAGAAATAAAGCATCCTACAATTTATTACTTGCAACATTAGCTTCCTTATTGTCATCATGTTGTCCATCTCCTTGTTTTCCCTTTCGAGACCAACAATCCTTCTTCAAGTGTCTTGGCTTTCCACAGATCCAACAATCCATTCTTCCTCTTGATTTAGATCTACCTTTCTTTGACTTCCCTTGTGACTTCCCACAATTTGTTGAGCTTTTTCCTCTCTTCTTTGTTCTTCCCCTATTCTCTATAGTCAAATCATTACCTGATTTTGAACTCTCACCTGTGCTTTTCCACCACATTTCCTTGCTAAGGATAACACCAACAACATCATCAAATTTTAGTATTTGAACTAGATACAAAGTTACTTACAACCATTACCAAGCTATTCTAGCTTTCTAGAAAAGAACATAAAATCAAGAGAGCCCTCACCTCTTCATAAAAATTCATATTTATAGAAGTTAACTGATTGGTAATTGTATTAAACTCATTTAAATGATTTGTCATAGATCTACCTTCAATCATTTTCAAATTAAAAAAACACTTCATGAGAAATACCTTATTTGAGGCTAAGGGTTTTCATGCAATTTAGCAAAAGATTTCATTAGATCCTTTGTTGTCTTTGATTTTGTTATATTGATTGCCACAAATGGTGTTAGGCACAACCGAATGGTTCCCAGTTCCTTTCTACCTAGAATCTCCCATTCTTCATCGAACATCGCAACATCTTTCTTTTTTCTCCTTGCAATGGCCACCCTAGATCCTTTTGATACAAATAATCTTCCATCTACATCTTCCATAATTGATTATTCTGGCTGATGAGCCTAGTTTATGGTCTAATTTTGGGTAGAATTTAAGATTTGTTTGTTGAAGTTATCATGGACCTTGATGTTAAGTGTTGATATTTTTATGATATTTCCTCATAACTATAGACATTGAGCCTAATCTTATTTCTACAAATCTTTAATGACATTGGCATGTTATATGGACTATCTATATTAATTTTGCATGTGGTTGATGAATTTTCTTTAAGGTAGTTATGGATATGCAATTATTGTGTGTGTTAAAATTGCCATGCAGATATAATTTGAAGATACTAAATTGAGAAAGACACCGCCAGCTGGGCATGCACCATAACATCTAACAAGGGAATCGTTCAAAGGTCAAAGGAGGTCGACGGCAGGAGATTTCTGATGCAAATTGAATGTAACCACCTTGTAGTGGACTTTAATGCTGTTGAGAAAATATTGGCATTACTTTTGTGCTAAATCTGCGAGCACATCTGACTAGATTCCATGTGCGTATAACTGCCTCTCTATTTTCTCTGCTTTCCATAAATTGGCGTCCTCCCAGTTCGTGGAGTTGACCGCCTTGCTTAGTTGGTATTATAAATAAGGATTAGATGCTCCTTCTCACAAGGTTGCATGATCTGATATTGTACTTGCATTCTTAGTTTTCAGTGATACAGTTACACTGCTCTATTGTACTCATGTTTCCTGATGAATAAAATGAAGTTCTAAGTTTGAGCATCTGAGTTTTCATTAGCAGTAGATGATACTCATCCAAGGGGGACCACTTAGTGATAAATTTTTCCTTTAGCTTAGTTTATCCTAGTTATTACTTTCTATTTAGTAATTAGTTTAGAATCTAGCGTTGATTGTTCCTGTAGCCACTAGAATCCCATTTTGTGACTATTCCTGCAGCCAAAGCAGACAGAGTAGTTTCTTGTTTGTTGTTCATATTTTCATTTTTGTCATGCATTTCAAGATTAGTATAGTTTTTGGTTGATTTTTAGCATTTATGTTATTCCTTTTCAAGCAATTTACTTTCAGCATTGTATCTTTCTTAGTTGTAGAATGAAAATGGCTACTTTGAGTTCCTAGTGCACATACTGTGCTAACCCATTTCAAATTCATGTCCCTGGGTTGACTAGTTAAATGCACCCTCATGATGATTGAAATAGATATTCAAGTTAGATGTCCAATCTTTGAATCATGACTGTAAAGGTCTAGTTGTTAAATCATTGTAGGAGGCCAACATTTTTGGCATCGTTGTCGGGGATGGTGTCAAACTAGGGAGTTCTTTGGAGTCATTGGTAGTTTTTCTTGTAGTATTTCTAGAAGTTGTTCTTAGTATACCCTCATTTAGGAAGTAATGACCCCCCTTATTCTTTACCAATTCTTTGTGTGAATTGATTGATAGTGAGTTGATATCGCATGCATAGAGGAAGGAGAAGAGATGCTTATGGCAGATTCCTTCCTAAAAATCCTAATCCATTCCAGCTAGTTGAATATAAGAACCTACCAAGAGAAGAAGAAGAAGAAGATCCACACCCCTTTGCTAATGAATTTCCTGATCTAACTAGCTCTAAAGTTTCCTTTGAAGACCAAAATCAACTTGAGAATCCCTTTGCTTTGGAACTACATCAAGCAGGCATGGGCAATGTAAATAGAAACAGACCTAACCAACTAGATTTTTCTTTCCCCATTTCCCATCATAATAAAAATGACAATATCAAAAATATCCTTGCTTCAGCACTCCCCAAGTTTTATGGACTTTTCACAAAAGATCTTGATACCTTCTTGTTTGAGTTTGACATACTTTGTAGGAGTTATGACTATACCACCGATGCCCATAGGCTTAAGTTATTTCCTACCACTCTGAAAGAAGCTGCATTAAGATGGTTCATGAACCTAGGCAGAGATACTGTGGAAACTTGGGAGGACATGAAGACAAAATTCCTTGAGAAATACAAGGAGTATTGTAGGGGTAGTGACATGAGATGAGGTGACATTTTTAGGTTGCAGCAAAAGGAAGATGAGAGCCTAGAGGATTATATTGCAAGGTTTTTATTTTTCCTACAAAAATTTCCAGACCATACACTTAATGAAGACTCACAAAAGTTGTTTTTACTGAGAGAAATTAATGATAGCTACACTGATGCCTTGGACCTAATGGGAAGAGGAGATATCTCTCAAGCTCCCTGGGAGGATATCAAGAAAATATGCCAGAACTACTCTAGGGCAGCTTCAAAGAAAGGGAGAGCTTACCAATCTTCCATGGGTAAGTCATATACTAGTGGAGTCTCAAGAATGGAGATTATTCATTTGTTGGCAGACTTCAAGCAAGACATTATAAATAATCTACCTACTCAGCTGGATACACTTCAAGCCAAGAAGAAACAAGAGGAGGCAGAGGCAATGTTGGAAAAATATTGCCCCCATTGCAAACAAAAGAAGAAGGACTGCAGATGCAAGATGGTAGCTAATATTGAAGGAAATCATATTGCACCCAAGTTCAATCCAATTCAGATTGAAGAAGATCAAGTCTACTATGTCGCACAGAGGTGGCCTTGGGTTCCAAGACAAGGTATGCCTCTAGATCCACTCTCTTATGTTGGGCCATATTTCAATTCTTACACATTAGGTAACCAATGGAAGCCCCCATATCCATCTAGCTATGAAGGATATCCACCATAGCCTTGAGGTAACCCTCCAAATGCTTGGCCCAATCCTCAAAACTCTCCACCCCGGTGGCAGCAACCTCAGGGGAATTGGCAGCAATTTCAAGGGCATTGGTAGCCACCTCCAAAAAATTAGTAGCAAACAAATCAATGGAGGGGAGGAAAACAATGGCCTACCCAAACAACCAATTACATGCAACCACCTTCTCAGCCCCAACAACCTGCTATAATGCATCCACCTGCTAATTCAAGCTCAAATGCACCTAAACCTACTCAGCTACCAGCTCAGCCCACACCCAATCCAAATAACAAACCACAGTAGTAGTCTGTATACTCTATTGATTCAAACCAAATCCCTGCATATGTTGTGAGTGTAAGTGACATCCACTTGAATTTAAGAACTACTTTACCAACCCCTTCCAAGCCCATTATCACTGAGCTTCATGTGGACGAGGAAGAAGAACCTTTGAATGATCTCATTCAGCCAAGTGCACCTAAAAATTTTGAATTAGTCCAAGTCAAGCAGACTGAAAAAGAACCACCATTTCCTCAGAGATTAGAAGTTTCCATGAAGAAGGAAGAAAAATAGGACACAACCTTTGAAATCTTGGATTAGCTTAAGCGTATATTTGTCCAGATACCCCTATTTCAAGCCATAAAGGATGTCCCAATCTATGACAAGGAAATCAAAGAAGCATGCCTCAAGCAGTCGGGTAGGAAGAAGAAAGACCCCACTACGGTTCATGTGGTGGGATAGCTAGTTGACATCATGCTTGGAAAAGTGACTATCCCTAAGTACAATGACCTAGGGAGTCCTATGGCAGCAGTTGTTATAAATGAGATTCAAATAAAGAATGCTCTGATTGATTTAGGGGCAGCAATAAATGTAATGACTAAGGACATCCTGCAATAACTAAACGTTGCAAGCATGAGATCTACTACTGTCCTGTAGCTTGCTGATAGTTCTATTGTTAAGTCTGATGGTATAGAGGAGGATCTTGTGGTGATTCTAGACTCTTGGGAGTACCCAACAAACTTCATGATTCTTTCTCCTAAAGTTACACTAGGCGAGTATCCCATTATTCTTGGAAGACCATGGTTAGCAACTACAGAAGTATATATTGGATGTCGGTCAGGTGACATGACCATTTCTGATGGGAAGAGCACACAAAATTTTTTTATTTATCCTCCTGCTTAGTCATCCCATGATGAGGATAATCTCGTATGGCCAGATGTTGGTGAAGATGCCAAGGAAGTTAATTTTGTGGCACAACTTATAATGTTAGGCAGAATGGTGCAGGGGCACCAACACCTTGGATGTCAAAGGATAGGAGTTCAAAAGGTTAAAAAGGTCATTTGAGGGAGTCTTCATCTTTGTTCCATGAGGAAATTGGAAAAAATGTAAAAACTTCAAATGTTGTCAAAATTGTCAAAATTGTCAAAGTGGGTAAAGGCAGGGTATTTTGGTGTCTTGTGCTTTGAATCATGGATAAAGGATTAAATAAGGTCTAAATGATCATATTTTAGGTTTATAGAAGTGTTAGAGCTCTTTTAAGTTCAATAATTGCAAAAATGCAAAATGTTGCAAATGTTGTTTTGCTGATTTTTGTTGATTTGCACAATTAGAGTCATTAAGTGGTAATTAGTTGTGAAGATGGTTGGTTGGGGTGGTTACTTGTTTAATATGCTTTATAAGGCATTCCAAGGCTCTAAGTAAGGGTTGTTGAAGGTTTTAATAACTCATATTCAATAAAATACCACATTTTTGGAGCAAATTCTGTATTTTTCACAGTTTTTCAGAACTTGTTTACTATTGTATGGATCTGTACGGCCTCCTAATGCCTTGAAATATTTAGAGGTTGAGGGTATATGTGTTTACTTTCATCTTCTTTTGATTTTGAGTTCTCATTCATTATTTTGTGAGAGATTCAAAAATTACTACAAGTATCCTGGTATTTTCCTTGTGAAGGGTTTGAAGGCAAAAATATGAAATTTTGACCAATCCACCCACTGTATAATGTTTTAACTCAGTGGATTGGTAGGAAATATATTATATTAGATGTATTAATGAATTTTATATTATAATAGGTCATTTTTGTGGTGAATGTGTGATGCCTTAGGGCTGAAAATGCAATTTTTCCCTTGAAAAGTGATGGTTTTGAAGTGCTTTTCAATGAATTATTGATGGAGTTGAGTTTGTAAGCATTTAAAATGTCAAGGCAGACCCTATGAAATTTTTTTGGACCATTTATTCATTTATTCAAGTCTGGGAATGAAGATTTTGACAAAACCCTTATTTTTGCATTAGAAAAGGAGGTTTTTTGAGTTGGGAGTGTTTATGTTCGTACAGGTGCAAACTAGTGGTGGATTTTGTGGTTTTAGGCCATTTAATTTGCTGCCCCAAGGTTTCAAGGTGATTGGATAAGTTTGAAGGGTACTTCCTTTGTTAAATTGACCTCTTTTCCTTGTTTTTCCCATAGTGAGTGTATTGGAAGTCTAAACTAGTCCAAAGGAGTTATATCTAATATTGAAGCATATTGTGTAAGTCCTTAATGGGTGTCTAAATCCATAATTTATTTGGCAAGTCTTTTGGGAAAGTTGGGTGAAAAATCCCTTGAAGCTGTTTGGTTGTGTTGGTGGAAAGAATGCATCTAACAAGTGGATTTGTGAAGTTTTTTTGATTTACTTTGAAATTTGGGTTGACCATCTGTTATTTGTCATTTCAAGTTGATTTTCACCTTGGGTCTACATCACAGAAGCTCCTTCATGCAGCTTCAAGATGAAGATGAATTATTGGTTAACATCATTCAAAACCATTGTGAAGTGGAGTAAGCATCATCTTCCCATTCTTCTACTCTAGTCAAGACACTTCTACCTGCTCTTCCTACAGCCACTCTTCCTATAGACGTTCTTCCTGTAGCCACTCTTCCTGTAGCTGGACTTCCTGTAGTAACAGGTATGTCTCATACATTGCTACCATATGAACTCAAGGTACCATGTGTTAATGAAGCAGCTATGGTAGAGTCAACCACACAGTACAGGTGTCAGAAGGAAAGTATTTGAATGTTAACATCAAACTAAGTGAAGAACAACAATTGTTATTGGAAAAATTATTGAGGACCCACCAGCATGCATTTGTGTGGGACCATCATGAGATGAAGGGATTGGATCCTAAGTTTTGCACTCATAGAATTTACATTAGAGATGATTGCACCCTAGTGAGGTAGCCACAAAGAAGAATTAACCTTGCACTCAGAAAAATTGTAAAAGGAGAACTGCAGAAATTGCTATATGCAGGATTTATCTACCCCATTTTAGATAGTCAATGGATGTCTCCATTAGTGATTGTGCTCAATAAGGGAGGGAAATGGCCATTTTGTGTTGATTATAGGGAACTCAATGCTTCCACCAAAAAGGACCATTTTCACTTACCTTTCATAGATCAAGTTTTCAACTCACTTGCAAGAAAGCAATACTTTTCTTTTCTAGATGGATTCAGCGGCTACAACCAGATCCAAACTACATCAGAGGACTAGGAGAAGACCACCTTTACCTATCCATGGGGGACCTATGCCTATTCGGTACTCCCATTTGGCTTATGCAATGCACCTACAACTTTTGAGAGGGCAGTCATTAGCATATTTTCAGACATTTCTTATGACTGCATGGAAATTTATATGGATGACTTCACCACCTATGGTGCTTATTTCAATGAAGCATTGAAGAATCGTAGGAAATTCCTACAAAGATGTGAAGATCACAATCTCTCTTTAAACAGTGAAAAGTGTTTCATGATGATGTAGGAAGGTGTAGTTCTTGGACACTACATCTCTCACAAAGGAATTCAAGTAGATCTTGCAAAAATTGAGGTAATCACAAATCTGCCCACACTTGCAAATCAGAAGGATGTTAGAATTTTCTTGGGCCATGAAAGCTATTATAGGCAGTTCATCAAGTATTTCAACAAAATAGTAGCACCATTGTATACTCTTCTCACCAAAGATGATGAGTTTCAATGGACATAAGATTGTGACCAGGCATTTTCTGATTTGAAGGTAGCCTTCACTCATGCTCTTGTACTCAAAAGACCTAATTGGGAGTTTCCTTTCCACATCAATACAGATGCATCAGTTTATTCTATAGGAGAATTCTTAGGATATAAATAATGAACTATTGAAAATGCCATTTATTTTGTTAGCAAAAATTTGCAAGGAGCTAAATTCAACTATTCAGTGACCGAAAAAGAAATACTAGCAGTGATCTATGCCCTGAAAAAATTCAAGCATACATAATAGGTTACCAAATATTTGTGCACACTGATCATGTAGCCATTAGATATCTCACGAATAAACCCCTGATCACAGGTAGGTTGGATAGATGGTTATTGTTGATGTAGGAGTTTGACATAACCATTGTGGATAAACTAGGGAAGGCCAATGTTGTTGCAGATTTTCTTTCAAGGTTGACTACATTAGGGGATAATCAAGCCATAGATGACTCTTTTCCTGATAATCATATATTCTCCATTAGTGTACAAACACCCTGGTATGCTGACATAGCTAATTATTTTGTCATAGGTAGGGTTCCACCTCACTTCTCTCCAAAAAAGAGGACACTTATTGAAAAATATTTTCATTTCTCATGGATTGTTGGATGTTTGTTTTATACTGGACCAGACCATGTCATGAGGAGATGTGTGAGAGAAGATGATTTTTGCATGCATGCTACAATGAACCGTGTGGAGGAAATTTTGCAGCCAAGAGGATAGCAATGAATATTTTGAACACAGGATATTACTAGCCAACACTCTACAAGGATGCAAGAAGGTATACTAGAAAATGTGATAGATGCCAAAGAATGGGAAAACCAACCAGATCTGATGAGATGCCACTTTTCCCTCAGGTAGCAATCACTCCCTTTGACAAGTGGGGATTGGATTTTGTAGGACCCATTGACCCTCCATCAAATGGTAAGTCTTATATCTTGGTATGCACTGATTATGTAACTAAGTGGGTAGAAGTTAAGGCCATCAAGCATGCAAGAGATAACAAGGTTGTTGAATTTATTTATGAGGTTTTTTTCACAAGGTATGGGGTTCCAAGAGAGATAGTAACTAATCAAGGGACTCAATTCACATCAACCCTTGTTGCAACACTAGTTAATGAGTACAACATAAGACACAGGAAATCTACTCCTTATCACCCCCATGCCAATGACCAAGTTGAGGTGGCCAACAGAGAAATTGAAGCTATTTTGACCAAAACAGTAGCTATCCACATAAAGGACTAGGAAAATAGATTACTAAAAGCTATTTGGGCCTATAGAACTACTTGGAAAATAACTACAGGCTTCACTCCATTTGAGTTGTTCTATGGAAAAATAGCCATGATGCCCATTGAATTTGAACATAAGACTCTTAGGACTATAGTAGATTTGGGGATGGATATCTCTGAGGCACAAAGAGAAAGAATCATGCAGTTGAATGCTTTGGACAAGATGAGGAGAGCAACCTTGCATCACACTAAGGTAGTGCAGAATCAAAGAATCAAGTGGCATGACAAATTCATCAAGGACAAGAAATTCCATCCAAGGTGACTAGGCATTGCTTTATGATTCTAGATATCAGGACGATGTTGGAAAATTATAGACAAGGTGGCTAGGACCATATGAGGTGTTGAAGTATTCCCTAATGGCGTTGTTCAACTCACTACTATTGACCCAGTCAGATTCAAGTTGCTTGTCAATGGTCATTGCCTCAGATTGTATCACAAGCCAACTTCCAAGGAGGAGTTTCTGCAACAATTCACTTAGCATAGTGCACTCAAGCTTCCTGCAACTGAAGGAAGTGGACCTAGTGTCCCTCCTTCTAGCTAATCAAGGTATGCACTTGTCATAATAAAGACTTCCACTTCCGTGGAAGTCCATTACTTCACGCATCCACCCGTATTCCCATCCATCTCCACATTTCTCTCTCTTCCATCACATCATTTCATTCCACTCCACCTCATTCCACCTCATTTTCATTAATTGCTCAACTTATTTCCTAAAAAGGTGAATAGTACTTTCTCTACAATCTTTACAACAAATCTTCCACACATTCAAGTATGTGTGCATTAATTGTTATATCTTAATTGTATTTTAGTGCATTCATTTAATTGTTGTACATTAATATGGATGTTAACCATAGCATGCCTGTGAGGACACATGTCCAAATTTAGGTTGGGGGGAAGATGTGAATACTTTGCCCATGTGTCAGTCCATGTTGGTCTACGTCAGCAAAAGTTAAATTGATCCGATTTGAAATCTGAGTGAGAGGATGGCTCGCATGTGTGAGGTGACACCAACTACCACCGCCATTTCTCTCCATCATAGCTTTCCTCTATTATTCCTTCCTTGCCATTATTGACCCTGTCATAATCTCAAGTTGCAAACAAAAGGTAAAAGGGAAAATTCAGTCAACATTGGCATTGGAAATTTAGCAAGTGTTGCAGCAAGGTGAATTTGGTTTTCAGACAAGAATTGTAGGAAAGAAACAATAGAGTGATTGTTTGATTAAATTGTTAGTTGAGAAGTCTTTGCATGATGTATCCAAAATGACCTGGGAGAAATTCATTAAAAGTGATCAAATTAGACCTGAGCACTTGCAACCTAGGGTTTTATCTCAACCTCGTAGGTCTAGCAAGAGATTGAGCATGGCCGAAGCCACTTGTGCATTTTTGCACACACGCCCCACTGAAAGTAGGGACCCTCTTTTTGCTCTGACTTTTGGTGTCTTTTGGCCTCTTAATTTTATTGATTTCATTGTCTTTGGAGGTCCTTAGATGTTCATCTTGCTTTCCCAAGTGATTTCCCTAGGTTGCACTTTGAAAAAACTAAGTTCTGAGCAAAATCCGGGTTTTTACCCCAATCCGGGATTTTTTGATCCGTCCGAATTTTCCCGAATTCTGCTCAAAGTTCGGCTCTATGCAAAAATCCGGGTTTTTAGTCCAATCCAGGATTTTTCGATCCATCCGGATTTTCCCGATTTCCATGAAAATTTCGGATCCGAGTGAAGTTTGGGTTTTTGCCTGCATTCGGGATTTTCCACCTGACCCGGATTTTCCCATATTCCGTCAATTTTTTGGGTATGTGCCAAAGTCCGGAGTTTTGTGCCATCCGCGGAAATCCAGTTGACCTGTATTTTTTTGGATTTTCTGCCAAGCTTTGTGAAAATTGAAATACTGGATTAAATTGATGAATTTGATGATAAGTGCTCAACACCCCATGCTTAATTTGATATATTACACGATGTTACATGCATTCTTGGTTTGTTTTTGATGATCTATTGTTAAAATTTTTGCCTTATTTAGTAGAATCATGTCTGGCTGGAATTTCCCAGATTCTAGTCTAGAATCCGCCTGACCTAGATTTTCACAGATTTTTCCCTTGGTCTGATTTCTCCGGAAAGGCCCAAATCCCGAAATTTCCCAAAATGGAAATTTTTCTGAAAATAATTATTTATTTATTTTTCCAAAAATGGATTTTTAAAAATGTTCCCGAAAATGAAAATTTCTTGAAAAGATGTTGAAAATAAAATTTTCAAAAATGGAAAAAATTCTGAAAATGGAAAGTTTCCTTATAAAAATGTAAGTTTTTTTTAGAAAAGGTCAAAATTTTATTTGAATTTAATTTGGACATGTGGGCTATTAATGATGATATCTGTTTTTCAGGACTAAACAAATATTAAAATGGGGACTTTCATATGGATTCGTGCCAAAAGAGGGAAATCTGGAAATGTTCAATTTAATTTTTTTTTAAAGTGGGACCTGCCTAAGAATCCGTGCCAAAACTATCTACAGCTGGAGGACTTTCTGGAGGGCACGTGAATCTGATCTTGCTGGAGATCGTGGGCCGACATGGATAATATTCATGCATTTAATGCAAATCTTGTCCTCTTTTGAATTTCTCCTTAGGCCAACCTGTTTTGAGGCCAGTTATTATTGTAAAATCTAATTAGGCCGACATGTTTGGGGGGTTCTCTATAAATGGCATTTGTGCCTCATTTGTAAGGGGGAAAGATTTTAGGAGTTTGACTAGGCTAGAATTTTGCTAAGTTAGAAGGCCAGAATTGGCAAGTAGTTTTCAGAATTAGTTGTAGGAGATGAGAGACTTGAAATTGTTATGTAATGCTGGAGAAGTAATGCAATTGGATTGTTGATTTGGCAAACTTTGTATTTATTTTCAACAGTTTTTATGGTTTCTTGTTCTTGATTCTCAGATGTTAGATGTTAGATGTTAGATGTTAGATGTTAGACACTAGATGTTAGATGTTAGATGTTAGATTTCAGCTCTTTTACAATGGTGGTGAAATGTTAATGATGTTGATCGATTTTTGGTCCATACTTTTAGCAATTTGCTGATTGTAGATTGCTATGTAAAGTTAGTCTGGGCCTCACTTCCGTGCTAAGTTCAACTGTGAATGCTTGTTTACATTGTGCTAGTAGTTGGGTATGTGAATGAATGTTCAAAGTCTGAAAATCTTCATATTTCCCTAGAAGATCGCACCATTTCTGTGTAGTTGCAGGTTTGTCCTTGATCAAGCAGAGATTGATTTTATTGGGGATCTGTCCATTTGCAGCTTTCATCATTATTGTGATTGATCTTAGGAGTTAGAATCGAATAGAATCTCTCTAAATCCTTATCTTTTTTGTTGTTTATTTTGAATCTGGGTTAGTTTTAGGATTGAAAGCATCACCATATTGTTGCATCTGACAAAAATTCACTTCCAACATTGTTCATTTGTAAGGCCCCTTGTGATTACCAGCATTTTTACATATTATCTGAGTTGTTTATGCATTGTCAAGACCTGACACCTGAGAGACCTTGGGGTGATTTTCAGTAATTTGTTGTTAAAAATTACCTTTCAAGAGAGATAGAATATTGCATTCTGTCTGAGTTGTTGCTGTGCAGAAAACACCATCAACACCACTCTTGGTGCTTCAACCTCTACCACAGGCCCTCATGTAAACCCTCCTGCAATGGAAGAAACCATAGAAATTAGCTCTTATGGGACAGAGCACTCAGAAAAAGAAAGTTCTCCTCCATATTCTAATGATGTTTCACTTGGCATCCTAATGAAAACTAGGGCACAAAAAAGAGAGGCAAAAATGAGAAAAGGAAAAGTTAAAAAGCCGTCGGCAGAAAAATAAGTACCAAGCTCTAGGAAGCAAAAGGTTGACACTGTTCATCCTGTAGCCAAAGAAAAACATGAGAGCCCTCCTAGAAAATCAAGACTTGTCGAGCCAGCCTTTGGTACACCTCCGCAGGAAAGCCCTAAGTCTAGAGAAATATCGAAGGGGGACACAAAAGCTCCAATGGGGTAGGTGAATGTTGAGGAAGAGGATATATTTAAGACGGCAATAAACATAACATTGGAAGATCTTGCTGACATTACAGAACAAGTGGAAAATCAATGGTATGAGGAAAATCAAGATTTCTTGCAGCAAGAGTTCCTATAGCAACAGCAAAAAAAAAACAACCGGTACCCCTGCAACCAGAATTGATGGGATAGCCTAAATCCTTGCAGTTAGTACTATATGGAGAGCAAGCATCAGTGCTAGGGAAAATGCTGGTAGGAATGCATAAAACCCCTAATTTCTCAATGCACATGGTAGCTATGCATTTATGGAAAGAGATGCAAAGAAGAGAAGAGGAATGGAAAGAAGAGAAACATAGGTTGAAGAAGGAAATTCAAAAGAAAGATGAGGAGATTGAATACAAGGCTACAAAAACTACCACCTTGAAGAAGAATGTGGATAATATGGCAACCTTAGTACCATAGATTTTAGAGTGCAAGAACCCTCCAAGGGTCTATGCTCTGCACTTGAAGGAGAAATATCTTTCTTTTAAACTAGAAAAAATTGTCTCAGGTTTGAACCCTTTTATTGAAACTCTTGTTGAATTTTTCAATGCTTATCGAATTGCTTCCCCTAAAATGAAGAATTTGATGTGTGAGTTTTATTTGCATAATTATGTTGTGACTCAAGACCATGTTTGGAATCCATTGTTGTATGTTGGAGATGTCCAATTAAGGGCATTCATGTCTTGGGTACAAAATGAGATTAGTTGGGGACAACAATATGGGGCTTATAAGCAATTGGAATCCAACATTCCTCTGCCCATCAGGGTTGAATTAAGGATCCAAGAGACATTTACATGGAATGGCATTGAATTCTTTTTTGGCCTAGCTATGGTAATAGGATTATGCCTTGGATAGAAGCAATCTATAGTGAGTATGAGGTAAAGGCAAAAGCAAAAGAGGAAAGCATGAAGAGATTCCTCTCATAAAGATGGAACAACCTAACCGATGAGCTAAAATAGGTTGAGCCTCATTCCATCCAGAACTATATTGAAGCACTTAAGAGAATTGAAAGATGTATACAAGTTGGAAGAATAAAGGGATGATTCTAGCCTCCTCTGACTTTTCAGCCACCCCTCCTGATGTGGATCGTGCCAAGTTACAAGTTTTACAACTATGATATTGTTGCAGAGAGATAGAGATGGAGAAAATTGCACAGATTGGGAGGATTCTATTGGGACCCTGATTCATGCACAACAAACACTGATGTAGGGTAGTTGTCAGTTTACAATTTCAGAGCATTGACCAAGTAGAAGAACAACCCTTCCCCTGCTGGAGGACCAACAAAACCTTAGGTTGGGGGGAGTGATGAGCCTAGTTTATGGTCTAATTTTGGGTAGAATTTATGATTTATTTGTTGAAGTTATCATGGACCTTGATGTTAAGTGTTGAAATTTTTATGATATTTCCTCATAACTATAGACATTGGACCTAATCTTATTTCTGCAAATCTTTAATGAAATTGGCATGTTATATGGACTATCTATATTAATTTTTCATGTGGTTAATGAATGTTCTTTAAGGTAGTTATGGATATGCAATTATTGTGTGTGCTAACATTTCCATGCAAATATAATTTGAAGATACTAAATTGAGAAAGACACTACTAGCTGGGCATGCACAATAACGTCCAGCAAGGGAATTTTTCAAAGGTCAAAGGAGATCGATGGTAGGATATTCCCCATGCAAATCGAATGTAACCGCCTTGTAGTGGACTTTAATGTTGTTGAACAAATATTGGTGTTACTATTGTGCTAAATATGCAGGCACGTCTTACTAGATTCCATGCGTGCATAACTGCCTCTCCATTTTCTTTGCTTTCCCTAAATTGGCATCCTCCTAGTTCATGGAGTTGACCGCCTTGCTTAGTTGGTAGTATAAATAAGGATCAGATGCTCCTTCTTAGAAGGTTGCACAATCTGATATTGTACTTGCATTCTTAGTTTTCAATGATATAGTTACACTGCTCTATTGTACTCATGTTTCCTGATGAATAAAAAGAAGTTCTAAGTTTGAGCATCTAAGTTTTCGTTAGTAGTAGAGGATACTCATCCAAGGGATCCCACTTGGTGAGAAATCTATCCTTTAGCTTAGTTTAGCCTAGTTATTACTTTTTATTCAGTAATTAGTTAAGAATCTGGTGTTGACTATTCCTACAGCCACTAGAATCCCATTATGTGATTGTTCCTACAGCCAAAGAAAACATAGTAGTTTCCTATTTGTTGTTCATATTTTCATGTTTTTCATGCATTTTAGCTTAGTATAGTTTTTGGTTGATGTTCAACATTTATGTTATTCATTTTCAAGCAATTTACTTTCAACATTGCATCTTTCTTAGTTGTAGAATGAAAATGGCTACTTTGAGTTCCTAGTGCACATACTGTGCTGACCCATTTCAAGTACACATCCCTAGGTTGACAAGTTAAATGCACCTTCATGATGATTGAAATAGCTATTCAGGTTAGATTTCCAATCTCTGAATCATGGTTGTAAAGGCCTAGTTGTTAAATCATTGTAGGGGGCCAGCACTGGCTGTTGAACTTCTCAACCTTGAATTTTCCTTCTTCCATTGCTCCCACTCAAATCTAGAGATTTCCTACCAATTGATTGAAATAAACATGAATTTGATACCAGTTGTTAGGATTTAGGCAGATCAAAGCAATAAACATTAATAATTATATGCAGATTAAATAGCCCAGAAATAACAATGAAGAATAACACAAAAGATATCAACACATAAATTTAACATGGTTCACCCAATATGGGCTATATCCACAGCCATCCAATGATTCTATTATCTAGTGCAAAACATATTACAATCTCGCAAATACAATACTGCAGCATACATCCCAGTCACTTATAACAAGCTTTTTGGAAGCTTCTATAATTAGGGTTTTATGAAGTCATTTTTTTTTTAATTTGAGATGTTAATGGGAAAACCTTTATGTGTTGGTAGGAAAACCTTGATATGTTAATGAATACGTTACATTTGTATGGTATTTGCATGATTAGCTCGCACATACCAACACCTACCCTTCAACGAAGAGTTTGGTATGGAAACCTCTAGAAATGCCTACCTGAGTATGGTGTTGTGTCCTACATGGCTAGTACACTCATACAACTATGGATACCCACCAAATATGTATGACACTCATGACTAGCTATGTAATCCTAATGTACAGTGAACCAACAAAGTGTATGCAGTGACTTTTACACTTACTTTGGACAAAATTTTCATATATATATAATAAATCCACTTTCTATGAAGCAATGTTGTATGTTCATCCACCCCCTTTACTCAACTTGGAAACTAACCTATGAACAAATTCCCTCTAGTTTTGACCCCAAGGTTCATTTAACATAAACAAGATTTCATTCAAAAGTGATAACACACTAATATTATTTTAACTAACCAATTAGGTTTGACCCAACCTCTTGAATACCCTATTACATACTTGTAACAATCTAGGACTGGCAACTGACTCTTATTCAAGTTCTTTCTTTTAATTATGGGAGTAATAACTCTACTAGTTCATGCATAATTTGTTAATACTGATGACACCATGTCACCAACTAGACAAACCTGGTCTCAATCTAAAGCAATGCCAATATGTTGATATGTATAATAATCTAGAATTAAACTTGGTTTGAAGATTACTTCTTTGTATTGAGTTTCAGACTATTTGTTGTCATTCCTAGTATGGCTCCATCCTTTTATGAGGTCATAACCAACCTAGTTATCCTTGGAATTAATTATCATTTGATTTGATCCAATATAAAATCTTATGTTCATAGTAATATCCCGTAATAATTCAACATAATAAGCTATTTAACTTCTAACAATTCAACTAAGAACCCTTCAACTAATTTCCAATTTCCTCATGGTTCTTTCCAAGTTATACTTTACATAATTTATACAAGGTTTCTAAGTTTCTAGATTCATAAACAATCATATATCCTTTTCCTCAATATGACACATATATTCAGATGTTAAAATGTATAATAAGTTGATATCCAATTTGGAGAACATTTTCTACTTGAGAGGAGTTTGTGCTTCTGCACCTTAAAATATCCTCACATTATGGCTTTGGTTTTCCATGACGTAAAATCCTCTTCTTTAAGATTAGAATATCGTGAATAGGTATAGACTCTTGGTCAAGTATAAGTTAATATCATTTAGAAAGGTAATTAGACTGTATACATCTCTAATACGTTTTTCAATCCTATTGTTGAATATCAATATAAACTCATTCAAGTGTATACATTATCCCTAGGGAAAATAAACTATCCTCCTTTCAAGGATTATAAACTTGTAAGAACATAAGTTCTCTACTCTTGGTTAATCTTGTTGTCCTTCAGTTGTTGACCTTGATGTCAAAGAAACACAAAGAAATCAGATTCTTGGCATGGTTCAGACAGCATGATAGAATATTGATCAATGATTTATCTTAGCATATTTACCTTGGCACTTTGGTATTGGTTTGTATATTTATTTTGGTATTACTAAGCACATGTTTTATCAAATCAGTACAAGGCATTATAAGTTCTTGTATAAGGAATTCAACTTTATTATGACATTGTTATAGTGGCATTGTATTTGTTTTAAGCAACATGGTCATTTAAATTAAAGCTTGTAAAGCTTTATACATCGGTGAAAAAGTCTTATACAAGTGGTAACTTAAAATCGAAGCTAATAGTGGCTAAAAGAAAAGTTTGAAAGGGCAGCGTGTTCATTGTTTAAACCAGCCCCATTTAGGGTTACAGGGACAGTAGGGAAAGGTAGCAAAATGATAGATTATTGTTTTGTTGGGAATTATGCAAAGTTGAAGTTTGGTTTATTTTTTTGTCGACTTAGGGTTTGAGGCCTAAAGAATGAACGACATATTATGAAGCTTGAAGGTGAAATGCTAATTGCAAGACATGGTTTCAATTTGGTCATTGTGAAGTGTCTTTGCTTCGACCTAGTAGTGGTCGACTTAGGGCATGGAACAATTTGATTTTGTGGTTGTACAGTAGTTACAAAATGTAGTCTTCAACATTCGACTTCACCAGGTGATATCTATTATTTGCTAAGTTTGAATTAGGTTCTTCTTTTAAATTAACACCCTAGTTAGCGATTTGAGTGTAATGCAAGATCTTGGTTGAGTTCTTCTTGTTTTGCATTTTGATACTTTCTAAAAGATGAACATTAAGGGTTATGTGTAACATTGATGTGGGTTTCTTGTTTAGACTTTACATATTGTTTTGTTCACAATGTCGACCATGTATAAAGGTGTGGTTAATATGTTTATGATGCTGAATGTTGTCATAAAAATGTAGAGTCTACATTGCCAAAGAGAGACATCATGATGACTCGACAGGGGTAGTTATGGAAATAGTTATTGCAACCAATTTTAAAGGTTACATTTGAAATTTTCGGTGAGGACAGATGGCAGCATATGTGAACTTTTGTATACTTTATATAAAGAGTGGTTTATCACTATTTAGTGTTTGGTGCTTTTAACAGAGTTATCATGTTCAATGTGTAAACAAAATTCAGTGATTGATTTTTTGCAAACATGATGCAAAACAGATTGTATAACTGATATATTTGATATTTTAGAGATTCCATAGAATGAATCTTTAAGATATTAAATGTATTAGATTGAAAGTGAAATATGATTTGAAGTGAAACAGAGTAACCCTCTGTATTTTACCTTCTATATTGTTTGTGATTAAAATGTATATGCCAGTGATGCACAAGTTATCATGCCAGTAAGGCACTCTTGAAAAACCAGTGAGGCATTATTTTATTGCTAGTGAGGCATTTGAAATCTATCAGTGAGATAGTATTGCCAGTGAGGCATTGTAAATAGAAAGTTTTCAGATTAAGCTAGTGAGGCATCATTTCTAGAGTGGTTTTCTAACCCGTTGAGGGTTTTCCACTCATTAAATTTTTTATCTTATGGTCTCATTGTTTTGATGTGATAATGTTTCATGATTGTGATGATTTTTGGTTTGCTTTAATATTTCTTATTTCAATTCTTTAATGATTGCATTCAATTCATGAATGTATTTATCATTGAAATATTAAGAGCATAAATTATTTAATTCTTTTTTTCAAGGAAAAAGTTAAAATTTGTCTAAGACACAGATTCACCCCCCCCCCTCTCAGTGTCTTCATAACTCCAACAAGTGGTATCAGAGCCACACCCTTGGATAAACAAGCCTAGTCAAGTTAAGGGTTGATAACTGGGATATGAGTTATTATTTTTATCATGGCAAGTCAAGACCATAACAATAGGCCTCCAATGTTTGATGGCACTCGCTTTTCCTATTGGAAATTTAGAATGGAAAAATATCTATCTTCTTTAGGCTTTAATGTTTTGGAAGCCATTAAGGTTGGAAACACTGATACTTCCCCCTCTACACCTAATGAAAAAAAGGCTTTTCGCTATGATGTAAAAGCAACAAATGCAATATATTGTAGTCTAAATAATGATATTCTTGTCAAAATCATGGATTGCAAAACTGCCAAGGCAGTTTGGGACAGATTAGCCAAAATCTATGTGTGTGAACCCCAACGTTGGTACCTGCAAAACAACAAGAATAAACAAGTTAGACAAGTGATTGCAAGCCAAAACAAGGATTCCCCATGAAATCCATTTACAACTTCAAATAGGAAAGAAAATAACAAAAAACACAATGAAAATGATAAAACAAAAATTAAATCCTAATTAGATGTGCAAACTCATGATCCCATGGGGGAATTGGTGCCAATTTGATGTGAAAATTGGCCCTTTCCCAATTCCTATGATGCAAGCTTGATGTGTTGAAGATGATTGATCCACTTTGTTGGTGAAGAATGAGAACTCCAAGCCAAAATCTGCAAAACCTAGCTATGACTCAATGATAATGGATGAAATTCAAGAGATATTTGAGCATGTAACTTTGCATGAGCTCTTTATTTATAGAATTCCAAGATGGATGAATGTCCAAATTTGAGCAAGATCCAATGGTATGATGCCATCAAGCTATGAATGGATGAAGGATGTGCAAGATTTGGGGTTTGTGCCAATAAATGCATAATTTTGAATTTCAAATTTGTTGAAATGACATGCAAGAGGGAAGGAAAAATGCAATAAATGCCACTTGGCTCAAGGCAAAGGACATGTAAGATGAATTTATTGCCTTGTTGGATGTACATGTTGACTTGGAATTTTTGAATTCAAATTGAGAGAATATTCCAAAAGATGCCTTGTGAGGAAAATAGGGATTTAATAAATGAATTACATCTATTTTCATGTGCAACTTGCATTATCTAGAGGATATGACATAAGATGGGATTAAATTAAATAAGGGTTAATTAATTTAATGAGAGAAGTTAGATGATGTGACCTATTTGACTCAAATTTATGGATTTATTTAAATCAAATAAGAGAGGAATATGATAAGAGATTAATTAAATAAGGATTTTGATTTATTTAATTAAAAGGGGTGGTGTTAGATTAAATCAAATAAGGTTTTAATTTATTTAATTTAATGGATAGATGTTAGAAATTTAATCAAATAAATTAATTATTTAATTAAATAGGGATAATTAGATCAGATGGATTGATTCAATTAACAAAGAGATTGACTTAATTAGATAAAATGATTTATTTAATTAAGAGAGGAATATTGATTAATTTAATCAGATAGAGGAATTTGATTAAATGGTTAAACTGAGGGATGATTCAGGAAGAAAAGATGTTAGTAAGTCAGGATCAAATGTACAATGTCAATTAGTATATTTTACGTGTCTACATTTTGCCCCTCTTTGAAGCAATGCACTCGTTGCGTTGGTTCAAAGAATAAACGATCTCAATCATAGTTGAAAATTTTTCATATTTAAAAAGCTTGCCCCACTACTGCATGGCGTGAGAAAACATGCCCTTATAATGCCCCCTCGAGAGATCGGACAAAAATTTTAATTTTTTGGGTGATCTCGTGAAAAAAGATGACAAAGTACCTGATAGGTCTGAAAGGGGTCATGGAGGCTAAAAACATGTCTAAATGCAATAAAACAATGAAAAACAAGCCTCAATTGGACAAAAGTAGGTTCAGGGGTCCAAAACCCTAGCAGGACAGCCAAACAGGGTGAAAAAAACCCTAATTTTTAGGCTTAAAAGGGGCCCGAGGGGTCACTTTCAAGTCATTTTCACACACCTCCGTTAGCAACCTTGAGATTTGAGCTCTGACTCTCCAGTGATATGGCGCAACAACAGCTTTCCCTACAAATCACTTTGAGTTCAGACATACCAGCGGCCACTTGGCATCGGGGAACCGGTATGTGACCCTTACCCAAGCTTCATTTTTCATTTACTGCTTCAATTAGTGCTTTAAAGGAGCGGCTTGCCTCCAGCGGCGCTATATAGTGTCGCTCGGCACTCAAACTGTGTCACGCGGTGTTGTTTTGTGCCATAGTGGTGCAGTTTGGAGTTTAAAAACTCTGACACTGGGCTCGAGCTCAGCGGGTTGGTTTGATAAAGTGTGTCACGGTGTCACCCATTTCATGAAAACTGCAACGCTGGAAGGGAAAGTGCACTGCAGCGGCACCATTTAGCTCTTTTTGGGCTCTACTGTTGGAGTTTGAGTAAAATCAAACTGCGATGCCATCACAAATTGCACCGCTGGGGACGTTTTTGGAGCGTTCTACTAGGAATTTTTTAAATTTTTTAACAAGTTGACCTTCCTTGATGCAAGACGTGGTGAGGGAGCTCTACTCTTGGGAGCACCAGTCGCAAGATTTGGCTAGCATCTTGCGGGACCTGAGCGACAAGAACCAGGATCAACACGGGGTTGTGGGATTGTGGCACATTGCATACACAACGCCCGTATGCACTCACCTAGGGATGTTGTCAGTGTTGGCTGAGAGGTGGCATAGTGAGA
Organism: Sequoia sempervirens; assembly: GCA_007258455.2. Classification (NCBI taxonomy): domain Eukaryota; kingdom Viridiplantae; phylum Streptophyta; class Pinopsida; order Cupressales; family Cupressaceae; genus Sequoia; species Sequoia sempervirens. The sequence continues at coordinate 321,588,731 of VDFB02047230.1, read as the reverse complement.
CATCGTCGTTTCATCTCCCCACTGGCGAGGCCACCGTCACTCTGGAGGACGTTTGGCGCATTCTACGATTGCCTATTCATGGACGACAGACAATCTTCGATATGGAAAAGGGACGCGAGGCCTGCTACAGAGTCCTCGCCACAAGGGACATCATCTTCTGTGAGGGACAGATTCAGCTAGAGCGATACATGGTCATAGCACCTCCCTACCGCTGGGCGGTTGCAACTATCATTTCAGGTCTTGTTGCCCCAGATAGACGAGGGTGATATTTCAGTCCCAGCTGGGGGTATTGTTGGGAACGGATGGTCTGAGACAGGCCGGTTCATTTCACATGGGGGCTTGTTCTCCTAGCTTCGCTTTATAGGGACCTTCATGAGTATGTCTACACGGACGGCAGAGCACTAGGGGTTGGGGTGACTTTACTTCACGTCTAGACATGGGAGCACATTTTTGTGCTACGTCCACATGTTGTTCCAGTTCCGATGGGGGTAGACGATGCCCTTGTGGCATGATACAAAGGTGGTGTGTCCTTTACATACACTGGTGAGCACGGGATCCCCTATTGGAGGCGGGTCCTAGACAAGATGCTAGTTTTCACTTGGTGTCCATACCTTGATTGGCCTAGATGGGCCAACGATGCCGATTAGCTCTTTTATTGCTGCCAGGACCGGTACATGCAGGGGCGGGAGCATACCATGATCGAGAGGTACCTACCCAGGCATGTGCAGCATCAATTTGGAGAGCCGCAGGATCAGCCTGATGACGCCTATGTAGCCATCTTTGGTCGCAGCATGACAAGTGTCATGGGGACATTGTATTCCTGCCTCAAAGGCAGTTGACAACTTTAGGCACTTGGTAGCCCGACTGTGGGCTTATGATCAGAGCTTAGTAGATCCAGGCACCACTTAGGCCTACAGAGACTGGTTCTGACCTCCACTCCAGTTGACCATTCCATGTGAGGACCCAGATCAACACAGAGTCAGAGGTAGGGGGAGAGGACGAGGGCGAGGACAGAGGGTTGAGATTCAACAGGATCCACTAGTTGTGCCCCTAATCCTGCTAGGTCACAGAGATGTACACATGTAGGATCAGCAGCAGGAGCCATGACAAGACGAGGATCAGCCTCGGGTGAAGCCACATGTGCAGCCACAAGGACAGGAAGATGCTCAAGATGCGCTGATTGCATAGTTACAATCCTAGGTCCAGGCCGTGACCATCGAGATAGATCAGGTGAGGGATGAGAGAGAGTAGCTCAGAGCAGAGAGAGATCAGGTTGTGCAGTAGAGACAGGCTGCAGAGCTACAGGTAGCCACAGAGCTAGGCCGATGACAGCAAATAGAGAGCATGACAACCTCCTCCCAAGGTATAGTGCTAGTGCGATCTTACAGGGATGCCATCCGAGGAAGAGTACTACCGACGGTCCTATCATGAGGCTATACCCAGAGCAGAGTAGGTCCCAGAGTATTCAAAGCGGGCTAGCCACAGACCACCAGAGGGTCACGGTGTCAAGGGTGAGGGCAGCATCCATAGCGACCGAGCTTGATTGAGATGATATATACTTTTTGTGCCTTATGGGCTCATTTTTTATTTCCCAATGGGCGTTTTGTACTAATTGACATATATGTACAGTGATCCAATTTATTCTTTGTACTATGATAGTGACATTATTGATGATATATATGAGCTGATTTTGATGCGATGCACTGTGTTCTCCTTTATGCATGGACAATTTATTTCTATATGCTTTGCAATGATGTCTTTATGGATGCATTTATTTCTGATGATGCATGTGTTATGATTATGACTAATAGATCTATATTATGTTAACCTATGATATGTAAATGTGATGGCCTATTTATGATAATGCAAACGCGATGGTCTGATATGTGAAATGATATGATCCATTGTGCACATACGAAATGATATGTAAATTATGCTTATGAAATGTTAATGAATGGATGCGTATATGAATTGTTTGTAATGAATTTTATACATATATGCCTATGTGGAATGATTTACGCAATGAATTTTTTATGATGTTATTTATGAGATGATATGGATAATGAAATATGAAATACGATGGTCGTAATATGCTGCAAATGAAATGGTGTTAATGCATAATGAGATGGTTTTATGAGATGCTTAGAATAACAAATGTTATTATCCTAAACGTAATAAATGATGATGTATGTGATGCAATGATATGTTAATGTGTAATGTAATGTGAACGTAAAGTAGTGAGATGATGTCATGATGTTATGCAAGTATGTATGCCTAATGCTATTGTTTATGATCATGTGGAAAATGATTAAGATATGCTTCTGTAGATGCTTATGTGATGATTTATATGATAGATGGTAATTTGAAATGGTTATGAAATGCAAATAAATGTTTATGCAATGATTGATATAATGCCATGAGATGCAATGTAATGGGTGAAACGCACTGACATGGATGCACCTACCTATGAAGAATGTTTATGATAGCCTACTTATATGATGATAAAAATGCAATGTGTATGCTTCCTATATGATATTTTTATGTGATATGCTAATGATTTGTGGATGCAGGGTCGATGGCGATGATGGCGATAATGATCAACTGTCATAGTACCTTGTTAGTGCGGTTAGTAAGAAAAGAAGAAGTCATTTCAACAAGACACAAGATGATGCAAATGCAAATGATGATGATGATGATGATGATGATTACTTGCCAAGGAATTGGGATTTTCAAAGGGCCAAATTTTCTTATGTTTGATAACACATGTGGTATTGATGCATGAAAGTATAGAAATCTAGGATGGCATTGTACCTAGTGAGATGAACTTTGACTTAACAAGCAGATAGGAGTATTCTTGTTCACACCTAACATACGGAAACCTTGCTAGGATGCACTTCAGAAGTTCCAGGCACCTCAGACCAAAACACGGAAAGGTAATCCTATCCCTGCAATAGTCAAGTTTTCCTAGACCTCTTCCATGCATACCTAACAAAACAAGTATTCGTCGAGGTTATATTACAAGAACGTCCGACAAGCATAGTAGACAAAGATAATGATCGTTGCCCCATTCCTTATTTCTCTAAATCCTCTGTTTTGGGATATCATCGAGACATCCTTGGAATGAGCGCAAATAAGATAAGTCAAAAGATAAAGACCAAGTAAACAAACAAATTGATGCTCTTCAATACCGCTAATGGAAAAGGATGTGTTTTCTAAGGATGATAACTAAAACTTATTGCCAAAAGATAATGCCCATTGTAGGAAGGATTCATCCTAGGACATGTTAGTGGATGGTGGCACATCATTTCGTTTATCCAAAGTGCTCTAAGGGATGATTGATATGGGACCAACTGGATGATAAGTTACCAATACGAAGAGATGACCAACTTGCTTACGTATTGACTTAGACTTAAGACTTGACGTTTGGAGTTTTACTTTTAATATGCTAGACTTGTTTCTAACTGTTTCACCAAAGGTTGAGGACGACGATCAGTTTATTATGGATGGTGTTATTGTGAGTGCAAGCGAGATGAGGTGGAAGGATTTTTTTAGATATTTGGATGTTTTTGATGTTTTGCAATATTTTGAGGCTATTTTTTGGTATTTTCAAAATTTTACAAATGTTTTGATTTTCGATTTTCTAGTGTTTTTGGGGTTTTCCGAGATTTTGACCAAAGGACGAGCCTAAAGACCTATCCTAGGGGTCTCGAGAGCTAGTCAACAAATTAGCCTTGCCTATGTTAAACACACAGAGACCACATAGTTCGATTGATGACTTGATCAATTTACAAATGATGATATGATGAGATGTCAGCTTATTATGACGGACTCCTAAAGGACTGACCTTAGTGTCTCGGGGGATGGTCAAAGATCAACCTTGCCTACGTTCAAGCTCAGAGACGACGTAGTTCGACAAGACGACTCTGTTTTTGAATTTTTGACTAACTTTTTGACCTGTTTTTGGGATTTTGATATGTTTTGATGTTTTTGGATTTTGATTTTTTGATTTTTTGGATTTTCTGATTTTTTGATGTTTTTGGATTTTCTGATTTGAGGACTTTAAGAACATACAAGAATCTGATCTGATAAGAACATGCCCCCAGCGTGATGCAATAGACTACCCTGATAAAGGCAAGACAAACTGACATTGAGGATGAGCTGAGTAGTACTAGGAGGGATCATGATACAAAAATAGGACCAAGCTATGGTACAGATGCAAGTGGATGAGTGATGGATGGAGACTTGAATGCGATGGATAATGAAAGCGAAATGAAGGGATGATGACGAACAAGCCATAAAGATCCTGGTAGATGGAAAGTGTTTATTTACACAACATGTCTGTTTGCCAGGTTTTCACCAAGGTACTTATCTAAAGTGCCACCGAAGTGGTTTTCAGTAGAGGATGATTTTTTCTCTTTACTATTTTTTGATCCTTTTTTCTGATTTTTTTGGATTTTTTACTTTCTTTTTTTTTTTGTTACCAAGACACCTATTTGCCAAGTTTTCACCAAGGTAACCATTTTTTTAGGACATTTTCTGATTTTTTTGGATTTTTAGTTCTATACCTTGAAAGATTTAAGCATAAAACTTTTTGAGATGGGAGCTATTCATGGGCTCCTATAGAGGTTCCCCTTCGGGTGTTGATAACTGATATGCCCCTGATTTGTAATTTGTTGTGATGACGAATGGTCCCAACTAATTGGGTTTGAACTTCCCTTTGCTACTTGGGTTTGGGACATTCTTCTAATTTTCTTTTAAAACCATCTCTCCGACTTGGAAAGTTCTACTTCTGATTTTCTTATTATAGCTCTGTTTGAGTCTATTCTGATAGACTTGAAAATGATTCAAAGCATCGATTCATTTTTCATCCAGTAACTCCAGCTCATTTAGTCTTGATACTCTGTATTCTTCATCCGTGATGAGGTTTTGCAGTGATATCCTAAGGGATGGGAGCTCAATCTCAATTGGGAGTACGGCCTCTGATCCATAGGCCAAGGAGAAGGGGGTGGCACCGGTGGGTGTGCGAATGTTGGTTCGATAGGCCCAAAGGGCAAGATTAAGCTGCAAATGCCAGTCACGACTTGCATCATTGACTATTTTCTTAAGAATTTTTAGGATGGTTTTATTTGTAGCTTCCTCTTGGCCATTGCCTTGGGGATAGTATGGGGTGGAGAAGCGATGTTGGATTTTGAATTTCTCGCACAAGTCACAAACCTCCTGATTCTTGAAAGGTGTCCCATTATCTGAGATAATGGCTTGTGGAACACCATAGCGACATATGAGATAGTTCAGGATGAACTTAGAAATCTACTTCCCAGCTATATACGTCATGGGTATGGCCTCTACCCACTTAGTAAAGTACTCAGTTCCAGTTATGATGAATTTGTGGCCGTTAGATGAGGTGGGTGTGATTTTCCCAATGAGATCGAGTCCCCACTGCGAAAAGGGCCACAGTGTGATGATAGGATGAAGCTCTTGAGCTAGAGCATAGATGAGGTCCCCATGCTGCTGACATTGTAGACACCTTCTAGCATGATCATGTGCTTCTCTTTCCATTGTGGGCCAATAATACCCCATCCTCAGCAATTTCTTGGCTATAGTCATTTCACTCGAGTGTGAACCACAGATACCATTGTGTACCTCAGTTAGATCGGTTAATGCCTCCTCAGTGTTTAAGCAGCGTAGTAAGGTACCTTCTACGCTTTTACGGTATAGGGTATCACCTGACAAATTTGGATGCCTTTTTAACAAAGGTTCATTTTAGGTTTGATGGTAGATCAGCGGGTATGACTCCTATTCGAAGATATGTGTAGATGTCATGATACCAAGGATCACCTGGACTAACGATTTCGCACACAAATTCTGATTTTGGTACCTCGAATGCGGGAACAAGAAGCTGCTCAATCAAGAATTCATATTTTGGAACATTGTTGGGGATGTCCAGTAGGGACCCAATTGTTGCAATGGCATTTGCTGCTCTATTGTTGGTTCTAGGAATCTGCTCAAATGTTATTTCTATAAATGATTCCTTGAGAGTCTCCACCAATTTCTTGTATGGAGTGAGCTTATCATCCTTGGTATGATATTCATTATTGACTTGATTTATGATCAACTGAGAATCTCCATACACTTTGAGAGCTATGATGTTCCATTGCACTGCTATCCTGAGACCTATAGTCAAAGCCTCGTATTTCACGATGTTGTTGGTGCAAGGAAATGCCAGTTTGTATGACCTTGGTATGAAATCCCCTTGTGAGGTGATGAAGAAGACACCAACTCCTGATCCATGATGTGTGTATGAGCCATCGAAGTATAGTTTCCAGTGGTCAGCTATGTTGAGGTTAAAAATGGATTCATTTGGAAACTCTGAGACAAGAATAGATAGGTTAAAAGAGGATTCTCAGAATAGATAGGTGCTTCTGCTAGTTGATCTACAATAACTTGGCCCTTAATGGCTTTCCGCTCTACATACTCGATGTCATACTCTGACTGTATCATTACCCATTTTTCCATTCTTCCTGTGAGCATTGTCTTTGATAAGAGATACTTGAGGGGGTCAATTTTGGCGATGGGCTTTATCTTGTGTGCCAACATGTAATGTCTGAATTTTTGTGATGCAAACACTACTGTGATTCATGCTTTCTCGATGAATGAGTAGTTCAGCTCATGACTGACCATTGTCCTACTGATATAGTAGATAGCCCTTTTCCATTCTGTTTTCATCATGCTAAGCTAGGAGAGCTCCAAGGGCTGTTGTTGTTGCTGATACATATAAGATCAATGGTTTCTTTAGGATGGGTGGCATTAAGACTGGTGGTGTTAGTAGATATTCCTTGATTTTGTTAAATGCCTCTTCACACTTTGTATCCCATTTGTACGCTACCCCCTTATGGAGTAGGTGAGAATATGGGTTCTGCTTGTCTGCCAGTTGTGCTATGAATCATTGGATGGATTGAAGTTGGCCTTGGAGGCCTCTCAACTATTTTAATGTCTTTGGTGCTTCCATTTCGAGTATTGCTTTCACCTTTGTTGGATCCACCTTGATACCCCTCATGGAAACTATGTATCCTAGCAATTTACCTGATTGTACGCCAAAGATGCACTTCTTGGGATTTATTCTGACTTTGTATTCCTCCAATCTATCAAAGATAGCACTTAGGGTTGCTATATGATCTTGTCTTTTTCTTGACTTAGCTAGAATGTCATCGACATAGTCTTCGACTCTTTTATGAATCATGTCATGGAATATCAATGTCATGGCCCTTTGATAGGTTGCTCCTGCGTTCTTTAGGCCGAATGGCATCATGTTCTAGCAGTAGGTCCCCCATGGACAAGTGAAAGTCATCTTATGTTGATCTTATTTTTCTATCATGATCTGGTTGTATCATGAAAATTCGTCCATTAGTGATAGCATCTCATGTCTTGATGTCATGTCTACTATCATGTCGATGTTGGGAAGAGGGAAATCATCCTTTGGACATGCTTTGTTCAAATCTCTGAAGTCTGTGTAGATTCTAATGGCTCCATTAGGTTTTGAAACAAGTACCAAATTTGACACCCATTCTAGATAATCGATTGGTTGGATTAATCCCGCATCTAACAATTTTTTGAGCTCCATTTTGACCAATAAGGCGATTTAAGGGTGCATTTTTAGAAGCTTTTGTTTGACCGGTTTTGCTTCTGGTAACACTGCTAAGTGATGAACCACAGTCTCTGGATCAAGCCCCGGCATGTCAATGTAACTCCATGTGAAGTTTATTTTCCTTTCCCTTAGGAATGCTGCTAGGAGTTCTTGCTCTTCTAATAATAGTGATTCCACATAGAATGTGATATGCGGGGTGTCCTTTGTTACTAGGTTGACTGGATTGCATTTTTCGGCCAAGACTATTAACTTCTCCTGATGAATAGCTCTTAAAGGAAGATTGAATCCTTCATCCTCGGGTGCCTCAGAGAGGTTTTCACCATTGGATACGTCCTTTATTTTTATTTTTTTCTTGTCAGAGAGTGCCACAGTGTGGTTTTCACTCAAGGACTTGGATATGATTCTTAGTTTCTCACTTTTACGATTGAAGGATTCAATCATTTCTCCATAATAGGCATGTGTGTCCAACTCTGTTATAAACCCTTCCTTGTGATCCCCATCTGGAATGTTGTCCCACAATCCCATGAATTCTAAGAGTGCCTCATTGTTTTTTAATGTATCGAGAATCGGTGGTCCTTGTTGGTCGTAGTCGATAAGTTGGGGATATACTAAATGGATCTCATGATTTTGATGGTCTATTTCAAAGGAGAGGGTGCTAATCATACACATAGTGGTGTCCTCAAATAACCTAGGTAGATTGGTCACGGTATCCTCATCATCGCTACTAATATAGGCTTCAGTTATAAAGTTATGTATGTCTCTACCTATGGATATTGGTGAGCGTACTTCTGCTAGTATTGGCTGAGGAGAGATATTAACCGTTCTAACCAGAGGACTTTAGCCACATATGGTTATACTCAGAGGAGTACATCCAAGGCCAAAATTTGTTATGGGTCGCGTCTCTGGCATGATAGGTATTATGAGGCCATTGTCATTTTGTCCTAGTCTTTGATTTTTGTCGTAGCCCATTGTGAGCATCATTTGTAGGCCCTTGCTTGTCTCATCCATTGGTAAATTAATTGCTGGTCTTTCATCTTGATATAGCATGTGTGATGGATCTGCTTCAATAACCTCCTAGCCAAGGTCTCCCCATCTTGTGAATTTGGGATAGTCTTCAGGAAATGTTTGTGTTGTGGAAGCTTGGTTTTCTTGCGGACGTCCCCATGATCTAGGAGATTGTGGTAACTCCCCTATCACAAAATCATTGTTAGGGAGTTTGTAGCTTCCACAACCGTCCTCCTGGATGATGAACTTGATGTCGGAGATGGTTGGAATAGTGGGAGTGGTGGGTGTCTCTATTGCAGAAGTGGACATGAGGGTGGCGAGATCGATGTATTGTGTGGATGGTCCCTCATCATTTTTTGGCACTTGGGGGATTTTGTAATACTTTGCTTCAAGATTTTTGCAATATGAGAAAGGTTTGGGATCTCCATGGACGGTAACCTCTTGTCCATTATGTGTAAATTTCACACATTGGTGGAAATTTGATGCTACTGCTTTCATCGCATGAATCCATGGACATCCTAGGAGGATGTTATATGGCAAGTCGAGGTCCAAGACCTAAAAAGTGGTTTCCATGAGAGTCGGCCCTACTTGAATAAGGAGATTGATTGTGCCCTGAGACAATCTTTCTTGGTCATTATATGCTCTTATCGTGATTCCCTTTCCTTTGTCGATGGAATCTTCTGATATTTTCAACTGCTTGATGAGGCTTAGGGAACATATGTTCAAGCCCGCACCTCCATCCACCAAGACCCTTTTGATTTTTTTCTTGTGTACAATGGCTTCCAAGTGAAGTGCACGGTTATGAGATGGTTGGGCAGGGAAATCTTGGTCAGAAAATGTAAGGAGATTAGGCGTTATGATATTTCCAACCATAGCTTGGAATTGCTCTGCATCGAGATCTGTGAGGATAGTGGATGAGGCTAATGCTTCCTCAAGGATCTTTTTATGAGCTGATGATATTTTTAACAACTCCATGATGGAGATGTGTGCTAGAATTCTCTTGAGTTGATCTAGGAAATTGTAGCCATTAGGAACGGATCTAGATGTAGGGACTCTATTTGGTTGGGATGATCCTGTGATGGTGACTTTGTCGCCTCTTGTGGTGACTCCACAATCTTTTGCATGAGCACCCTTGACGGTGATGACCATGCAGTCTTCATTTAGGGAGGCAACGACTATTTCATACACGTGATTTACATTTCCCTTCCCTTTATCATTTTTATTCCCTTTGTTGCCATGATTCGGCATCAGATTCGTATATATCTTAAGATCCTGATCTCTCATAGGTTGTTCCACGTTCATGATTTTTTTATCAATGAGATCTTGGATGATGTTTTTGAGTCTCATGCGGTTGTTTGTGGTATAGCCTTTGATTTTATGAAATTCACAAAGTTGATTCTCGTTATACCAAGGAGGTTTGACATCGGGTTCTTGGTAATTCTCAAATGTAGGAGGCTTGATGATTTTTTCGTCAATCAACTTTTTCATTATGTCCTCAAGTGGTTCCCCCAAAATAATGTATTTTTGTTTGGGATAATTCTTGCATTGGGGTGGTCCTCTTTGGTCATTGAGATTATTGATGGTTGGATTATTGTTGGGTTGGTGTGTTGTGTGATGAGTGTTTTGGTGTTGAATTTGGATTTGTGGTGCGGGTGTATGTTGGCGTGGGGCACTAATGACCACCTTGGCATTGACGACACCATCATTAGTAACATTTTTTTTCTTTCCCACGTACGAGGTTTATCGTTATAATTGGATGGTGGGCGGTTATTTTGTTGTTCGTGGCATGATGTTGATTCTGCGGGTTGAGTCATAAGGGATCTTTCAATGTTGAGCGCCTTGGAGATCAATTGATCATATGTGGTGATGCCCTAAACCTTGAGATGAAATGCCAAGCGGCCTTCAAGGTTGGCTATGATGGTGCAAACTTCTTGTTCTTCTGGCATGGTCCACTTGCTTCGATTGGCCTTGGATCGCCATCATTGTAGGAAGGAGGCAAATGATTCACCCTTTCCTTGTTTTAGAGTTGAGAGTTCTTCGAGACTAACATCCATTGCAATGTTGCATGCATAATTTTTAATGAATGCATCCCTAATTTCTTGGAATGTTCTAATGCCTGAAGGTAAGCGAGAGAACCATTCTATAGCGTGGTCTGCCAAGCTCCTAGGAAATAGTCGCATTAGATAAGTATCGTCATATGTGACCTCCATGCAATGAACCTAGAATTCCCTGATTTGATCTTCAAGGTTTCCCATCCCTCGATATTTGTCAAATTTGGGGATTTCAAATCCCTTGGGGAATGGTTTCATTATTAAGCTCCTATCAAATGGATAGGGACACAAGTTGCTTGGTGTTTTGGTTGTTCTCCCTGATTGAAGGTCAAGCACTTGTTGTGAGAGAAACCTGAGTTGTTTCATCACATCATTTTGCAGATCAGGGGGTGGGATGAAAGTGTTTTGGGGTGTTTCAATTGTGGGTTGGATGGGTGGGTTGGTCGGTGCGTTGTTCGATGATATCTGTATGTTCTAGTGAGTGAGGTAGGCTTCCACCTGCTTTTGTATGAACAATGCTTATTGTTGATCTTGTTGTTGTTGCGCTAAGATTTGTGCTTGTTGTTGTGCTTGTTGTTGTTCCAACAATGCTTCTTGTTGTTCCAACAACACTTGTTGTTGGGCTGCCAATTTTGCTGCTTCTTGTTGCTCTTGGTATTGCTTTAATGCTTGCTGATATGCTTGCAATTGCGCTGCTTGTTTTTGTGCAAGAATTTGTGCTTGATATTGAGCTTGTTGTGCCTGATATTGAGCTTGCGCTTGAGATTTCACTTGTGTTGTTTGTGCTTGTGTTGCTTGTTGTTGCAATAGAAGTTGTGCTTGAGCGGCCCTTTGTGCTTGCAATGCTTGCGCGGCTTGTGCAACTTGAGTGGCTTGTTGTTGTTGTTGTTGCAATAACGCTTGGGCTTGTTGCACTTGTAAGGTGGCTTGGGCTGCTTGGGCGGCCTATGCAGCTTGAGCAGCTTGCTAAGCAGCTAGTTGTTTGGCTTTTGGTTTTTGAACTTGTTGGTATCCTATTTGGAAAGCAGCTTGCAATGATGCATCGTATTGGCTTGATGTGGTGGAAGTTGGTGGTGGTAGAGGTGGTGGTCAATTTGGAATAGTGTTTATGAAGGTGGTGTTGGTGTTTTGCGTGATGGATGGTGTTGTTGATATGGTTGGTCCTTAGGAGACCATGCTTTGTGATGTTGAGTGTTTGATGGTGTTGCAATTGCTTGTGCATTTGTCATTTGTTGTTGCGATATCAACGACAAATTTTGAGCATTTGGTGTAATGCTTTCATTGATGGTTGGGATATATGTTTGATTAATACTTGGTAGGGGAGGAAGCCCCAAACCAAGGAGTGGTGTGGATGATAATGGCAATGGTGGGAGAGGTGGAAATGTAAGGAGTGTTAGTTGTTGTGAAAATGTCGTGGTGTTGAATATGCCCCCTGGTCCGAACATATCTCCCTCTTCTTGCGAATTTGTGAGAAGAGGTGTTTGAGGTGTTGCGTGAAAAAATGATGATGATGGATCATGATGGAAGGTGAGAGGAACATTTTTGTGTAATGGGTTTTGGGGTATGTTTTGTTCCAAGGTGGTGTTTGCGTCCAAATTTTGATTATTAACAAGGGGGTGTGTTTGAATTGCATTAAGAAATGCACTTCCCTTATTAACATTGGGTTGGGTTGGAGCAAACAATGTTGTGATTTGTGGAATGTTTTGCGTGATGTTTTGGGATGGGGGTGTAGATGAAATGGGGATGGTGGATGAGATTGGAGGAAAATATGTCTCCACTATAGTACTCACATCAAAATCCAAAGGTAACTTGGCCCCTTGTTTCGCTAGCTCAAGCATGTCTAACAAAGGGTTGAGCCTCATCATGATGTTGATGATGCTATGGTTGTCCGGATTTTGGAGCATTTCAGTCATTTCCTCGCGAGACATTCCAAAAGTAAGGTCCTCTCCTTGGTTTTCTTCTTGCGTATTTTGGGATGATGAGAGGGTCAACGGATTACTTGATTCGGCAGGGTTCATTTCTGTGTTTGTTTGGCTAAGGTTGCTTGAAGCGGGTGTTTCTTTGTTGGATTCCATACTCTTCTTGTATTGAGATCTAGTTAGAACCATAAAACAAGGATCAATCTTCGAGAATATGGGAGATGAATCTCTTGATTCTTTGGATTGATCTTTATTTTATGCCTGAAGTAGAAAGTTTTAGGATGCCTTGAGGATCAAAGGTGATGATATGATGATGATGTTAGGGATGGATGATACGGATGTTTTTGGCTTTTGATAAATCTTGAATGAGACACTAGGCTTTTATGACTTGCAGTTTTTTATTTTGATTTGTTTTTGGATTTGGGATTTTGTCCTTGATTTTTTATTTTAATTTGTTTTTTATTTTGAACAAAAAGACCCTAAGATGTTGGATGATGATCTAAGGGATAGCTTTGTTCAATGGATGATGATTTTGAATATGTGTGAGGAGAAGGATGCATCTACCCACACCTATTCAAACAAGATAATCATTTCACTAAGTATATGAAGAAGGATTCATCTACATATACTAAGCTAGACAAGATGATTTTGATAACCTTGAATAAGCATATGCAAAATGATGCATCTACATATACCTAGCCAAAGGTGTTTTTGATCATTTTTTCAAGGATTCAGTCTCAATGATTTTGATGATTTTTTATTTTTCCAAAAAGCCTAGTATTAAGGATGATTTTCAAGATTTTCCAAAAGGCGATGATGAGATGATGTTGTTTTGATGTTTTGGAGGATGGATGAAAAAGATTTTGATTTGTTTTGATCCTAAGATGAATCTAAAAGGGACACTTTGTTTTCCTAGACCTAGGTATTGAAGAGCATGCAAATGCTTCCTAAAGACCTTTGTAACCAAGAAATGATTTCATTTTTTAAACTAATGACTTTCGCTTTGGGATTGTGAGTCTTCAACGCATATGAAAGTTCATTTTGCTTAGCTTTGCTTAATGTCTTTATTTTACCAAAAACACTTTCTTCGATTAGGTTTTCAAACTAAGATGTCCAATGTCTTAATTTCTTCAAACCCCACAAGATATGTTATGTGGAAATTCAATGAACTTAAGGCAAGGGTTTTCCTATTTTTTACTTAGGGAGACAAATTGAGATATAATCCAATGCTTAGAAACCTCTAAGGATGTGAGTCCCAAGGGAAAGCAATAACATATGGATTGAGTCAATTGTATTTGTCTTCAAAAGGGTTTGAAATTTGGATGATGTTCAAGTGTTTGTTTTCATGGTGTTTTCGATCAAGCAATGCATTTTGTAACCCAAGAATAAGTACAATCCTATGGATGTGTAAGACAATATTTGTTGTATTCCCACTTGGACAAGTCCAGCTATGCTTATCTCTAGCGAATGGTTAGATGCTTGGCCCCACTGGCTCCCCTCCACAAAACTCACTTATACGGGGCAGCCAAGCATCAACACCCATGAAACTCCCATGGCATGTTTTCCATTTCTACTAGAAGACCGTAAAAGTGTGGGGTGGCTTCAGAATGACCGTTCTTGCACCAACAAATAGATTAAAAGATTTTGGCAAATTCTAGTACATGGGTTTTAGTAAGTACTTTATGTTTGTGGAGATTGACCCATACGGTAAGAGTCCCCTTTCGGATCCATCTTGTCAGAATCAACCGCATGATATTGGCGTTTACTCCAATACCCACATTTATATACCGGTTGGAAATACTCTTGGCTTTAGAGTGTTACCGGTTGAGTCATTCCCTTGGGTGAGTACTTTTTCTCCAAGGAAGGCCCTCTAGGATAAACAAAAGCGAATGAAGAATAATATTCGTAACTCGATCAATCCTTGTTGGCAACAAGGAGAGAGAATATATGCAACAATGCCCCCACTCACACTTGCACAAGATGTTCAATTTTAAACCCAAATCGAAGTGTGGAGGTGATTGCTTTGTCTCACCCTAAAGTCATGAAAAAGGCCTTTTGATTCTCAAGATCGCTATGAAGTGCGAGAGAAGTGCATACGTCCTTTTTCAATGGCTTTAGTTTAAGTAAGCCCTCACAAAAAACAAAGTTGCACTTGTTCTTTTTAAATCCATAAAGCAAAATGTGAGTTCGTTTTAGAGCACCAAAAGACAAATGATAGACACCTTGTTCAATTGTTAATCCAAGAAAACAAAATCTAGTAAGTTGTGATTGTAAAGTTCGTTTTAGCCTTTGCAAGAAGAAATTGAAAGGTTCTTTTTAAACCCAAACGAAAATTAGTGTCCTAAAGGAGAGGTGCTAAAAATTTCTTAACCAAGTGTTAAACAAACACAAAAGTGTTTAAAAACACTTTGATTTCACGAAAATCCTTCTCCTGCTTCTCCTTTCTTCGATTTTGATTTCCAACCTACAAGGAAGAAAAACTAGTCAGATTATGGAAAATACATAAATTAAAAAGCAGAAAATAGAAGACACATTAAGCATAAATCAAAAGCACATGCTAAAATTAAATTTTCCCTTTTTACTGTCTTCCAGCATCGCAACTCGCAACTATGTCACAGTTTGATTTACCAACGGTGCTCTCACAACGCCGCTTACTAGTCAGTGTCGCTCTGTGTCGGGAAAGAGAGCTCAACTGCATCGCAATTTTTGCCCAGCATCGCAATTTCCCTCCAGCGTCGCAAATTTTTAAAATTTTGAAAGTTCCTGCAAGTCAACGAGTCCAGCGGCGGAGTTTAAAATTCAAATATTTTGGCGGGACGAGTCCAGCATCGCAATTTTAGTTTTAAGCAGCACCATATAGCGACTTTGAAGAGCTAGCGGTGCCAAAACAACGATGTTGAGCTCCGAATGTTGGAATTTTCTATGTGTGAGTGAAAACGCGAAAAATTTAAGAAAAGATGAGAAAGAATGATTTCAAGCCCTCCTTCTAGCACCAAATGTGCGAACCTCAATGTTGGTACCTGCAAAACAACAAGAATAAACAAGTTAGACAAGTGATTGCAAGCCAAAACAAGGATTCCCCATGAAATCCATTTACAACTTCAAACTAGGAAGGAAAATAACAAAGATGTTCACAATGAAAATGATAAAACAAAGATCAAATCCTAATTAGATGTGCAAACTCATGATCCCATGGGGGAATTGGTGCCAATTTGATGTGAAAATTGGCCCTTTCCCAATTCCTATGATTCAAGCTTGATGTGTTGAAGATGATTGATCCACTTTGTTGGTGAAGAATGAGAACTCCAAACCAAAATCTACAAAAATCTAGCTATGACTCAATGATAATGGATGAAATTCAAGAGATATTTGAGCATAGTAACTTTGCCTAGATTGTGGATGATGAAATGAGGATATGAGCTATTTACTTATAGAATTCCAAGATGGATGAATGTCCAAATTTGAGCAATGTGGGACTAACATTCATCCAATGGTATGATGCCACTTGTCAAGCTATGAATGGATGAAGGATGTGTAAGATTTGGGGTTTGTGCCAATAAATGCATAATTTTGAATTTCAAATTTGTTGAAATGACATGCAAGAGGGAAGGGAAAATGCAATAAATGCCACTTGGCTCAAGGCAAAGGACATGTAAGATGAATTTATTGCCTTGTTGGATGTACATGTTGACTTGGAATTTTTGAATTCAAATTGAGAGAATATTCCAAAAGATGCCTTGTGAGGAAAATAGGGATTTAATAAATGAATTACATCTATTTTCATGTGCAACTTGCATTATCTAGAGGATGTGATAGATGGGATTAAATTAATCAAGGGTTAATTAATTTAATGAGAGAAGTTAGATGATGTGACCTATTTGACTCAAATTTATGGATTTATTTAAATCAAATAAGAGAGGAATATGATAAGAGATTAATTAAATAAGGATTTTGATTTATTTAATTAAAAGGGTGGTGTTAGATTAAATCAAATAAGGTTTTAATTTATTTAATTTAATGGATATACTTTAGAAATTTAATCAAATAAATTAATTATTTAATTAAATAGGGATAATTAGATCAGATGGATTGATTCAATTAACAAAGAGAATGACTTAATTAGATAAAATGATTTATTCAATTAAGAGAAGAATATTGATGAATTTAATCAGATAGGGGAATTTGATTAAATGGTTAGACTAAGGGATGATTTAGGAAGAAACGATGTTAGTAAGTCAGGATCAAATGCACAATGTCAATCAGTATATTTTACGTGTTTACACTATGAAGGAGATGAAAAAGTAAGAGAAGCAAAACTTCAAACATATAGGGTTGAGCTTGAAGCCCTGAAAATGAATGAAGAAGAAAAGATTGTTGACTATTTTCTTCGAGTTTAGGAAGTAGTGAGTTCTATAAGAGGTATAGGTGATGAAATTGATGAACAAATTGTTGTCAAGAAAGTTCTTAGGTTCTTAACACATAAATATGATTCCAAAGTCTCAGTTGTTGAGGATAAAGATATGAAAACACTCTCTCTAGCTGAATTGCAAGGAATATTTATAGCCTATGAAATGAGAATAAGTAGTGATGCAACCTCAAGCAAAGAGGTAGCCTTTAAGGAAACAAAAAGGGAATCTAATGCAAACTCAGAATCTGAATTAGATAATGAGGATGAATCTGTTTTGGTCAATAAATTAAAAAGAGGTTCAAGGAGATACAAAGGAAAATTTTCCTTCAAACGCTTTGAATTTGGAAAAACTAGGCATTATGCAGCCCAATTCCCTAACAAAGACTCAAATAGTGATGAAGAAACATATAATAGGTAGGGGAAGAAAAAACAAACTTATCCTAAAAATAAAAATGTCTTTAAAAATAAAAGTTTGATGGTTAAAGTATCTAACAATGGTACAGATGCATCGATTGAGGAAGGAGATGAAACACTATTTATGACAGTTATTAATCCAAGTCAATATCATAATAAGGAGATTGATAATGTTATGAACAATGGCTCAATAATAGATGAATATCCTGTATTTAGAATACCTCAGTTTGAAGGCACAAAATTTATTTTTTGGAAATGTAGGATGGAAACCTATTTATCCTCTTTAGGATTTAATGTGTGGGAAGCAGTTGAAAAAGGTTGTTCAATATCTACAACATCTCCTACACTAGATGAAAAGAAGGCTCTTGAATACAATGCTAGGGATATGGATGCTATCTTTAATGGTTTTCCAAATGAAATTATTGCTAAAGTCATTTATTGAAAGGATGCAAAGGATGTTTGGAACAAACTGATTGAAATGTATCAAAATGATGAGTTGCAAGAAGGAACATCCTCAAAAGTTGATACAGATTTTGGCACATCAGGAAGTGAAGATGTTTTTGTTAACAAAGAGGAAGAAGTTGATCTTGAGAGTGAATTAAACAATGCCTTAAGAGACATTCAAAAACTCAAAGAGGAAGTTGTGGTAAAGAAGAATAATTTTGAGAAACAAATTTTTGACCTAAAACTTCAAATTGAAATACGAGAAGTTACAAAAGTGTAGTTAGAAATCAAAGAAAAAGAATGTTGCACTTTAGAGGCAAAAGTTGTTGACTTGAGGAAAGAACTTGATATGTGTGACAACAGTAATAAATTGATAGAAATTTTAGGTAAACAAAGACATTATAATGATAAAACAAGTCTTGGGTTTACAGAAGATCAATTTTCTTTTTCTGATAAACCCTAGCATAACAATGTTGTAGAAGAAATTTTTCTGAAACCATCAGTTATGTTCAACAAAAATTTAAATCCACAGTGTAGAAATCTCAGATATGCAGTAAGGAGTTACAAGTACAAAACATTTTTTGATTCTGCTAAAGCAAGGTTGATTTGGAAACCAAAGAAAATTAATGAAAAGGCAGAAGGTACAATCAGTCAAACAAAGGTGAAAAATGAATGGATTCTAGATAGTGGGTGCTCACACCATATGACAAGTGATAAAAGCAACTTTCTCAATTTTGAATATTGTGATGGTGGTTTAGTATGGTTTGGAAATGATGATTGTGTTTAGATCATTGGGAAAGGTACAGTTTCTTTGGATAATAACATGTGTTTGCAGGATGTGTACTATGCAGAAGGTCTCAAGCATAATCTTCTGAGTGTGACTCAGATATGTGAGATCAAGGTTTTTATATTCTTTTTTATGCTCTTGGGTGTAATATTAGAAAGAAAATAGATGAAATTGTTGCTACAGGTTCAAGAACTCAAGGGAACATTTACAATCTATAAGAAACAAGATGTGTGAAAATGAGTGTTCAGTTGAGGGAGACAGTGAATGATCTTACTCATATTTCTCATCACTAAATCATCTATATGCAGTTTCAGGGTGCATTTCAAGTATTTTTTCAATATCCCTGTGATTAGTTGCTACATTGGATTCTATTGTTGCAGTACTAATTAATAAAGTGATGATTATATTATTGAAGTTTTTGGAAGGCTCAAAGGACAGTTTTTTTATATGGCATTTTTGTTTGAATAATATGGCATTTTTGGGTTGTGATATGCCAATTCTTCTTTCAAAAGTAGTATTAAGAAAGTGACAATGGACATCAGTTGAGTGTGATCACTGGTGAAACAGATGTAGTGCTACTATTGATGATTTTCTATGGTATTTTTGATATTGGATTTTTGATGATATGCAAATTTATTTTGGTGACATGGTGGTATTTGCGGGATAGAGATATAATTTGGACTACTTGGTACAAATAGTGGTATGCTTCAGTGTTACATTTGTCAACAAATATGATTGGTATATCATCATGTTGCATGTGGATAGGACTAATCAGTCACAGGTTGAACTGTATTCTTCTTCTTTAGGGTGTTCAAAGGTTTCATTGAGATATTTCACTCATGTTTAGTAAATTCCTCTAGTTCATGGATTCAAGGGGAGAAATGTGCAGTGAGTTGATGAATATTCAGTTATCTAATGATATTTTGGGCATTTTATGTATTGATGATCAGTGGATCCATTGCATATTTATTTTTGGTATCTGACTTATCTTCTTTGAGGTGACAAGTATATGTTGAAAGTAGTGGTATGTGCAAACAAGGATTTATTGCTTCCACATTCAGTTGTTGCCCTCAGGATCTTATGGTTGTTTTTTCAACTTTCATATATGCACACTAAATTGGTGTTTCATCTATTTAGTATCTTTTCATTCCTATATTTCATTGATTCACATATTTTTATGAGGCATCCCTTTGTCTCTTGATGCAAAAAGGGGGAGAGACTTTGGTGTTTTGCCATCAAGGCCAAAGGGGGAGTTTTTTGTCCCTTAGTTGTTGCCCTTGATGTCAAAGGCACACAAAGAAATCAGATTCTTGGCATGGTTCAGACAACATGATAGAATAATGATCAATATATTGATCAATGATTGATCTTAGTATATTTACCTTGGCACTTTGGTATTGGTCTATATATTTACTCTAGTATTACTAAGCACATGTTTTATCAAATCAATACAAGGCATTATAAGTGCTTGTATAAGGAATTCAACTTTATTATGACATTGTTATAGTGGCATTGTATTTGTTTTAAGCAACATGGTCATTTAAATTAAAACTTGTAAAGCTTTATACATCAGTGAAAAAGTAACATGGTCATTTAAATTAAAGCTTGTAAAGCTTTATACATCAATGAAAAAGGCTTATGCAAGTGGTAACTTGAAATCAAAGCTAATAGTGGCTAAAAGAAAAGTTTGAAAGGGCAGTGTGTTCATTGTTTAAACCAACCACATTTAGGGTTACCAGGACAATAGGGAAAGGTAGCAAAAAGATAGATTATTGTTTTGTTGGGCATTATGCAAAGTTGAAGTTTGGTTTATTCTGTTGTCGACTTAGGGTTTGAGGCCTAAAGAATGAACGACATATTATGAAGCTTGAAGGTGGAATGGTGGCTACAAGACATGGTTTCAATTTGGTCATTGGTTGCATGAGTATATCTGAAGTGTCTTTGCTTCGACCTAGCAATGGTCGACTTAAGGCATGGAACAAATTTTTTTGTGGTGGTACAATAGTTACAAAATGTAGTCTTCAACATTCGACTTCACCAGGTGATATCTATTATTTGCTAAGTTTGAATCAAGTTCTTCTTTTAGATTAACACCCTAGTTAGTGATTTAAGTGTAATGCAAGATCTTGGTCGAGTTTTTCTTGTTTTGCATTTTGATACTTTCTAAAAGATGAAAATTAAGGGTTTTGTGTAACATTGATGTGGGTTTCTTGTTTAGACTTTACATACTATTTTGTTCACAATGTCGACCATGTATAAAGGTGTGGTTCATATGTTTATGATGTTGAATGTTGTCATAAAAATGTAGAGTCTACATTGCCAAAGAGAGACATCATGATGACTCGACAGGGGTAGTTATGGAAATAGTTATTGCAACAAGTCTTAAAGGTTACATTTGAAAGTTTCGGTGAGGACAGATGTCAGCATATGTGAACTTTTGTATACTTTATATAAACAGTGGTTTATCACTATTTAGTGTTCGGTGCTTTTAATAGAGTTATCATGTTGAATGTGTAAACAAAATTCTATGATTGAAGTTTTGCAAACATGATGCAAAATAGATTGTATAACTGATATATTTAATATTTTAGAGATTCCATAGAATGAATCTTTAAGATATTAAATGTATTAGATTGAAAGTGAAATATGATTTGAAGTGAAGCAGAGTAACCCTCTATATTTTACCTTCTATATTGTTTGTGATTAAAATGTATATGCCAGTGAGGCACAAGTTATCATGTCAGTAAGGCATTCTTGAAAAGCCAGTGAGGCATTGTTTTATTGCCAATGAGGCATTTGAAATCTATCAATGAGATAGTATTGCCAGTGAGGCATTGTAAATAGAAAGTTTTCATATTAAGCTAGTGAGGTATCATTTCTGGAGTGGTTTTTTGACCCCTAGAGGGTTTTCCACTCGTCAAATTGTTTATCTTATGGTCTCATTGTTTTGATGTGATAATGTTTCATGATTGTGATGATCTTTGGTTTGCTTTAATATTTCTTATTTCAGTTCTTTAATGATTGCATTGAATTCATGAATGTATTTATCATTGAAATATTAAGAGCATAAATTATTCAATTCTTTTTTTCAAGGAAAAAGTTAAAATTTGTCTAAGACACTGATTCACACCCCCCCCCCCTCGGTGTCTTCATAACTCCAACAAATCTACCGACTTAGGTATAAATAACAACATTTTCTAGATAGTGATGGTGTAAAGCCTCTACTATGATTCCATTATTTTCCATTGCAAAGCAACATAATTTTATTTAAAAAATTCAAATACCATACTGTATTTTGGATATTATCACAATACCCTATTCTAGATTATCCTTGCTATAATTATCAAGTAATATAATTAAATATCACACTCTACTCACTTTTTTCAGCTTATAAGCAATCTAGTTTAATTGCATAAACAATCTAGCTTATAGAACTTGCACACCCAACTTTCCAATAAAAGTAATTTACATACAAACATAGCGCAAGTAATTTCAATCAATAATAAAACTTTAAATCCTCACTAAAATAAGAAGAGAAAGAGATATATTCATCATGTCTTGCTTAAAATAGTTCCTACAACTTTCATGCTTCAACTCCAAAAGCTCAGCCTATTGCCCTCTCTGTTCTCAACTCCCAAATTGTGATTCTAAAAAAAACACCCTATATTCTTTAACTCCTAGAAATATTGTTGCTCTCAAATGAACTCTCCCTTCACTCTCAAATACATAAAACATAGATTTTGCAATTTCACAAATGCACAAAACTTGGTTTTTATAAGAAGAATGAACAACCATTTGTGTGTAGTTGTCCTGAATTTATACAAACACTAGTCTACTAATAACAGAAAATCAACTATCAATTGAGCCTTTGAATAGCTCAACCAAACTTCCACCATTCAAAAATTATGCCAAGCATGGGAAAAACCTCTTTGTTGATTGACAAGTTTCCCCCTTTTCCTATATTTTCCACTAAGTTGATTCAATACCAAATTCTCTTTACTTAATAATAGTTACAAGTTGCTTGCATGCAGTTTAGAAACTATAGGATACACCTCCAAGTATGGCGGAGTTTTAAAACATCATTTCCACGCCTCAAAACTTCATGCATTCTCTGCCCAAGTTGTGGGTTTCATCAGCAATTCTCCCATGCCTTTTATTTAGTCCAACACCTTTGTATTGGCGTTGCAGATTAACTCTTACTCATTGCATAATATGATGTTGAGTTTTCAAGTGGCGAAAGTTACTTATCATGGCTGATATATAGTTTAGAGAATGGAAACATGTAGCCACTTGGTGGCATTTATCATTGACTTAGCAAAACCTATGATGGTGCCTTTTAAATTGCCCCCTTTCTTTTACAATATATGCGCCAAATTTGGGTGACATATTGTCTTTAAACAACTATAATAAATGGTTACCACTTTTCCATTATGTGGCATATATACCTCTATATCTTGTAGTTTTCTTTGGTAGCTAATGAGCATTTATCTCAACCTTTTATTCCTACCGCAAACCTCTCCATGCATGGTAATTTGGTCGATGATATGGCTGTTATCACTATTACTATAATAATATATATATTATTATATATACCATAATATATATAATACATATGTACGATAATTATTTAATATATAATATATACATATATTAATTTGTATATACGATAATATATAAACCGAATAATATATATAAATATATAGTCGTCATTCAATATATTAATATATATATATATATTTATACGATTATCTATCAAATATAATAGTATATGTTTTAATATATATATATATATATATACATTAATATATATACGACTTATATATATATATATATATATGTCTCACCTAATTATCAACTTTATGTATATATGTACCTATACATATCCCTTATACACATATTTATATACATTCACCATATCTACATTCATATATATATTCTAATACGCATTTATGTAATGTGTGACATTTATGAGAGTTTTGTCTTTTTAGTTCGATTTGATTAAATGATCAAGGTGGTTCAAAGATGACCAAAACATAGTTTTACCTATCGACTAAAATCTTTGAACATAGGTTTAGCACTTACTGACACAAAACTTTAGATTGACTTGACAAAGTTTGTCTTTCCTATGCAATGAGTGTGTTTGTCAACTCAGATAGACATACCAATAGTTTCCATACTGAACTCCTCTCCTGGGTGATACTCTCCCTCCCCCTTTGGAGGGTTTGAACCTTGCCTGCATCCAACTTAGTGCAACAAGTACGTAGTTAGCTAATACATATAAATCATATACATCATATATCATTTGCATCATTAAAGAATTTAAAGATTAATTCATCACAATGCATATCCATACATTTCATTCATCCCTTGAACACATTAAAGTCATAATCTTGCATTTAAAATCATATTTACTCATAAAGGTAAAAGTAATCTAGTAACTTAAAAATTGGGTCTAACACTCTTGCACCATCATGCTCCCCCTTTCCATGCCTGACTGCAAGGAAATTTCACATATGTTGAACACCAATGATCTTATGTATCCTACTCAACCAATAAAATACCTAGGAGTTCTTGAATTATGATACACAATTATTTAACCATATGATATGCTAACAAAATAATATGCTTCTACTAGCCAAATCACGATTGAACATCTAAAAGCAACCTTGCGTAATCTCTGTAGAATGTGCAAAATCGTCGTTGATGTAAAAATGATACTCTCTCAATATCTTCTAGTCATCCTCTATACTATCACATGCATGAATGAATGATATATGCACAAATATAGCAACTTGTGTAGAGTTGTAATATTGTGATTGCACCTCATTTTGTTGTTGTAGTGTGTAGTTCTCTTTAAAGTCAACAACTGAAACAATGGTATGAAGTGGAAATGTGTCCTTGCATAACTTGAATCACAAGTCCAACTATTGAGCTCTATGGGTATGCCTTTAATACTCATACACTATATTCTCATGAAAATTTCCCATAAAATGATACACTGGAATCTTTTCACTAACCAATTCACACATTTTTTCTTCTTTGCCATATTTTAGACTGTAGGTCACTATCTTATGTTTACAAAACTCCACTAGTTTGTTTCCAATTGCATGTGTACTATCCATATGTTCATAAATTGGAAAATGTTGCAAGCCACCATAATGAACACTTGTGCCATCCAAGCATAAGTTCTTGTTAAAAAGTTGACCATCCAATCTTTCACATAAAATGCTAGATATGAAATCCCTTAAAGATCTAGGTGGAGCCCTTATGTTACATTCCCACAAAACATTGTTAGTATGCAAATCTACACATATATGTCGAAAAACATCATAATGATTAGAAAATTCAATGTGTACTCTACAACAAGAAGTTGTAAGTGTGTGATTTATTTTGGCATAAAAAGGCTTCACCATTTCAAAATATATTTGACTAATTTTAATTTGAGAATACATCTCTTGAAATTTGGTAAAAAATTGTGCTTGAGTCATATCCAAAAAATGCTTTGGATGTGGATCACAGATTTGACTACCAATCCTCCTTCTTAAAACATCTCTTTGATTCAAAGAGACTTATGTTATTCTTCCAAAATTATTCAATTAGGGATCTCAATGCTTCAGCAATTGCTTTATCTTTCCATGGTAGTTAACCAAAGAATGCCCATATTTCATTGTTATTTGGATCCTCCACTCTTTGACACCTTCCCATGACTCTCGTTAGAGATAATGTACTTATTTATAATGATTTACTTCTCTTTTTAATGAGGAAATCTTTCTTAGTTTGATTGCTTACCATTGTTGATGTCATGACATATGTTGGCTATTTTTAATTTCCAACCAGATCTCACAAACAATCTATAGGATTGTCATTTTAATGGTCAATTATTGGGAGGGATTGACCAACAAATAGGTGAATCCTTTTGGGATAACTTTCCCTCTACACTTTAGGCTCTGCAAAACCTGAGAGGGTGCTCCCTTACAATGTTATTAAGATCTCCTATGTCAAATTTATCCTAAACATTGTAAATTAACAGATATGTTCTCTATAGATTTGCTTGAGGATTATAAAAACCTTAGGATGTGGCAAATCCTTTATAGAATTTATGCAATTTATAGCAAGAGAACGGGAAGTTTACATGAAACTTCAAGAAACGTAAACCTCAAATAAATTTATAAATTGTGAGTGTTATTTAATTGAATGACCTTGGAGTTGTAACTCAGGCTCAAATTTAAATGATCAGTGCATTAACCTAGGGGAGGGAGTCAGAACAAATGTAATTGAAGCTACTTGATAGTATATCACCCAAACATTGAAGATATTTACATAAATGCATTGCATTAATGTACTCAAAGATTACTAACCAATTCTACTTCAAGATCCTTGCATTACTTCATACAAATCTATTTCCTTATTCAAGCATTTAACCAATTCTTTAAACCAAAGGTAAAATAAAGAACATGCATCAATAGAAAGATAAATACAATGAGATGAAAGATCATCGATCATCTTCATTCATGATTTGTGTGAAATATATAGTAGGAGAGAAATGGCCAACAAACTATGTCATTGTATTCAAGAAGATGTTGGTACGGTCAAGCAAAACCTACAAATTACAAAAGATACAAACTCAATATCCTAGAAAATGACTTGAACTCTATTTCTTTGTATTTTGCATTATGAAATTCTCTAAAATATTTATGGGATCTTGCTTTGTTCTTATTGAACAAACATCCCCAAAAAGAGCCATTGATAGGACTTATGAATTTTTTTGTGGTTTTGGTCATTCATTTCAAAATTTTGAGTGTTTTGATGGTCATCTGCAAGCTAGGGTTTATCTCATCCAATGTCTAGGGTTTACCATAGGGCTAAAATCCTTTTAAAACCCTAATATTTCAATGCCTTAGCCATTTTTTCTATTTTCTCATTGACCTATGCTAGAAGGTTACTGGTTATTTAAGTTGCAACTTAAGCCATTAAATTCATGTGTATACCAGCCCCAACGTCCTAGTCTTGTTGATTACCTCCCCTTTTAAATATCTATTAAATTTTCTTGCGAGGTCATGAAATTTTTTTCCTAAATTCTAATGTTTTAAGCCCTAGTTTTGAATTAAAATTTATGTCTAAAATCATTCATGACCTAGTGAATGACCCCTCCCTAATTCATAACTTGAAGCACATGCTAAAATTTTTCCTTAAGTCAAGCATTTCTTGGTCCCACAATACCATGTGTTCATTCCTTATTGGTCCCCTCCAGCCTGCATTAAACAAAATATTCAATAAAAAGTATGTGCGGTGGTGCAAGAGAGCACCACATTTCCAGCTTGTACAGTGGTTTACAATGGGATTTGGAAAGCTTTCGATGGGCCCCAGGCTCAAACATTGCCATGTGGCACCATCTTGACTATTCCCTACCATTTCGCAGGGGATCATCTATAAAGACCTTGGTTGTCGCAAGGGTGAAAGAAGATACCAAGTGGAAAGGTCTCAGTCACTTGATGGAGGATTAAAGCAAGTCGAATAATTTCACTAAGTATAGAGGCATAAAATGGAAAATAAAAAGCATGTATCTTAAGACACATGACAACATTTTGGTGGAATATAATGAAGATGTTTTAATCTTGAAGACGGTAGGCAAGACGCAGGCAACGCAGGCGGCAGGCAGGGCAAGACAGCCAGGTCAAGGCATCTAGACAAGGAGTTAGGCAGGGTCCCCGGCCAAGACGGCCAGGTCATGACGTCCAGACAAGAAGGAGTTAGGCGGGTTTCTCGGGAACAAAGCAAGCGGAACAGGATATTCAGGCCATGGGATTGCCAAACAGTATGAAATAAAGAATTATAAACATCATTAAAAAGCAAGAGGTGGGGTCGACAATATCAAGTGGAAACAATTTTTGGGCACTCAGAGGTGAGTCCCCCAGCATTTTTTCTTGGATTCCTTTTGTCTCCTTCTGAAAATCACCCTTTTAAAACTCTGGCAAGATAAAGTTAAAACTAGGCTTTTGTATTGCATCTCCAAACATGACAAACTGTATCTGTTGTTAAACTAGATCTGTTTGCTATGGTGGGTAACCCTAGTGAGCAGGTTGTAGGGCCAGCAATAGGGCTTTCAAAACATATTGAAAACACTGTTAATACTCCTTTAGCAGAGGTCGATGGGGATAAAGGTATAGAGAACACGAAAGAACATGAAATAGTTCCTCATACTGGCATGTTAGTGTCGTATATCCCACCTGGCACCTCAAAAAACCATAACTCCCACGTTTTCATAGCATCGATAGCTTCAGAGGCACCTTGGCACAGTCAAGGGCAAAGTAAAACACAAGACAAAGAGGCAAACCCAAGGGGAAGGCTAACATTCATAAATACCAAGCAATATAAAAGGATATTGCAACGAAGCCAAGCTAAAATAACTAGAAGGCTAAAATGGTTGGGTTGCAATAAATTTTTTGCAATTCTTCCAAAGCTTTTGAGCTTTAGCCGTGCAGCATTTAACTCAAAATAACGCAAGGACAAGTCAGAACCCCTTTAATAGGACAAGGAAACTATGAAAAATAGTTTGTAAAGGGTTACACAAAGAACCATCATTTCAATTTTGGTGAAGAGACGAAGCAACGGGAAGAGGAGGCAATGTTAGAAGCAGAGGCAGAAAGGAAAAATAATATATACAGCCCTAGTTCAACTCCATTAATCTGGTTCTTAGATTTATATGTCAGTGAACTAATGGGTCGAAAAAAGAGGCTGGAAGAATTAGAGTTGTCTGAGCGGTTGAAGGATGGAAAATGACAAGGGGCCATGGCTATCACTGAGAAGCTTTCACAAGAAAACAAACTACTTAACAGGGAAATAAGCAAGTTGCAAGTCAGCATAAAAATAGGTCAACAAGAAATCTCAACCTTAAAGCAAGAACTAAAACATATCAGCAATAGCAACATTCCTAAAGTGGCAGAAGTGGATGGAATTTCACATTTACAAGAATTTCAGGCAACAATAGCAAACATGGAAGCTAAAGAAGCTAAGTTAAAGGAACAATTAGATGAGGTAAAATCATGGGCCCAAGTGACACAAGGGCCAATAGTGAATCAAAAAGAGATCATAGAGAAGCAAGTTAAACAACATATGTGGGAGGAAAGAAACCGTCATGATAAGGCAGCAAGCTTAATAATAAAAAGGCTGAAGGATCATGGGGAAGGAGAGCATACTGATAAGTTAATAAAAGACTTTCTAGCAGACAAGTTGGAATGGACAGGGCATATTCACAAAGCAATCAGAATTGGTAGAATGTCGCAAAATGACAAAAATAGGAATATAAGGGTAACATTGAAAAATGTGGAAGACAAGAAAAAAATCCTAAGGAACAAAAGGTTTCTTAAGGGTACATGTTTCTACATAGACGATGATCTAACTCCAACACAATTAGAGGAAAGAAGAAAAGAGTGGGATAAAGTTGTAGCAGCAAGGAGTGCAAGTAATGAAGCATGGTTGTATAGAGGAAAAGCCCAAATCAGTAATAAAATGACACATGGTAAATAGGAAGGCGGGGCCCCCCAGGAATGCCTCTCAATGGTAAGCTAGAATTGCAGAGGCTACCCTTGGAGGAGAGGTCCTGGTTTAGGGCTCATAGCATAAGGGAAGGACATAATTGTCCTGATTGAAACACATGAGCATGATGGCTGTAAGATCCCAATTTTTGAAGGTTACTTAAAGGTATCAGTTTGGAATGAATTAACGGAAAATGGTAAAGGTCATGGGGGAGTAGCAGTTTTGATAAAGGAATCATGGGAAAGAACCATACAAGTGGAAAAAGAAGACCCAAATAACCAGTACATATGGCTGAAAATAAAGAACAAAGATTTCACAATTTATCTTGCTACCTGCTACTTTGCTCCCCATGGTTCAAAATTTAATAAGAAGAGAAAGCTAGATAAGGAAGACCCATATGCAGCGTTAAAAAATGACATATCAACATATAATAACATAGGAGAAATTATCCTAATAGGAGACTTTAATGCAAGGACTGCAAATAATCAGGCTCTTTATCTTAGAAAGGAGGAGGGAATAAGAGATAAACCCCTATGGTTAGAAGAAGAAGAGAACCAAAAGTGGGAAAGAAATTCTCAAGACAAAAAAGGAGGCATCACTCAATATGGGGTAGAATTGTTAGGGATATGCAGCATATATGGTTTGGTTTTATGCAATGGGATAAATGGTTGGCCGAGTTCGGGGAACATTACTTGTCACACATACAATGGGGAAAGTGTGGTGGACTATCTTATATGTTCAAAGAATCTTATGGCAAGGTTGGAGGAGGTGGAGGTAAGGGAGTGTCCCATGGAAATGAAATCAGATCACAACCTTGTTTATGGAAAAATCAGTATGCAACAAGACACTAATTATCAGGCAAGGCTGCAATCAAATCAAAAGGATCCTTTTCATGGTACAATCCTCTTGACACAAGAAAATTAAAAATAAAATCAAACAAATATTGAAAAACAGATACAAGAGATGGGTGGCACTGAGATGAGCACTATAAATAGAAAAACAATATGCAGAGATAATCTGACTTCAATAATCCTCAAAACTCTTAGTTGGTGCAAAAGGTCTAAACCTAAGAGAGGTGGCAAAAATAGTTTTCCAGCGAATCCGTGGTACAATGAAGAATGCAAGGCAGCGAAAAGAAAAGCCAAATCTGAGGAAAATAAAAAAGAATATGAAAAACTTGTGAGAGTGAAAAAATAGGTTTACATGCAAACAAGGCGGAAAGAGCTTATTTCCATGGGTAGGCACAATCTGAGAGGGTTCTGGAAAGAATTACAGCAAAAAAACACAGTCAAAGAGAACAATATCACAGACTTACAATGGCTAGAATATGCAAAACTGTTATATGAGAGGGTGCAAGACAAAGATGTTCCTCCTGTGATTAAATCGAGGGCCAAGCTCTTCTCCACAAGAGACACCAAAGAAGGAGTTAAAAGGCTTGTGGTGGGCAAAGCACGCGACATAGATGGCTTACAATCAGAATATTTAAAATGGGGTGTGGATGCCCTCACGCCACACATCAAAAAAATATTCAATAGGGTTATTCAATATGGTTTTCCAGCGAATTGGACGACCAGTGTTGTCATCCCCTTGCACAAAAGTGGTGATATCAACAACCCCTCAAATTACCACACTATAATGATTAACCCGCTCTTTGGTAAACTTTTTGGGAGCATGGTTGAGAGTCGGATAAGTAAGTGGACGGAAAAAGAGAGAAAGAGGGCAAAAGGTCAAGTGGGTTTTAGACCAAAATACTCTACCATCGATCACTGCATTACTCTTAGGTACTTGATTAAGAAAGTTTGGGATAAACAGGGTGGTGAGGTCTTTTGTTTCTTTGTAGACTTCAAGAAAGCGTTTGACACGGTCCCTAGAAACAAGTTATGGTCTAGAATGGAAGAGTTGGGAATTCCAAAAAAGCACAGGGTTGTTGTTCATAGGTTATATGATCAGGTGCAAGCTAAAATCAGAACTAAAAAGGGAATGTCTGAATGTTTCGGGAGTGACATTGGCGTCAAACAAGGCTGCCATCTCTCGCCTACATTATTTGGGTTGTACATTGACAAATTAGAGGAATGGTTAGACAATTTTGGTGGGGGAGGAGTTGAATTCACAAATTATGTAAAAAAAATGCTGCTATATGTGGATGACCTTATTCTAATGGCAAAAACAACACATGATTTGAGGAAGCACTTGAAAGCTCTTAAGTTATTTTGTGAAGAGGTTGGGATGCAGGTGAACACCAGCAAAACTAAGGTTATGATATTTACCTTGAAAAGAAAGAAGGAAGTTTTAGAATTTTTCTTTGAAGGCAGCCCCTTGCAAGTGGTTAGCGATTATAAGTACCTTGGCCTTGATTTTCATTATAGGCTTAGTTGGGAGACATGTAGAGCAAAAAGGAATCAAGGTGGCTGGAAAGCTTTATACTCTTTGCAAAATAGATGTAGGAGTGTTGAATTATGGGACTGGAAAATGAAGAAAACCCTCTTTGGGTTACTCGTGGTGCTGGTGGTTCTTTATGGGTGTGAAGTTTGGGGTGGCAATACCTCAGCAATGAAGTGGAGACAAATTGAAAGACTACAAAAACATTTAATCACAAGTAGCCTCAAAATAAAATCGTTTGTTCCCTATGAGATTGTCCTAGCGGAGGCTAGGGCCTTACCTATGGAGGCATCGGCTATGATTCGTTTACTAAGTTATTTAAAGAGGCTGGAGAACATGGAGGTGTCCCGTTGGCCTAAATTGGCAGCAACAGAGAAATTGGATAGAAGGAAGAGCACGTGGATGAAGCAAAATAACAATTGGTTGTGCAAATGGGGTATCAGTGTAGATAATTTCCCAAATAACATTAAGGCAATCAAAATGTGCATGCAACAAAAGGTTAAAGAAAGCATGTGGACTAGGGAGCTATCAAGAAAAAGAGAGTATTACATCAAACACTTTAATCCCTCATATGACCATACTCAAAAAAACTATATAGGTGCAGAAATAAAATGGAAAGCAAAAATGCTAATAGCTCAGCTAAGAACTAGCTCGCACCAATTGAGATGTGAAACTGGTAGATGGACGACACCTAAAGAAGAATGGGCTGATAGGATATGCAGATTCTGTACTTTAGGGCTTGTAGAGACGGAATGGCATTACATCATGGAATGTCCAGCCTATTTGGATATTTGAGTCAATTATATCGACATTCTAAATGTGGATACTTTAAATAGCTTATTTGAGGTAGAGAGTATATCGAAAAGTGTTGATTACTTGGTAAAAATACATAGCAGAAGATCCAAATTACAAAAGGAAAGGAAGATCAAGTAACTGCTAGGTGGTGGTTTCTGTTTTGGGTGTTGTTTTATTTTTTTTGCTGATCTGTGGGTCCTATAGGTTGTTTGGCCTCGTGGACGCTATTAAAAACCTTCATTCATTCATTCATTCTAAGTTGCAAAAAAGTATGTATACGCTAAAAATTTCATTAAGTATAGGCAACACTTCGGGAAGTTAACTAGTACACATATTGGACACGTGGCGAGATTTGGAGGCCTTCCCTTCCATTTCACATGACTTGATCTGCCACCCAATGCATGAGTATGTGGGTACAGGAAGATGGCACATGGACTATGCCGATGTTTCCAATGATGGTGGGGCCCAAGATGATATGTAATGAGCTTTTCCACATGGAAAAATACTATTGGCTGATGCTATTTTCAAAGAAAGACATTTTTTAAAAAAACTTGTTTGACTTCATCAGGGTCATGCAATCAAACAAATTAACCAATGATCAATGTCTAAAATTAAAAATCAAAGAAATAGGTAGATAGGGTTGTTTTGGTTCGTGCGATTGAAGAGTAATGGTAGACAAAACACCATAGAGCTTGATTTTAATGCTTTTTTCATAAAAGTTGGTATTAATGCACATTTCTAAATCACCAAGGAATTTTGAGGCATTTGGAGATCAAATTATGTGAAGTTTGAGCTCTCTACAACAAGAAATAGGGTTCGCACCATTCATACACCTATAAGTTACAACCTACTTGATACTTGCTCAATTATATGCAAAATCACATGCAATTGCTAAGCTTTAATTCTGAAATTGTATTCTAGGGTTGTATAGGTTTGAATTTCATTGCTTGCATATATTGTATTCATAATTTTCCCTAACTTCATATGCAATTGTGTAATTACCCTAAAATCACCATAGAAACCCTAGTATTTTCCAACTTGATGTCAAAATGTCACCCCCAAGGTACAATCCTCAAGTTCCACCACAAAAAGAGCCATCCATGATTTCCTTCTTGCCCAATTGCCTAGTTCAACAAATGATAGGGTCAATAGTAAAATAAAATTACAAGGCCCATGAGTTGATAAGGGTTTGGTTGATATGCATTATGGGATTGGGATGTAGAGATGAAAATTTCTAGCTAGGAGCTTTTCAAGTATTGGTACGGGAAGACTAATGCCCCGGTCCCAAGCTGTAAATTTTGGAATATGGATTTAGGAAAATTGGTTGTAACAAATGTATATCTTTATATTGACATGCTCAAAGTAATAGTAGCTAATTATGATGAGAACATCAGACTTGTGAGGACACACAAGGGGGTTGAAATGGAAAAATTGGATACATAGTCAATCATTGATATCTTTAAACTGAACCCTAATGCCAATAAGCCCATCAACCTTGTAGATTTAAAAATAGAATATGAGAAAAAAAAAGTACCTATAGGGTTATGTTGCTACCAAGGTTCAGGGTGAAAGATAAAAACAAGAAAATGGTTAGAATCTCCCCTATAGATCAAGAAGCTTTCTGAGTTGATGGTTTTGAGGGGTACTTTGTTAAAACTTACTATACACTTTTCCAGGTTCTAGGAGTTGTTCCTTCTTTTTTATGCCAGTGAATTTTATGTTCATGGTAGCCAATATACATAATCTGATGGTAAATGAAGAATATGACTTCACCACATACTTGTCAAATGCCATTCACAATGGATTGGTAGCCATTAAGAATGGAGAGAAGGGAGTTGTCTTCTAGTGGTACTCACTTCTATGCCACATTTTTTGGCTTTGGGATATAAGTATTTGGGTCCAAGGTTGCAAATAAAAATGAAGGATGAAAAGGGTGTGGAACTCCTTGTCCAAATGTGGACACATTTGTTAGATATACATTGCTCATAGTCAAGTTTTGTCATTCACAAATTTGTTTGTTGCAAAGGTAAAATGTTATTTGAGATGAGAAGTATCAAGAATTCCTAAGGAGTTGCATGATTTTTTGAGGCCAATGGAAAGAAGGCCTGAGCTAGGAATCAAACATAACTAGGTGAACTCAATCCTCTCAAGATGAACCTTACAGGGCTAGAACTTTTGACCCTGAAGGATTTATTGGTGGTTTGATATTAAGAATTAATAGGTTGAAATACTAGCATGGGATTGATTATGATGAGGATATAATCAAAAATATATTTGACTTGAAATAAATTAAGGATGGAAGAGTGAAGTATAATACCTTTGAGAAACTTGAGTAGGCAAAGAAGAAAAGGGATCCCAATTTCAAAAGAGTTTATGTTGATATTAATGATCCACTTTTGAGAATTGAGGCTATATTGAAAAAATTTGATCAAGTTGTGGGGCAGCTTAAAGAGCAAGAACAAGATAAGGGGAAATCCCCCATGGTAGAAGAAAGGCCCACTTACCAACCCCCCAAAAAATCATGTCTTCACCAGAAGACCTAAGGGGAGTAGATAAAGGCCTCTCCAACACAATTTGAGGATTTAAGAGCATCAAGCCCTATGCTGCAGGCACCCCTGTCCCCACCACAAATATAATTGATATGAATTCACCTCTAAGGGAACCTTACCCTAAAAAGAGAATATTTGAAACAACTAGACTTGTGGATTACCCATTAGATTTTAATGATGAAGTGGTTGTGACCACATATGATATTATACAACACACGCCATCTCCCACACTTTAGTAGTTGAAGCTTGCTTGTAAATATTTCAAAATTTAACAAGGAAATAGTTGAATCATTACAAAAAAAAAGTATAATCAGGAAACTAAGAAGTATAATGATTTACTAATTAAATATAATAAGGATAGGTAAAGGCTTGTAGAGTTGGAAATAATGGTTAAGATGTTACGAAATTAGTAGCCTTGGATGCAACAAGTGCAACCAAAAGCTCCATCCCCTTCTTCACCACCACCTCCCCTACCTCAGTCTACAAAAATAGTTGTTTATGATGAAAATAGACCATTGATTCCAAGCACTTTTACTGCTCTGCCACCCAGATCAAGAATCAATAGAATTTAAGATTTGATTAAACAATTGAAGGAATATGCAGAGATACTAGATCTCTATGAGGTAGATAAGTAAAAAAATAATGTACTTATAATGACCAATGTATTAGATAATTTTATGGGAAAAACGATAAAAAGAGTGAATAGTGTACACAATAACTATTCTTTGTTGATAACAATGTAATTGGTATGTTTGAGAAGGATAAATTAGAGGTAGTCCCATTAATGCAATTGTGGGTGTGAAGGCTCAGTGCACTAGTTGGCATGATCAAGGGATCAAATCATGATTCAAATAAGCTAGAGCAGATTGTCCTAACATATCGAATGGTGAAAGGCATAAATGATTGTAAAGGAATGGTGGACCCCATGGAAAAGGGAATAAGGGAACTACTCCAAGAGTTTGATGAAAGTGATATTGGCCTTTTGTCAAACATTTTAGACAGTAATGGAGTCAAACCATATGAGCAGTGGAGGTAAATGGAGAATGTTGCTGCAACTCAAGCTCTCCTCATTTGTGAAGGTAATTTGGTTGATATTGATTTAATAAAGAGCAGCATGGATAAGTTATGGTTCACAAGCAGGTTTTTAGAATATTTTGACAAAGAAGCAAATCAAGTAGTAAAGAGGTATGGCTCATACAAAAATAAATTGAATTAATTTATGGCATTGAAATAGCCATCAGAGAAAGAGTATGATTCCTGTGATAAGAAATACAATGAATTGCTTGATTTGTAATATTTTCAGATGATATGGATTTATTCTTGTCTTTCATGCACACTCAGTGCTTGTACCTGATACAACAACATCAACAAAAGGAATTTTGTCTTTTTGTGCATTGTCATTTTGTCTTCTTCTACCAACTCACCATTCTTGGGTCTACACCAATAGAGAATAAAAAATAAAGCAGCAAAAATATCAACTATCAACATCAAATATTTTTGGAAAGGACAAATATTGTAACAAGTAAATATAACTGCATTTGTCCTAGGAATATTCTATCCATGAGCAATTGTGCTCATGTTTTGAAATGTAATGTTAAATGAAAATGAAAATGTGACATGTGTACTTGGCCTGAAGCTTGTTGCTCCCTTGTCTTATAAATGGGGAACTCAAGGCCATTTGCATGTATCTTTTAGAGAATTTGTAATGTAGAACACAGAGAAATAGAGTTAAGTCATTTTCTAGGATATTGAGTATGTATCTTTTGTAACTTGTAGGTTTTGCTTGACTGTACCAACATTTTCTTGAATACAAAGGAATAGTTTGTTGGCCATTTCTATCCTACTATACATTCCACACAAATCATGAATGAAATGATCAATGATATTTCATCTAATTGTCTTTGTTTTTCTATTGATGTATGTTCTTAATTTTAGCTTTGGTTCAAAGAATTGGTTAAA
Organism: Sequoia sempervirens; assembly: GCA_007258455.2. NCBI lineage: Eukaryota > Viridiplantae > Streptophyta > Pinopsida > Cupressales > Cupressaceae > Sequoia > Sequoia sempervirens. The sequence continues at coordinate 321,551,843 of VDFB02047230.1, read as the reverse complement.
TACTTGAATAATTGACTAAGGACATGGATTTGTATGAAGTAATACAAGGATCTTGAAGTGCAATTGGTTATGAATCTTTTAGTACATTAATGTAATGCATTTCCATAAATATCTTCAATATTTGGGTGATATATTATTAAGCAGCTTCAATTGCATTTGTTTTGAATCACTACCCTAGGTTAAGGCATCGATCATCTAAATTTGAGTCTGAGTTACAAATCCAAGTTCATTCAATTAAAGAACACACAATTTATAAATTTTTGTTTGAATTTTATATTTCTTGAAGTTTCATGTAAACTTCTCATCCTCTTGCTACAAATTGTGTAAATTCTTTAAAGGATTTTCCACATCCCAAGGTTTTCATAATCCTCAAGAAAATCTATAGAGAATGTATCTGTTAATTGACAATGTTTAGGATAAATTTGGCACAGGAGATCTTAATAACATTGTAAGGAAGCACCCTCCTGGGTTTTGTAGAGACCAAAGTGTAGAGGGAAAGTTATTCCAAAAACTTTCACCTATTCATTGGTCAATCCCTTCAAATAATTGATCATTAGGAATGACAATCCTATATATTGTTTGTGAGATCTGGTTATGAATTAAAAAACAACCAACAGATTGGTGACTCTACTAGGGAATACTAGTTTATATATCTAGTTCGAGATCATCTATAATCAGAGTCATAAAGTTTCAAAGTTCTATATTCTACTAAGAATGAATTTATGAAGTTTCTCATCATTTGTCAGTCTGAAGTCTACTATTCAAAGTTTCTACTCACCTTCACATATTTGTGTGAATTGTTTTGTAAATTGTCATTGGTTTAGTCTAGTTTCTCTCTGTGTTTGTAAAATCCCCAAAGAATTACAAAATATTTTCAAATTCCCATTAATTGGGTGGTGACTTTGAGTCTCATGTGTCGGTGCACTAAGAATTTCAAAGAAGTGAGAGGTGATAGGTTGCAAAATCCATGAAAGGAACCAAGAATCATCTTGAGTAGAGGTTGGAGGGATAATTGCAGCGAAACACCAAGCAGTCCTAGAAGCAAAAAAGTATAGACACAAGTAATTTTGTCACTCATGTTTTAGGATCTGGACATTTTCATGAAAGTGGTAGTGATAATTTGTAAGGGATGTATGATTTTTTGAATGCCTCTTGTAAATGAGGAGAATTCCATTTTTAAGATAAATTGTTGAGGGAGAACAAGCTCGCTTAGACCCTTTGGCTTCAAAGGAAGCACAAAAGGGGAAATTCTAGGAATCTAATTTTGATGCTAAATTAGCATCTAGGAGGTTGAATCCTAGAGATTCTCCTACTACTAATTCTCCAAGGCATGACCTATTAAATTGGAAATCCTCATAGTAGAGCACCTACTCCTTTTTTCCATGAGGATGCTTCAAATATTGTGGATAATACTCTTGAACACTCAGATTTAGATATTACCTTGCCAAATGAGGATGAGTTGTTGCAAGATATTGTGGGAATCCAAGAAAAGGCTCAAAGGCTTGAAGATTTGAGAATCAATCAGGCAGAGGAGAGGGAAGAGAAAATAAGAAATGATATTTGTGAGAGGGACCAATTGAAGAGAAGGGTGGAAAAAATTAATTTGATGATCCGTGGAGAACCTCCTTTTGCCCCTACTACATCTTGTGGTCATGTCCTTACGCCCATATTTATCAAGAATTCTTTAAATGTCGCCATAACCAATACTCATACTAGCACTTGGACTATCTTTGTTGTAACTTGCTTTGTAGCAATGGCTTCCACCATTAATATATCATCTAAGCTTGTGGATGCAAGAAAAAAACCTATGGGCCATTCTAAAGGAATAACCATACCCTCTTGTAATGCTTCCACATCTACAAAACCTGACCCATTAGATCTCAAGCTACAGAAGGAGAATGAACAACTGCAGAAAGAACTGGAGAGAATAGAGATTCTTGTTGCTAATGTTGAGTTGCAAAGGAAGATTGCATTTTTGAAAACTTCTATTGGAGATCATGTAGCCTTTATCTCTCAAAATCCACCTCCTTCTACATCCCAACCTACCCCAACCATTGGTATGAATGTTTCATCAACCATAAGTCCATTTGTTCCCCATTCCCAGCCATAAAATTTGAGTAGAATTGGACAACTTTCCCAGTACCAAGGGAATATCAATACTCAATATGGTGGAAGTATTTCCAATCATCCAGGAAACCAAAATGTGGGAGGGAAAAATATAAATCAAGGAAATCAGAGCATTGGGGGCAGGGTAGTGCTAGACCACAACCAAATCAAGGAGATCTGTTTGCTAGGAGACCTATGCAATTGGAGAGGTATAAGTAGTTGTGCTTTGATGGAATCCCTAGTTACCCTAACCAAACTCCAACAAACATCAGAAATTTCCTTGTTAGATTTTCTAGAAACAATGCTATCTCAAGGGACTATCATTTAAGATCATTCAACAACATGATGGATGATTTTGAAATTGAAGATGGGGATGTAATGATGAATTTGTTCATGCAATCACTAGTTGAAGATGCAAAAGATTGGTATAGAGGTTTTCCAATTGAAAGTATAGGGTCTTGGGAGGAGTTCAAGAGGATCTTTAGAGAGTAGTATGGGGATAAAACTAACCCCAAGTTTAAGTTAAATGAACTCAACACTATCTCTAAAAGGACATAATGAAATGGTTGTTGACTTCAATACGTGATTTCAAAAGGCTATGTTTAGAATTCATGCTTACTTGAGACCCATTGAACAAGTTTGATTGGTCTTATACTACAATGCCTTTAATGCAAAAATGGGGTATCTTCTTACAGACAAGAATCCTCAAACCTTGAGGGAGGCTTATAAAGTTTCTTTGCATATTGAAAGCAACAAAAGGGCTATTGGTAAGGTGGGTAAGGGAGATGATGTAAATATTTTGAAAAAACTTGAGGGTCAACAAGAGAAAGCATAATCTTCTATTGATAAAATGGATGAAATGATAAGTGCTCTAAAATACTTGAGTTATAAGTTGGCCAAGATTGAAAAGGGATTATCAAATGGAAAACCTAATTTTCATAAAAATGAAAGACTGCCTAGATTGCATGATCAACCTTATAATACAAACTGGCATAATGGTAAGCCAATCTTCAATCATTAGAAGAATGTGCGGAGCAAAGAGACTCCTAATCCACTAAAGAAATTTTTTGCTAATTTTGTTGATGAAATTTCATGGTGTATAGCATATCAATTGCCACATTCTCCACAACAATGTGTAGTGGAATGGTCCTTGGAAGAGGAATATAATGCATCTAGTAGTTTTGACCCATCTCAAGAAAATGATGGGGAGATAAACATGTTAACAAATAGGTTGGGTTTTTTTGGTGAAGACTATTGTTTAGATGAAGAATCCAATGAGATTGACGTGGATAATTAGAGGCATAAAGTAGATTCTTATCATCAACATTTTTTTTCTGATGAAGTTGATATTGAGGATCACATTGTAAACACTCTTGAGACAAATCAAACTGTTGTGACTCTAAGAAGACCATCAAATGAAGAGATTAAGGAAATAACTATAGTTGTTAGCAATTACCATTTGAGGAATAGAGTTGTAAATGGTGATTAGGGTAAAGCTAGCAGACTCTTCATCAAAGAGAAAAACAAGGACAAGAAAGAGTCTCAAGCATAAAATAAGGTGGATGAATCCAAAGTTAAATACAATAAGGGTGAAAAGGTGTGGGCCAAGAAGACTAGAGCTAGGAATGTTGATGAGCATATAGTTTCTCCAGCCATAAAATTCAAGGGTCAAAAGCAAAAGGTTGAGTAAGAAAGGAAGAATGATGAGAAGAAAAATGAAGAGAAATTTGAGTAGAAAAGGGATAAATGTATTGAACAAGGTATGACAGTACATGATATGCCTAAGTATAATTATGTGGATATGTTTCAATTACTGTCACAGGCTAAAGTTATTGTTCGTTTGCTTGAGATGATGAGGATAGATGAACATAATCAAAAGGTAGTTTCCCTTATCAATGGTGCAATTATAGGTTGTGATGAGAGAAAGGTGTATGATTCAAAAGATGAGGAAATTGAAAGGGTAATCAATGATATCCCTGAAGTTTTCTTGGATACCACTATAACTGTTTGTCCAAATCAAGTGGACCCATTCTATGTAACTCTGATAATTGATGTAGGATCATGAAGAATTTCATGATAGATTTTGGAGCATCATCAAACATCATGCATGTTGATATTATGAAAGAGATGGGTTTGAAAATAAATAAGGCATATGGAAAATGTTATGCCATGGAATCCAGGGAAGTCCTAGTCATTGGAATTATCAAAGATGTAGCTTTCAGACTTGTTGCTTATCTTGAAAACGAGTTCACTATGAGTGTTGGAATATTGGATATCCCCTAACATATGGAATGTTCCTGTCAATAAAATGGAGTGCAATAATGGGAGGTAGCGTGCAATGTGATATGTATTTTTCCACCCTTCCCATTGATGGCAAGGATGTGAATTTTTTTAGAGATCTAAGGGCTCCCCATATGATTGAGGAAATGATCCCTAAAGAGAGAATCCATTTTGTGGATACAGGAATAGATAACTTCAAAATTGAAGAGTTACTTGAAGAAGAAGAAAAGATACCTACACCATTGGAGAAAGAAGTAATGAAACAAGATGATGCAAATGAATTATGGACAATGTATTTTGATGGGGCTTGTTCCAAAGAGGGGTCTAGTGCAGGAGTTATTTTCATCTCACCCAGTGGTAAGACTTATAATTTTTCATTTCCATTATTGTTTGTTTGTACAAATAATGTTGCAGAATATAAGGCTTTAATGTTGGGTTTGAAATTAGCAAACAAATATGGTATTCAAAAGCTAAAAGTCTTAGGAGACTTTGAATTGATTTTCTCCCAAGTCAGATTAAGATTTGTGTCAAAAAATAAAAGACAAACAGTACAAGAATGTTGTTTGGGACTCAATAGAAATGTTTGATGCTTTTGAGATAGACTGGGTAGAGAGAAAAAAAAATGCTATGGTTGATTTGTTGGCTAACATAGAATTAAGGCTAGATGAGATAGCATTTGCAAGTATCTCAAAAGTTGAGGTACAAACAAGGCCTTTTATCCCTGACAATATACATAATTGGTAAGTGTTTAATAGTGATGACGATATACTAAAGTTCTTGTAGTGTGTCGACTAATATGAGAGTCAAGAGATAGATTTTGGAGCTTTTATAGAGACAATTGATGGGAGGGACATTGTGTTTGGGAATGAAGTGATTTAGCTTAAAACTAATAAAATTCTCAAAGGCATGGTTACCTTAGAAAGGGTGTTTTATGGTTTTGACAAGAGCAACATCAAGCAAAGCTCCACTCATCAAGATGACCTATAAGAGGTGAATCTAGGGATTGAAAATGCACCAAATAAGGTGTATGTGGGGAAAAAGATGAAACCTAGAATGTTAAGGAAATATATTAATGTCTTTGCATGGTTATATGATGACCTAAAGGCTTGCAAAGAAGAGCTTATTCAGCATGATATACCATTGAAAGAAGATATAAATCCCTTCAAACAAAATCAAAGGCCTATTAATCCAACTCTAGCACCCAAGATGCAGGAGGAATTGATAAAACTAAGAGATGGTAGGATCATAAATCCCATCAAAAATTCTACTTGGGTGTCTAATGTAGTACCGATCAAGAAGAAGAATGGTGATATCAAGTTATATGCACATTTTAGAAATCTTAACATATCATCATTCAAGGATAACTACCTATTTCCAAACATGGAGGAAATGTTGCAAAAGGTCACTAGTTATGAACTACTATCAATGATGGATGGATTTTTTGTTTACAACTAAGTGAAGGTCAAGGATTTAGAGCAATACAAGATAACTTTTACAATTCCTTGGGGGATATATGTGTATGTTAGGATGCCTTTTGGCCCGACTAATGTAGGTGCTACCTTCCAAAGGGATATGGATGTAGCCTTTTCTAATTTCATTTATATTTTCATGGCAGTGTACCAAGATGATCTTATTGCTTACTCCAAAAAAGAAGAATACTATTGTATGCATTTGGAGAAGATATTCATCAAAGCATTGGAATATGGGATATCACTTAATCCTGAGAAGTGTGCCTTCGAAGTTACAAAAGGGAGATTTATGAGGCATATAGTGTCTAAGGAAGGAGTTGGGATACACCTTGAAAGAGTGGATGTAATAAACAAGATACCAGGGCCAAAAAGTGTGAAAGGTATCCAATCATTCTTTGGGCAGGTGAACTTTTTAAGGAGGTTAATCACTAATTTTGTAGAGATCACAAGACCAATCTCAAATATGTTTAAAAATGGAGAGAAAATAGCATGGAATGAGGATCCAACTAAGGCTTTCACAAGAATAAAACATGACATTAAGGAGGCACCAAACTTGAATGCTCTTGATTTTTCAAAGCCTTTCCAACTATTCTTCTTTGCCTCCTTTCACACCATTACTATAGTACTTTTACAAAAGAATGAAGAGGGATATGAGAAGCCCATTGCCTTTTTTAGTAAGTCATTACAAGCTACCGAGTTGAAGTATGATATGACTAAGAAGTAAGATTATGCTTTGGTAAAAGTACTATATTTTTTAAGGTCATATCTAGTTGGTGCAACAATTGTGGCATATGTACCCACTGTTGCAGTCAAGGATATATTCACATAGCAGGAAGTCACTGGCAGAAGATGTAGATGGATAAATAGACTACAAGAATTCAACATTGACATACAGATCACCAAGTTGGTCAGAGCACAAGGACTTGCCAAATTGATGGCAAATACTAACTTGGAAGTAAATTAGATCAATCATGTTGAAGAGATAGATGTGTCTCCCATATGTGATATGCAGACTTCAAAGTGGTACAAAGATGTTGTCTTCTATTTGTAGAACATGTGATGCCATGAGTGGATGACTGATAATAAGAAGAGAACACTTAAGTTGCATGCCATAAAATATGTTATCATTTACAATGAGTTATGGTGGAGAAATATGAATGGAATAATGTCGAAATGTGTTAATGGCGAACAAGCCTTAGAGATTTTAACTGAGATGCACTATGGTGTTTATGGTGGCCACTACATAGCCAAAACTACTACACAAAAAAGTTTTAAGGGTAGGGTTTTGGTGGCCAACACTATTTAAAGATGAATAGAAATTAGTAAGGGCATGTGATGCATGCAAGGGATTCTCTGGGAAGTTGAAGTTTTCAAGAAACTTGCCCCTTAGACCAATAACAGTGTAAGCACCATTCCAATAATGGGGAATAGATTTTATTGGATAAATTATAGAAAAATCTAGTGGTGGACACTCATGGATTTTGGTAGCCACAGACTACTTCACAAAATGGGTTGAAGTTATTCCTACAAGGAAGGCTACTAGTAAAGTGGTGGTGGACTTTTTAATGAACAAAATTTTGACCAGATTTGGAGTACTTGAGAAAATAATATCGGATAATGCAATGTGCTTCAGGTCTAAGAGTTTACAAACTTCTTTAATAAATATGGAATTTTAGTTTCTTACTCATCCCCATATCACCCACAAGATAATGGACAAGCAAAGTTCAGTAACAAGAGCTTAATGAAAATCATCAAAAGGGTGATTGAAAAGAACCAAAAATCTTGGGATTCAAAGTTGAGACAAGCCCTTTGGGCTAATAGAGTTACCATCAAAAAGGAAATAGGATAGTCTCCTTTTTATTTGGTTTATGGTCTTGAGGCTAGGATGCCAACCAACAACTTGTTGCAGGTGTACAATTTATTCAAGAATATGAAGATTACATCTCAGATGATATGCAATAGAGAATCAATTCTTTGACTAATTTAGATGAAATAAGAAGGGATGCATAGTAGAGAAACATGAAAGTGCAACTGTAGGTAAAAAACTTATATGACAAAAAATATCCTTCCAAAATTTTTGAAGTTGGAAGCATGGTGTTAGTGTGGAATGCCATAGCTCAACACAAAGGAAAGCATAGAAAATTTGATGCTTTGTGATTGGGCCCTTATTTGATTAGCAGCACTCATGGAAAATATTCATACTCCCTATAAAATTTGATTGGTGAACTTCTGAAATTGCCAATACATGGAAAAATCCCAAAGCCATACTTCACTTGAGGAATGTTTATTTCCATGCACATTGTATTTTATGTTCTATATTTAGGGTCTAGTTTTGCTTCTAGTTTAGTCTTGGTTTGGTTTTCTTGCCTTGTCTGGGTGTCCTTTTGGTTTTATCCCTGTGTTATGGTTTGCTCCACTAAAAGATTCATGGGATCTCACTTTGTTTGTGTTGAACAAATGTCCCCAAAAAGAGCCACAATTAGGACTTATGAATTTTTTTTGGTTCTAGTCATTCATTTCAAAATTTTGGGTGTTTTGATGGTCATCTACAAGCTAGGGTTTATCTTATCCCGCATCTAGGGTTCACCATAGGGCTAAAACCCTTTTTAAACCCTAATAATTTAATGCTTTAACTATTTTTTTCTATTTTCTCATTGACATGTGCTAGGAATTTATCGGTTCTTTAACTTGCAACTTAATACATTAAAGTCATGTGTATACCGGCCCCAAAGTCCTAGTCTTTCCAGTTACCTCCCCTTTTAAAATATCTATTAAATTTTTCTGTAGGGTCATGAAATATTTTGCCTAAAGTCTAATATTTTAAGCCCTAGGTTTGAATTAAAATTTATTTCTAAAATAATTCATTGACCTAGTGAATGGCCCCTTCCTAAGTCATAACTTGAAGCTCATGCTAAAAATTTGCCTTAAGTCAAGCTTTGCTTGGTCCCACAATACCATGTGTTCATTCCTTATTGGTCCCTGCCAACCCACACTGAATAAAATATTCAATAAAAAGTATGTGTGGTTGTGTAGGAGAACACCATGTGTCTAGCTTGTACAGTAGCTTATGATGAGATTTGAAAATATTTTGACAAGCCCCATGATCTAAAGGCTCTAAGGGTTCCATGTGGCACCATCCTGACCATTCTTTGCCATTCTGCAAGGGATCGTCTATGAAGACCTTGGTTGACTATGGGGGTGCAAGAAGATGCCAAGTGCCAAGGTCTCAACCAGCCAATGAAGGATTAAAGCAAGCCGAAGAATTTCACTACGTATAGAGGCATAGAAGGGAAAATAAAAAGTGTGTATCTTAAGACACGTGGCAACATTCTGGTGGAGTATAATAAAGATATTTTAATCTTGATCATCCAAGTTGCAGAAAAGCATGTATATGCTAAAATTTTTAGAGTATAGGAAACTCATTGGGAGGCTAACGAGTGCACATATTGGACAAATGGAAAGATTTGGAGGCCTTCCCCACCATTCTGCATGACTTGATATGTTTCCCAATACATGAGTGTGAGGGTACAAGAAGATGACACAGACTATGTTGATGTTTCCAAAGGTAGTGGGGCCCAAGATGACATGTAACAAGATTTTCCACATGGAAAAATACTATTGGGTGATGATGTTTTTAGAGCTAGACAAGTTTTTTTCAAACTTGTTTGACTTCATTAGGGCCATGTAATCAAACAAATTAGCCAGTGATCAATGACTAAAATTCAAAAACAAAGAAATAGGTAGATGGATTCATTTTGATTCGCGCAAGACAGAGTAATGACGGACAAGATGCCATAGAGCCTGAATTTAATGCTTTTTTCCATAAAAGTTGGTATTAAGGCACATTTCCAAATCACCAAGGTATTTTGAAGCATCTAAAGATCAAATTTTGTGAAGTTTGAGCTCTTTGTGACAAGAACTAGGGTTTGCACCATTCACACACCTGTAAGTTACAACCTGCTCGATATTTGCTCAATTATATGTACAATCACATGTAATTGCTAAGATTTAATTTTGAAATTACATTATAGGGTTGCATAGGTTTGAATTTTGTTGCTTGCATTTATTGTATTTGTAATTTTCCCTAGTTTCATCTACAATTGTGTCATTACCCTAAAATCACCATAAAAACCTTAGTATTTTCTAAATTGCTATCAAAATGTCACCCCAAGCCACAATCCTTAGGTTCCACCCCAAAAAAATTCATCCATGACAACCTTCTTGCCCAATTTCCTAGTTCAATGAATGATAGGTTCAATAATAAAATAAAATTGCAAGGCCTGAGAGCTGATAAGGGTTTGGTTGATATGTATTATGGGGTTGGGGATGTGAAGATGAACATTTATGGCTGGGAGCTTTTCAAGTACTAGTATGAGAAGAGGAATGCCCTAGTCCGAAGCTGCAATTGTTGGAATATGGATTTAGGAAAATTGGTTGTCCCAAATGTATATCTTGATATTGACATGCTCAAAGCAATAGCGGCCAATTATGATGAGAACATCAAACTTGTGAGGACACACAAGTGGGTTGAAATGGAAAAATTAGATAGACAGTCAATCATTGACACATTTAAAATGAACCCTAATCCCAATAATCCCATCAAATTTGAAGAATTAAAAAGAGAATATGAGGAAAACAAAAGTACCTATAGGTTTATACTGCTACCAATGTTTTGGGTGAAAGCTAAAAATAGGGAAATGGTCAGACTCTCCCCTGTAGATCAAGAACCTTTTTGAGTTGATGGTTTTGAGGGGTATTTTTTCAAAACTTACTATACACTCTCCCAAGTTCTAGTGGTTTTTCCTTTGCAAAAATTCTAGTGGATTTTATGTTCATGGCAAATTCTAGTGGATTTTATGTTCATGGCATCCAATATACAAAATTTGATGGTAAATGAAGAATATGACTTTGCCACATACTTGCTAGATGCCATCCATAAGGGATTGGTAGCCATCAAGAATGAGAGAAGGGAGTTTTCTTTTGGTGGTACTCACTTTTATGCCACATTTTTCTAGTTTGGGGATATAAGGATTTGGGTCTAGGGTTGTAAATAACCATGAAGGATGAAAAGGATGTGGAACTCCTTATCCAAGTATGGACACATTTTTTAGATAGACATTGCTCATAGTCAAGTTTTCTGACATTCACAAACTTGTTTGCTGCAAAGGAAAAATATTATTTGAGAGGAGAAGTATCAAGGATTGCTAAGGAGTTGCATGATTTTTTGATGCTAATGGAAGGAAGGTCTGAGCTAGGAATCAAACATAATTGGGGTGATGTTATTGTGCATATAGACTGCACCATTCTAAGGGTATATGGGACCAATATGGCCCCACATGTTTTGCCAAGATTTGTACCATTGAGAGTTGGTTTTCATGAGGTGATGTGGCAGATGGGATGGATTGAGGAAAATTCATTTGGAAAATCAAAAGAAAGGTTCTATCTTCCCCTTGGTCATTGTGTTTTTGGATTTTGTTATAGAAAAGGAGGTATGCAAAAAAATCCCTAATTTACTCAATCCTCTCAAGATGAAACCTTGCAAGGATAGAAATTTTGACCCTAGAGGATTTACTGGTGCTTTGAGATTAAGAATTAATAGGTCAAAATATTGGCATGGGATTGATTATGCTAAGGATATAATCAAAAATAGATTTGACTTGAAAGAAATTGATGATAGAAGAGTGAAGTGGATTTCCTTTGAGAAACTTGAGAAGGCAAAGGAAAAAAGGGATTCTAATTTCAAGAGAGTTTATGTTGATATTAATGATCCACTTTTGATAATTGAGGCTATATTGCAAAACTTTAATCAAGTTGTGGGGAATCTTAAAGAGAAAGAATAGGATAAGGGGAAATCCCCCATGGTAGAAGAAAGGCCCACTTACCAACCCCCCAAAAAATAATGTCTTCACTCGAAGACCTAATGGGGTTGTGATGAAGGAGCAGATAAAAGTCGCTCCCACACAATCTGAGGAGTCAAGAGCATCAACCCTTGTGCCTCAGGTATCCTTGTCCCCACTGCAAATATAATTGATATTGATTCACCTCTAAGTGAATCTTACCCTAAAAAGAAAAGAGTTGACACAACTAGACTTGTGGATTACCCATTAGATTCTGATGATGAAATGGTTGTGACCACATATGATATTATACAACACACACCATCTCCACATAGGGAGAATGATCTACCAACTCCAAAAAATAGGGTCACTAATGTATTGTTGACAAGAGTTGACAATGCAGATGATGTCAGGGATGAGGCTTGTAAGAACTTCATGGATGACGACACTTTTGTTAAAAGCAATGTGTTCAAATAATTTGTTTGGAAAACCAAGAGCAATGAGTATTAGAGGAAGTTAAATGAGGAAATGGCTAAATTCCTTGAGAAACCAAGGGAGATAATATCAACAAGATTGATTGCACAAATTAAATATGAGCAAAAGGAAATGACCCTTGATGAGGGCATAAAACTTGTAAGGGATAGTGACATCCTCCTATTGCTTGAGTGGGATATCACATCTGCTATAGCCCTTGATACTAATAGAAAACTTGATGCTCAAGTATTTGCTACTAAGGATGAGGCATTATGTGCACTACAAGGATCAAATTTTAGCCCTCAGTGGGATACTCTAGCTATTTAGGCACTTGCACCAAACATAAATAAGCCCACAGTTGTAGAGCCTGTCAGTGATTTGAGAGGGGGACTAATAATAAAAAGAGTTTCAAACACTTTAGCAGTTGAAGCAACCATATTGGTTGTAAATATTGCCAAATTTAGCAAGGTAATAGTTGAATCATTATAGGAAAAGTATGATTAGGAAACTAAGAAGTATAATGATTTACTAATTGAATATAATAAGGATAGGAAAAGGCTTGCAGAGTTGAAAATAATGGTTGAGATGCTACAGAATCAACAGCCTCAAATGCAACCAACAGCTCCATCCCCTTCTTCACCACCACCTCCCTTACCTGAGTCTACATAAATAGTTGTTTATGATAAATGTAAACACTTAAAAATGTCTTGAATGATATCATGCACTTGAATTTGATATATTAACATTACTTCATCTTGAAACCCATCCTCTTTTCGCTTAATTGATTAAATTAGCCTAGCTATTTAATTAATTGTATCAATTTCATCTATTAACCTAATTGACCTAATTAGGTTAATTCACCCCCTCTTGCACCAACCTTTCATCCTATTAAATTAGATAAATCAACTTATCTAATTTAAATCCCTAAGTAATCTTATTTAATTAAATACCCTAACTTATTTAATTAAATATCATATCACTTACCCCTTTTTTCATTAAATAATTTATTTAATGAATATCCTAATTCCCCTAATTTACATAATTGAAATTTTGTTTAATTATCAAATTACTAATTAAATCTAATCCTCTCACTTGCAAGGGAATATTCCTCCTTTGCACATTCCTCCAAAGGGAATATTCTCATGGAATATTCCTTCCCCTTTGTACAATTAAATTTGGTTTTAATTAACTAAATATCTAATTTTCCTCACCCATGAGAATATTCTCTTTCTTCACTCATTTAAAAAAGGGAACATTCCTTTTTATAACAAACTTTCAACAAAGCTTCTTGTGCAAGTTTTGAAAGTGTGTTTGTTTGGATGAATGTAAGCCCTTGATTAAATATCAACTTGCATTCTTAACCCTTGATGGGAATCCATGATCCATGCCTACATCTTCCTTCCATTTTGACCGTTGATTGATCCTTTTGATCTTGGCTATCAGTTTCATTTTACCTATTCTATAAATAGAGCTTGCATCTATTGAATAGGGATCCATATTTTAATAGTAAACTTATGTTGTTAAAATCACTCTCATCTTGCACTCACATTTTATGTTTTTAAAATCATTTTAGGTTAATTTACTTGCATTATTAGCTTAGAGCATCCATTAATGGATTCCATGGTAACTTAGGTGCATCCATTTAGCATATTTTGAAACTAAGGTTTTAATCTTTTGAATCTTGCATACATTTAGAATAGCTTTGAATACACTCACATTGATCATCATAAGCATTTATCATGTTAAAATAGATTTCATCGTGTTTTACAATACACATCTTATTGGTTTCATTGATTCTTTTCAATAGAATTGATCGAAACAAGCTCATTATCCACGAGATTGGGAAAGGGTCACCATTCCACATCAATGTGACAACACTCCCCCAATAGGATAAGTTTCAATGGATTAGAATAGATGTTTATGAAGCTTTTGTATTTTAATATGTCAGATTTAATGGCTTCTTAGCTTAGTTTACATTGAATGAACTTACTGGACTGATGTTTAGTGGTTTAATTATACTTCGAATCCTTATGGATCAAGTGTAGTTAACCTATACTACATTTGTCAGTCATAATAAAAATAGACCATTGGTTCCAAGCTCTTCTACTACTCCACCACCTAAATCAAGGATCAGTAGTAAAGATTTGATTAAACAATTGAAGGCATATGCAGAGATATTGGATCTCTATGAAGTAGATAAGTATGAAAACAATGTACTTATAATGACTAATGTATTAGAGCCTTATGGGAAAAACAATAAAAAGAGTGAAAATTGTACACAATAACTATTCCTTGAAGATAACATCAATTGGTATGTTTGAGAAGGATAGATCAAAGGTATTCCCATTAATACAATTATGGTTGCCAAGGCTTGGTGCACTAGCTGGCATGATCAAGGGATCAACTCATGATCAAAATAAGCCAAAGTAGATCATCCCAACATACTGAATGGTGAAAGGCATAACTAATTATAAAGGAATAATGGAACCCATGGAAAAGGGAATAAGGGAGCTACTCCAAGAGTTTGATGAAATCGGTCTTGTCCTTTTACCATACATTTTAGACAGTAATGGATGAGTCAAACCATATGAGCAATGGAGGTCCCAGATGGAGAATGTTGTTGTAACTCGAGCTCTCCTAATTTGTGAAGGTAATTCGGTTGATGTTGATTTAATGAAGAGCAATAGGGATAAGCTATGGTTCACAAGTAGGTTTTTAGAAGATTTTGACAAATAAGCAAATCAAGTAGTAAAGAGGTATGGCTCATACAAAAATTAACTGGATGAATTTATGGCATTCAAATGGCTATCAAAGGAAGAGTATGACACCTGGGACAAGAAATACAATGAATTACTTGATTTGTAATATTTTCAAGATGATGTGGATTTATTCTTGTCTTTCATGCACACTCGGTGCTTATAAATGCTACAACAACATCAATAAAAGGAATTTTGTCTTTTTGTACACTAGTGTTTTGTCTTCTTTCGACAACTCACCATTCCTGGGTCTACACCAATAGAGAATAAAGAATGAAGCATAAAATAAATAAACTAGATCAACATCAAATATTTTTGGAAAGGAAAAAGTTTGTAACAAGTAAATATAACTACATTTGTCCTAGGAATATTCTATCCACGAGAAGTTGTGTTCTTGTTTTGAAATGTAATGTTAAATGTCAAATAAAAATGTGACATGTGTACTTGGCCTGAAGCTTGTTGCTCCCTTATCTTACAAATGAGGAATTAAAGGTATTTAAATGGATGTTTTCAAAAAAATTGTAATGAAAAACACAAATAAATAGAGTTTAAGTCATTTTCTAGGATATTGAGTCTGTATCTTTTGTAATTTGTAGGTTTTTCTTGATTGCACCAACATTTTCTTAGATACAATGGCATAGTTTGTTGGTCATTTCTCCCCTACTATACATTTAACAAAAATAATTCATGAAAATGATCAACGATCTTTCATCTTATCATCTTTGTCTTTCCATTGATGTATGTTCTATATTTTAGCTCTGGTTCAAAGAATTAGTTAAATGCTTGAATAAGGACATAGATTTGTATGAAGTAATGCAAGGATCTTGAAGTAGAATTGGTTTGGAATCTTTGAGTACATTAATTTAATGCATTTCTATAAATCTCTTCAATATTTGGGTGATATATTGTTAAGCAACTTCAATTGTATATGTTATGACTCCCTACCCTAAGGTAAGGCACTGATCATCTAAATTTGAGTCTCAGTTAAAACTCCAAGGACATTCAATTATAGAACACTCACAATTTATAATTTTTTTTTGAATTTTATGTTTCTTGATGTTTCACATGAACTTCTCGTTCTCTTGCTACAAATTACGTAAATTCTTTAAAACATTTGCTAGATCTCGAGGTTTTCATAATCCTCAAGCAAATCTATAAAGAATGTATTTGTTAATTTACAATGTTTAGGATAAATTCAACATAGGAGATCTTAATAACATTGTAAGGGAGCACCCTCCTAGGTTTTGTAGAGCCTAAAGTGTAAAGGGAAAGTTATTCCAAAATATTTCACTTGTTCGTTGGCCAATCCCTCCTAATAATTGATCATTAGGAATGGCAATCCTATAGGTCATTTGTGAGATCTGGTTGGGAATTAAAAAAAAAGCCAACAATAAGTTGGGTGACATTAATATATTTCTTGCTTGATGTAGAACCCACACTCTCATATGCACTCATTAGATTCTTTACACTAGAATTCTCACTTGAACCATCCAATGTTCTTAGCCAAAGAATCTTCATGACGAGCCTAAATTTTAGTTGCCTCATCATTTCAACAAATAGTTGACATCTTTCGGTCTCATTTAACTTCTCAAAAAATAAACTCCATATCCTCTTAGCATATATTTAACAAGTATGCTTTGGAATTTTATCATCCATTGGTTTCAAAATATTAGCATCAATATCAATCAAATAATTAGGCTTTCTATGCAAAACTCTTGGAGGTATTCTCAAAGGTAGAATTGCCTCAACATTAGGAATGTCAACAATATTGGGGATAGATGGTGTACCTTCAATCAGAGATGAAAAATATGATGTACCTTGAAATTGAGATGTAAAATATGGTGTACCTTCACTTGATATGTGGAAGATGGAGTGTCTCCAACTTGAGATGTGAATGCTTATGTACTTTCAACATGACATGTCATAGATGGTGTGCCGTCAACTTGACTTGTGGTAGATGACGTGTCCCCAACTTCAAGATTCAATTGTCTCATTACACAAAGGTTTTGCATTTGTTGCCTTTGTGATGCCAATTCCACATCTCTCTTACATTGCATGGATGTTTCATGTTCCTCTTGAATAGGCATGTCTTCTTCTATAGTGTTCAATTTCCTTCCTTCATGAAGTTGCCTCATTCTTTCTCTTTTCTCTGCATTCTCAACTTCACACTCGTCCAATGTTAGAGTCTATGGTTGTTTCCTTAGAATTATGATGAATTCTACATGTATGCACCATTAAGAAAGGTTGTCCAAATTTAAGTAATGTTCACATTCAATTTCATTATTATTCAAAATTAGTAATCTTTGATTTGTATGACCATAAGAATCAAAGACGATCATATTGGTTCCCTAGGAATGTCTAAATATCTTTAAGACACCCATATGTTCTTAGGTGTGCCAACATGAACCAATGTGGGAATGTGAGATAGCAATGCAACATATGTTCACTTGTGTCAACATTGACCACTTAAGGTGTGCACATATCAATGAAGTATTAACTAGGAACATGCCAACATAATCATAAAGTCAAGTAAATAAATATAAAAAGAACAAAATTAAATGAAAATGATTGCAATTGAATTATATGTGAGAATGTGACAAGTACAAAACACATAAAGACAAATAGAATGCACCTTAAAATTTGAGATTTGATATTACAATTTGCAATTTATTTATTTTTTTATTCGAACTCCTAATTTTTTTTACTTTTTATGTAACTTCCTTCAAATTCAATGTTGAATTCTATGTAAATATATTAGGATTAGTAAAAATTATGAAAAGAACAGGTCTATATTCTCAAATTTAAACAAAAAACTCATAATAAACATTTGAATTCTAGAAACATGAAAATATTACCTCATATAATCAATTTTGATTTAAAAACTTCAATTCGTCTTTCACATTGTCAAATAAACAAAAAGGTAGTGGAAAGGTGATGAAATATGCAAAATATGCTTGTGCAAGATGTCAACACCATGAAAAAGCATTTATTTGTCAAATAATATGCAAAAACCAAACAAAATCAAGGAATGTGGGCTTGAAACATGGGTCACATGCCTCTTTTTATCATTTTTAGTGTAGGCTATTTGGTGCTCACCAAATTTTGTGAATGCCAAATAAAATTTATTGAGATTTTTCAACACTTAACAAATTTGGAAAGAAGAGAGAAAGAAGAGAAAAAAGAGAGCAAGAAAGAGAATGAGTGAGAGAGACACACACAAAGACCCTCACTTGTAAACCATTTACTGTCAATCATAAACCCTAAACTCTATACTGGTACCCTCAATTGTAAAATAAATACCCTAAACCCTACAACCTTGAACTATACCCTCAATCATACTTTCAATAACCTCAACCCTATAATTAGTACCCTTAATCCTAAACCATACTGCCTAAACCATAAACCCTAAACCCTATATAATATCCTTGACCCTATAACCCTATTTGCTAAACCCTCAATGTTATACCTTATATCTTATGCCCTCAACCATAAAGTTAATACCCTAAACCCTATAATACCCTAAACCTTATGTACCCTAAACCTTGTACTTTAAACCTTATACCAATACCCTAAACCCTATACCTTATACACTAAACCCTAAACCCTATAATGTACCCTAAACCTTGTACCATCAATATTGTACCCTAAACTCTATACCAATACCCTAAACCCTATACCGTATGTACCCTAAACCTTGTACCATCAATCTTGTACCCTAAACCCTAAACCCTAAACCTTATACCCTAAACCTTATACCCTATGTACCTTAAACCTTGTACCATCTATCCTGTACCCTAAACCCTATACTGATACTCTAAACCCTAAACCCTATATCCTATAACTAGACATAGAGAGAGAGGGGTGAGATAGATAGAGGGGATAGGGACAATCCTAATGAAGGTTGAAGCCTGAGGCAATCTTCTATGGCATGAATGAGGTAGCTGCTAGCACTCCTCATATGCCACCTATATCATCACAATCTTGCAAGGTGGAGGAAATAACTGATGACAGGTTAAACACTATAGATAATATTGTCACTAATTCTGAGGTATTGCTTCAAGATCATGTTTCTAGTTATGAGGTTATGGGCTCACAAAATAATATTCCTAGGTCCTCACAAGGAAAAAAGAAAAAAATATATAAATACTATTGTTGAAGCTCCTCATAGTGAGGCATGTCTTATCAAATGTCAATAAGCACACTTAGATTCAGTGAGAAATGAAAGAAATGGAGAAAAATTTAGCTTGGATCTTAACTCAAAGTTGAATTGGAGCAAGAACAACTTGACATTCATATAGCTAGAGTTGGTTTTCATAGCAACACTTATAATACTAATGGAATGGACAATGGGTTTTTAGGGATCAACCAAAATGTTGGAAGTCCTAAAAATTATAGCCTTTTCCATAGTGGTTGGCTTGAAGCAGAAGATTGTGGTACCCTGTAGACTAGATAGGGTGGATTAAATGCTATTAACAATGAAATTGTTGGTAATTCTACTTGGTTGATTGTAGATATCAAAAATAAAGGGAGTGGGATTTCTAATAGTCATTCAGTTTGTGCTTGTAGAGGTATCAAAAGACCATGTTATAATTTTGAAAATATAGGTGAAGAAGTGATAATAGGAGAGAATACAGATGATAAAAATTTTAGGGAGAAAAAAAATAGTTCTTGCTTCTTCCTGGAGTAAGGGTAAGTAGCAAACGCATATAAGCAATGAATTATTCGATGGTGAAAGAAAAGTTTAGGATCATAATAAAACATGTGAAAATGTAAATAATTCAAAGAAGTTGATACATGGTGCTAATTATTTTGATGGATTTTATTTATTGAGCTCTAGTTGTCTGACACCACATTTAAAAAATGACAAAAGACATGTTACAACAAAAACTCTCATCTTCTCTGCAGGCATGGAAGGTCTTGTGGACTAGACTTTGGTAAATCGAGAAACATGAAAGTTTGCACATGATTACAAAGAGTTGGTTGAAAAAATTATAAGTGATGAGGTGCCATCACAAGAAATTCCACGTGAAGTGTTTAAAATGTCATCTAAAATATAAAGCCATATACCCCATCTGCAAACTAATGTCTCTTATGATATTAATTCCAAAAGATCTATATATTCAAGTGAATCACATGGAAAGGTCAACATAATAAATTTCTCTTTTGATATATTTATAGAATCAAGTGACCATCCAGACCATGAACAAGGTGGATGTTGTGAAGGGTGTTACCAAGTATGCAAAGCTTAACAGGTAGGAGAAAATTTCACCAGGATTTTTTTCTATTGAAGAAAGAAACCAGGGCACTTTGAGGAAGAAATGTGTTAATGAATTTTGGACTTAAATAGGAAACTTGATAATCATATTCAGCTGCAAGAAGGTTTATCTACATAAAAAAAGGGAAGGTTGCACATATCAGAAGAGGATGTCTCAATAATGGACAAACTAGAAATGAATATAAGCCTATAGATAGAGTAAAGTAGATACAGGTCAAAAGAATCTACCTCCAATTCAAGATATCAACAACCACTATGTAAAGAAATCATTGCAAAGAACATTATGGATTGTGGAAACTTAATATCATTAACCACTATGCTTCTTAAAAGAGAAATTATTGCTCCTTTGATAATTTAAATGCTACCAATATGCCCTCTTTTGATAGTGAGCAAGATATTGAAAGGTGTGAATCTCATTTATCTTCCAAAGAATATGAAAAGTTAAGTCCAAGTTTATTTAAGATTCACTCAAAACCAATTGTTTTACAAACTACACAAACAATTTTGGCCCTATGTGATCACCATAGAACATTATCTGATAACAACATCACAAATTAGTGTGAAAATTCCTCACATCCTTCAGAGTGTAGATGCTATGATCCACGTAGTTTCAATGCAAATGCATCATCAATGAGAGAGAGGAGTAAGAAGAGATGGAGGGAGGGGTGGAAATGGAGGAAGTGAGAGACCTAGGGAAAGAGGAGACAGAGGGGAAGAGAGGTGAGAGACCTATAGGGGGAGAGAGATGTGAGATGGGGGTTAAAGGAGGGAGGATAAGATAAAGAGGGGGAGAGGAAGAAAGGGAGGGGAGGGAGGGAGAAGAGGAGAGACAAAATAAAAAAGAGAGAGAGGAGTAATAAGGGATGGAGGGAGAGGTAAACCTGGAGGGAGTGAGAGACCTAGGGAAGGAGGAGATAGAGAGGTGATGACCTAGAGAGGGGAGGGAGAGAGAATAATGAAGAGAAAGAGAGGGCTAAGGAGGGATAAAGAGGTAGGGAAGGAGTGAACAAGAGACCTAGAGAGGGGAGAGGTAAAGAGGTGAGGGGGAGAGAGAAGAAAATGAGAGAAGTTCACAAAGAGGGAAAGAGAGGTAAGGAGGGAGGGAGAGAGGTGGAGAGGGAGGAAAATAAATATAGAGGTGAGAGACCTATAGCCTAGGGAGAGGGGGGTGAGATACATAGGGGGAGAGATAGAGTTGAGAGAGATAGAGGAGGGAGAGAGGTGGGTAATGAGATAAGGAGGGAGAGGTAGAGAGGTAAATAGGGAAGGAGGGAGAGACAAAGAGAGAGAATAATAGAGGGAAAGAGAAGAAGAGAGAGGTAGGAAGGTAGGGAAAGAGATGGGAGTAAGGAGGGAAGGCGAGGTAGAGAGGGAGTGAAAGGTAAAACCTCAACTATCCATCATCAATCATAAACCCTAAACTCTAAGCCTTAATCAAAGTGGGGTAGAGAGAGAAAGATAATTTGGCTCTAGCATTCTAAAAATGCATTTTCATTTAGCTAGCGCTAAATTTGGCACTTGCTAAATAATTTGCATTGGGAAATACCAACCCTTTGTGTTGGATTTTCCTTGCACATCCAACCCAAAGGGTTGGATGACCATTTCATACCAAAGATTTTTTTTTGAAAAGGTAAAAAATAATCACACATTTTTTACTGTGCTCTCCATCAAGTTTGCATGTGTTTCAATGCAAATTTATAAAAAATACCATGATGATGTAAAGCTCTCTCCTAGTTATCTAACCATATAATTTTTTTTATGTTTTGATTATGTTAAGATTTTCATCTTTAATTTCTTTTGTTAGTGTGCATGTTTTTTATTAAAAACCAACATGTGGTATTTTGAGTATATTTTTTACTTGTTAATCAAATTTTGAAATAAAATACATTTTTAGAAACTAGACTCCATTCTACACACATTCAAAAAAATTAAAATCTATTTTAGATTAGTTTTCAAAAAATTTAGGGGGTCATGCTCAATTTTTTTTGTTTTTGAGGATCTGTCTAATTCAAAAATTAGTAAAAAATCATATATTCATTAAAAAATTAGCCAAAAAATTTGGTATAAACTATATTGTGTTAGCTAATTTCACATTGAAGTGATTTTTGAAATTCTAAAAAAAAGTTAGCATTTTAGGGGGAGCACACTAGATGTGCATGTTATGTTTTTTTTGAGAAAAACAAGACCACTTTGTGTGCTAACCCTTTTTGAAACCCTTAATCTTCGCCAAATAAAAAAATGGTAGTTTAGAAAGTAGATTTAGAGCACTACAACTCTTGTTCTTGTTGCATCTTTAAATTTTGAGTGTAACTATCTTCATTTTCTCATCAAATATCAAAATTTGTTGATTTCAAAAAAAAAATTGGCATCTGAAGAGCCCCTTTTTGTATCATATCTTGGTGTGCTTACCCTGTAAAGAGAGGAAAGGTTATGATGTATAAGATTTTACCTCAGTCAAACCCAGTGTTGGTGTTCCCACCTCCACAAACAACAAATGATGATGGTATAGAGTGCTTACCCTTGCTGGGAAAATGTGTCTCAACCTTGCAATTACATAAGGTATTGGTGATACATTGGTGATGGGGGATATAGGGGGGTTTCCCCCCTGCGAGCGGTCTAGGGGGATCATCCCCTTGGCTAGGGGTCTGGAGGCAACACCCTCGAAAGGAAAAATTTATTTATATTTTATGATTGAAAATTTGTACCGATCATCATTAGGTCTTAAAGTTGACGGTCAATATTTTATTAGCTTGACTTGCCTTAGAAGGCAACCCTATCTTATGAGGGCATTGTATTACACCTATGTATTGTGATGTATTTTGAGAGTCTGATAGTGGTTGTGTTTCCTTTGACTCTTTGGTTGGTGATACTCTTGTGAGAAGCTTGTACAAGTATATTGTAATCTTTGTGATTTTTGAATAATATATTGGGCAAATTTTAGAGTGTGGGGTTTTTCTCTCGAAAGGGTTTTTTCCATGTAAATCACTATGTTGCAGCATGCATGATATTTATGTTTACTTAAGTTTAAGTTTCTATAATTGTTAAAGATATTTATGTTTATTTAAGTTTAAGTTTCTATAATTGTTAAAGATTTGTAAAAGTTTTGCATTATTCTCCTCTCAAGATTATTGTAGGAAGTTGTTCCACTACCTTAGCTTCCTTACAACCCTAGGTTAGGTAGAGGAAAAATAAACAATATTTATGACTGTAATAAATAAATAATAATTGATAATGTTACCTTAGGTATGTAAACTTTGTTGAAGTGATGCCACGCCATAAGTTGCCACAAAGAGTTGATTCATGGATGATTGATTGCCTTGATGACTTACAAGAGGTTAGTCCATAAAAAATAATAGATTGTTGTTCCTAGCATGTAGAGGATAAGTTATATGTATCTTCATAAAAGCATAATAGCACATGATTGATCATGATAGTGCCTAGTTATTCAATGAGAGGAAAACTTGTTTATATATGCATCCCAATTGATTTTATTTGACATATGTTGAGCTAAGGTCATTTTACAATACTTAATGCCAACACTCTTAACTATTAAAATAGGACATCTTAAGGACTAGGGCACCCTTGCCTTTGTCTAGGGGTTTTTAGCCAAAATTTCTCGAGATGTTGGGGATTTTAATGTAGATTCCCAATCTGGCCCCAAAATGAGCAATTTAATAATATAATTATTTCTATAGGCAAAATAGGGTGTCAATATAGTGTGAAATTGTCAAGGACAACAATTTATGACACTACAATCCCATTGATCAACCTGCTCTGATTTGATTTGATGTTGTAGACAATGAAAAATATCCCAAACCTGCAAGCAACATTTTATCACTAATTCACCTTCTTTCTTGCATAATTAAATAATTTTAATTATTTAATTATTTCCTAAAGTCATATTCTTCTATTAATTAAATATATTTTTTAAATTATTTAATTAATTCACTTTATCTTTATTCCTCTTTTGACTAATTTGAATAAATATCAATTTTATTTAAATTACGTCATTAATTATCATTTTTTCCTCTATAATTAAATAAATTCTTATTTATTTCCATTTTCCTCTATAATTAAATAATTATTTTAATTATTTAATTATTCATTAGCTTTTTCCTTCCATAATTAAATAAATCCTTTTTTTTATCATTTTCTTATCTCCATAATTAAATAATTATTTTAATTATTTAATTATTTATCGTTTCCCTCCACCCATTATTAAACAATTATTTTTAATTATTTGATATTTTGCACTCCACCTCTCTTCTATAATTAAATAATTATTTTAATTATTGATTTTTCCTCCCTTAAATTAAATAATTGCTATCATTATTTATTTATTTCTTCTTAGCTAAGCCCTAAATCTCAACTAATTTCTTGAGTTTTGGCCCATCCTTCCCATCCTTATCTCTTTTCCTCTCAATTAACCTCATCCATTGATCATATTACCTCATAATTCAATCTTCACCCTTCATTTGAATTGGGATTTCTATAAAAGCAAACCATCACCTTCATTCCAACCTTAACAACAATCTTTGAAGTTTTGCTATCTTGAGATCTTGCTACTACATATCAAGCTTATCAAATATCTTGAATACTACAAATTTGGAAACAAACAAGGTAAAATGGAGAAGAATCAACTTTGGCATAGAAATTGAGTATTATTGCTTTATTATTTGGATTTCTATTGTCATTTGTGCTTCATTGTTGGATTAGGGTCTTTATTAGCTTGAATTAGGTAGTTTTGTAGTTTCTATCATTGATTCATGTTCTTTTCCAAATTCTACCCTGATCTACAATCCATGCCAACCTATTTTGATGCATTACAAGTTTTGAGATGTGTGTGGTTGGATCTTGAGCTGATAGGTTGATGTATTACATGTTTCATCTAATTAGGTTGACCTAATTGATAATGTAGGTGTTTGCAAATGTAATGCATATAAATGTAAGTTCATTTTGTCGTTGTAAAAATGATGAGTGTGTTGGCGATGCTAATTCCTAAGCAGAATACACAAATGTGATGTGAAGAAGAGAAGAGTGGGTGTAAGTGTTGAGAAACATGAAGTGTGCTAAGTCAGTATATCAAGCTTTAGTGAAACCATCTCAAGCATATTGTAGATGCATTGTATCAATTCAAATCTTGGCAGTGAGCCACCTTTTCTTCTTTCACTTTTATTCTTTGGATAGCGAGTGGACTCCAAATAGTGAGTCCACTTGGTAGTGAGCCTTTTTGTAATATCTTGTAATTGATTATAATATATTATGAGATAATCCTCATCGTTGTTTTTCCCTTCCTAGGTTTTCCATCTGGTGTTCTTGTGTTGTGTGATGTGATGCATGTTTTAATTACTTCTTTTCATTTATACAAATTGGATGAAATGTTTTGAATACATGTTTAAGTGGCTTTAGAAAATAAAGATTCACCCCCCTTTCAATATTTTGGGTGTTCAACAGAGTGAACAGTTCAAAGACCCCCTATGAACTATGGTATGGAAAACCTCCTATTGTGAAATTTTTCAAAGTGTTTGGAAGCAAATGTTATATAAGGAGATATGAAGAAAATATAGGAAAGTTTGATACAAAATCAGATGAAGGAATCTTCCTTGGATACTCTACAAAGTGCAAGGAATACAAGTGTTGCCACAAAAGGTTAATGAATATAGTTGAAGGTGAAAGTGTTAAAGTGGATGAAGAATCACATCAGAGCTATGTGCTGATAGAAGGATATGAATATGATGAATTCCCTTGTAGAGAAGAAGAAAAAGAAGAAGAAGAGAAAGATAAAGAGATGACAGTGGAAGAGGAAGAAGCTCCATAAAAGAATCCTAAGACTCCTAAGTATGCGTAGAGGAATCATCCTAAAGATTGAATCATTGGAGATAAGAGCAAAGGTGTATTGGAAAGAAGAAGAGCTACTATGATAGAGAAACAAATAAACTTTTGTTTGCTTTATGAGATAAAACCTAAAACAATCACTAAAGCATGAAAGTATAAAAATTGGATCAAAGCTATGGAAGAAGAATTAAGGAAAATTGAGAAGAATCAAACATGAGAACTGGTCCCAAGACCAGCAAACAAGAATGTGATAGGAACCAAATGGGTTTTCAGGAACAAGTTGAATGAGAATGGAGACATTATCAGAAACAAAGCTAGGCTTGTGTGTAAAGGCTATGAGCACAAGTGGAAGGAATAGATTTTGAAGAGAATTTTGCTCCAGTATCAAGAATGGAAGCTATTAAGATGTTTTTAGCTTTGGTAGCACATAAAGACTTCAAGGTGTATCAGATAGATGTAAAGTCTACATTCTTGAATGGTGAGTTAGAAGAAGAGGTATACATTGAACAACCAAAATGTTTTCAATTGTCGAAAGATTTTGATATGGTCTACAAGTTGAAGAAATATTTATATGGACTCAAACAAGCTCCTAGAGCTTGGCATGCAAGATTAGATAAGTACTTACTACAACATGGATTAAAAAAGGGTACTACAAATAGCAATATTTACTTCAAGGTTGAGAGAGATCAAATCCTAATTGTGGTTGTGTATGTTGATGAAAACAATCTTCAGAGGAAATGTGTAAAAGGTTTGTAGAGGAGATACAAAATGAGTTTGAAATAACAATGTTTGGGGAGATGAATTTATTCGTTGTGCTACAAATCAATCAATCAAATAAAAGTATATTCATCTCACAATCAAAGTATGTCAAGGAAATGTTAAAAAAGTTTGGAATGGAGGACTCCAAACCGATATGTACTCCCATGGTTATTGGTTGTAAGTTGAAAAAATGATGAATCTCAAATGACAGATCCGAGCAAGTATAGACCAATGATTGATGGATTGCTATATCTAACTATTAGATCAGATATCATGCATGTAGTTGGTCTTGTAGCAAGATTTCAAGAAGATCCTAGAGAATCACATGTGGCAGCAGTTGAAAGGATATTCAGGTACTTGAAGGGCACTCCAGACTATGGTCTATGGTATTTAGGGATACTGATTTCTCTTTGAGTGCTTATACATATGGAAATTAGGTAGGTTGTACAAATGATAGAAGAAGTACAAGTGGAGGTGCTTTCTTTCTTGGAAGTAGATTGGTTTCTTGGTTAAGTAAGAAGCATGATTCAATGCCACTATCTACTATAGAGGTATAATATATTGCAGTAGCATCTTGCTGCACACAGGTGTTGTGGATGAAGCAAACATCAAGAAGGATATCAGAGTATCATATGATGAACCTATTTCTATCTTGTGTGATAATACAAGTGTTATCAACATTTCAAAAAATATGGTAATTTATTCAAGGACAAAGCATATCTCTATTTAGTATCACTTTTTAAGAGAGAAAGTTGTTGAGAATGAAGTGAATTTAGAGTATGTGCCTACAAAGGACCAAATAGTAGACATTTTCACAAAGGCTCATCTAAAATATACATTTGAGTATCTTAGGAAGAAGCTAAGGGTCATTGCCCCTCCTTTCAACTAGATGCATGAGTTGGTACATTTATCTAGGTGAGCAATTCAAGATTAATTCCTTGTCTTGGACTAATGAAGGCTACCTCTCAGGGGGAGTAGGTAGTGTTGTCTTTGGTTGGTGCAGTCATGGGGAGATGGCAGTGAAGAGAGAGCAGTGGAGAGAAAGAGTAGTGGAGAAAGTAAATGGGAAAGAAAGTAGTTTGCAAGTGTTGTTTGAAGTGAAGCATGTAGGTGTTGCCCTTTGCCATTGATGTCAAAGGGGGAGAGAAAAGTCTGAAAAAACTAAGGGGGAGAGAAGCCTAAAAAACATAAGAAGAAAGGGGAGAAAGAAAGAAGCCTAAAATGTAAGAAATATCCAAATAAGGGGGAGTGTTGCTTGATGTAGGGTTGCTTTTTTTGTTGATGGTTTTTCATAGTTGGTGTTGCCATCAATGATAAAGGGGGAGATTGTTGGAGATTGTTGCACTATATTGTCATTGATGTCAACCCATGTCAACCTCTAGTGTGGTTGTGATAAGAAGGTATTGCAGAAGGGGAGATTATTGAAGGTTTTTGAGGTGTTGATTAAGTGTTGCTAATGTAGATTGTTCACTTGGTTTCTAAGTGCTTTTGAGAAAAATTGAATAGAGAGTGTATAAGGTGACAAAGTTATGTTCTACATTGTGCTCTACATTTCTTCATGGTTGAATATATGTTTGTATGGTTTGGATGAGATGATTAGAGGTGTTCAAAGGTGCTATATCTAGAGTTACAAGTTTTGGATCGTACGATAGTGGAAGATGTGTTTGATAGTGTGTTACCTGTGAAGAAGGTTGTCTAGGAGAAATGGAATTTCTACACATTTCTTTGTGTTGAGGTCTCTTGTCTTGCAGATTTGGGAACATACTAATATTGTCTGTACCTACCTTCCCTTGGAGTCATAAGTGTTTAGTTTTTTCACAAGGTTGGTCAGTGAGTTGTATGTCTGTGGTAGTGTGGCTGGTTGCACAAGATGATAGTATTCTCAGTTTCAAGTGGTTGCTGTAGTGTTGTTGAATATTATGATGGTGTTGAAATATTATAGGATGTTGTGTGATGTGGCTTCGTGGTTTTTAAGGTATTTTCAAACCTAGAGAAGTGTGTATGTGGTTATTTGTTAGTGTTAGTGCAGGTTTGGCCAACCTGGCGTGCTAGTGCTGATTGTAGAGATGGTTTATTGTTTATGGAAGCATGGTGTAGCGTGTCAGTGCAGATTTGGGTCTTGGTCGACCCTTTGTGGTCCGCCTTCACTTCTTTCCACCGCAGAAGTGTTTGGTGCCAACATATTTGATGGTTGCATGTTTGAGGTGCATATGTTTCATCGAATCCAACTTGGAGAAGGTTGTTTGAGGTTGTAGTTGATATATAAGAAAGGTTAATTGTTGGAGATGTAATTTATGGTGTGTTGTATGGTGCGAAATGATGAGTATGTTATCTCAAGTGTGGTGATTTAAGTGGGAGCTTAAACACCTAAGGCTACCGAAAGTAGTGAGCAAGAGGTATCTACATTTTAGTGTGCCTGAAGTTGCTAGAGGTAGTGAGTCGAAGGTTGGTGATGGTGTAGAACTATTGTGGTGGATCTTCCTGTTGCTCTGAGGTAGTGAACCTCCTTGTAACAATTTTCTTCTATTCTCTTCTATTATGGACAGTGAGTCCATTGGGTAGTGAGCCCTTAGCAGTGAGTCATTCTTTTCTTCTAGGTAGTGGGCCTATTGTATTCAATGTTGTTATTCATATATATATATATAAGTTAATCCTCACTGTGGTTTTTTTTTATTAGGGTTTTCCATGTAAATATGGTGTTCTATGGTGTATGGTTGTGATTGTGTCTATGTTTCATTTGTTTACATTCATGTTAATGCATAATAAAGGTTTGAAGGTTAATGAGGGTTTGAATGTTTTAATGTACAATTGAGTCACACCCCCTCTTAATTATCTTGTGTGTCTAACATAGGTTACACAAATAGAAACAAAAACTAAAGGAGCAAACAAATATATCTCTAGATAAAGGATGAGGATGCTAATAATAACAAACAAAGTCAATAGTTGGGGATAAATATGACAAGCAATTGTAAATTTTCATGATGGTTATCTATTCCAAGTTCTCTTTTAAATACTAATTAGATTATAGCCAACAAAGGGAACAACACAAGATGATATATATGTATATTATACCAGGTTTAATTAAAATTACTTTTTATGCGATATAGTTTTCTTATAATTTTAATCATCAATAAAAATGTACACAAATATCATGTCAAGTCATCAAAATTTAGATAATTGATATGATTCTATTTTTTAAGTAATGTTATAATCAAGACATACTTTAGAAATGACCTCTTGAAAATTCTATAAAAATTCTCATGAATTTAGTACAAAAAAAAGACATAATATTCTATAATTTTTTTCATATTAAAAATCAAAATTTAAAGTAGATGACAATATTCTTTTCTTGCAATGTCTAAATCTTCTATCAATTTAGTTGAAAATTAAGATCCAAATTTTTAAATACGATAGTACAATATATATTCATATTAAATAATTAAAATTTTTAATTTAAAAACAATTTTATTTCAAAATAAAAAAAATCTGTCAAGTATAGATAAATTGAAAACCTCTTAAAAATACTTAAAAAATAATTAAATTTAGAAACACAAATGAAAAAAAAACCCAAAATAACAGCATAAAACATTTAAAAATTCCTTAATTGTAGTGAACTTCCCTTTCACATATATTTTATTAGATTATATCTACTTCTTTCACTTTCAGAGTAAACTTTATTTGCCATGTCAATGAGCATGAATTATTTGGGTAGATGGAGAATATTTTGTACATCAAAAAGTCCGGCCATATATATATTGGGTATCACAATCATCAAATCCCATCATTGAAAAACAGAGCCTCTTTCATTGCCCATAAGCTTTTGGGCAAATCACACTTTCTTTTCACCCCCTCCATGTCTTCAAAATGACTGTCATTTTCTACCGTGCAGTTTGATTCTTCAAGGGACAAAACCCAGACATTTTCTAAGCACAATAGTTCCCAACAAGTAGAGAATATGTTCGTTATAGAAAGCACTTAAAAAAGAAAAAAAATAATCATTTGTTCCAAACAGTGGCTAAATCTTCTGGGTTGTGAGAACATTAAATGCAAGGAAATAAGTGCTCCAACATCTGTAACGGAATCATCCCTGAAAATTTCTGTCTTTCCCACTACCTAATTAATTCTAGATAAAGCGCACCTAAAATTTCTCTCCCCCACTAAATTACACTATCAAAGTGTACGATGACATCTGCTACCCAGTTTGTCAAAAGTTAACCAGGGGTTAAGGGGTAATGTTTGTATTTAGTGTTTAGGTTCAGATTCCTGCCAAGGTACTAACAAACAAAGTGGGAACAACAGGTTTTTTGATGGAATATTTGTTCTCATGGTAGACTACTTTTGGACCACATTGTAATTTTATATGTTTTTTTTCAACTTTAGTTTTTAATCAGTGACTTGTTAAAGCACTTTTGTAAACTGAACGTTGATGAAGAGGACAGAGAATAATTTTTGGTGATCTCAATACATCAAAAGGTGAGTTGGGTGTTACTGTAAATATTTGATGATGCTTACTCTGGTGGCGATTGGTGAAATGGTGGATTTTGATGGTTAAAATGCTGGGACTCATGATGGCGCCTAGGTAATAGTTGGTTTTTGCTAGGGAAATGAAGTGCTCGGTTGTGGGTGTTCGGTTCTGAAGGGTTTCATGGATTTTTTTGTGGGTTTTGCATAGGGGTTCTGTGAAACACAACCATGTGGTTTACAGTGTACTAATGGGCTTGTAGTTTTAGTTGTAGAGTATCTTGGGCCTGGAGTTGAGGAATGCACTTCGATTTTCTTCTTGCCTTGCCTGTTTGGACCTGCATTTGAGAAGTACAGTGTTGCTTCCCTGCATATCTGAAATTTTTATCTCACTTATTACTTGAAGTTATCTCCATGTTTTCACGGCTTTTGTAACTCTCTGTTTCGTGACAATTCTAAGCTATGTTGCTCTATGAAACTCTTGCTATGCTATCAGATCATCATTTTATTCTTCTCAACGTTCTAGAGTTTAATTATAGGCCATAGAACCTAAAAACACTTATGAGATTCATCTCGGCAGTCCTGAACAAATTTCACCACAAACCTCAAAGTTCAGGAAAGTGGCTACTTGACATAGCTTTAGGTTGTACGGCGTAGCAGGTTAAGGTTTTTATTGGTTAACGATTTTGTTTCGCTTCAATTTTTGAAAGTCCCAAGTTGTTACAACTTTGTTCTTAATGTCAATGCCAAATTATGCTTCTCTATGAAACTTCTTCCCATAAATTTTATGCAATCAGATTAGCATATTCCTCTCAGAATTATGAGGTTTATTGCTACACATGATTCAAGTAACCATATGAAATATGACATACAAGTTGTGAACGAGATTAACTTCAACTCCTTTACCAACTTCTGTCAACCTCTAATAGCAGTAGAGAGGTTGCTTGACAGAGCTTTGGTTCTTAGATATCACAGTTTTGCGTTATTTTGTTTAATGTTTTTTTCATTTTAGTTTTTGTTGTTTCATGATTTTGTTTGATATACTTATGTCCTACTTAAAAGGAGGTTTACTTGGAACTCCCGTTGTGTACTTTGACCTTATAAATTTTGTGTCTTATTGGCCATTCTTGGCTACTAGTGGACATTAATAATTAACTTAAATAAAAATAAATTAAACTTGTTATGCATGTTCTATTGTAACATATTATGGATTTTCTTTTGTAACCCTGTTAGGTTTGCTATGTTGTAACATTTCAGCCTTTTATTTTTCATTTTGATGCACAGAACTTGCTGACTGTAACATTTCTGCATTATGTGCATTCTTTTTCAATTTGGTAAATTTCTTTTGTGGGGGTGGCATTCTTTTTGTTCTATGTTTTGATACATTTAGAACTTTCTATGGTGTAGGATTTCTGCCTTCTCTACATTCTTTTTCAGTTTGGTA
The DNA here is from genome assembly GCA_007258455.2 of Sequoia sempervirens. Lineage (NCBI taxonomy): Eukaryota > Viridiplantae > Streptophyta > Pinopsida > Cupressales > Cupressaceae > Sequoia > Sequoia sempervirens. The sequence continues at coordinate 321,519,147 of VDFB02047230.1, read as the reverse complement.
AATTTCCCTTGCTGGTTAAGCTTTGCCTTAGATGCCACAAACAAGGGGTTTATCTTCTGTCAAAGTGCCTCAGGAGTTGGGCCCAGCCTTATCTGCTGGGTTATACCACACCGAGCAAGCCGGATATGGCATTTTATCCCATTCCAGTGCTTTATTTTGTTTACTTGGGATTTGAACACCGAGCTCTGTTTTGGAAACCCCAATTCTTTTACCATTTGAACCCATCCTATTGACAATTATGCCTTTTTTACTTTGTGATGCTATTTTTTCCCCCTATATTTCATCTCCATAGAAATATAGCTGTTCTGTTGTAGTATGGTGTCATGATGGATTGAGTGCTTCCATTATCTTGCACTGCCAGAACATGTGTTTGAAACGACCATCCCCTTGTGTATGACAGTATGTCGTTTGAAACAACCATCTTTTAAGTTGTATGAATTCAGATCATCATATTACTTTTAAAACTTTACAGTTCTACAGCTACAAACAGTTTTTGCATCTTTGTGAATTTCTCCACAAAAAGAAATAGAATGAACATCAAGGAGATAACTATAATTTGCAGAATTGCATTCTAGCATCTAGGTTATTGTTTTTATGCCTAATCTAATAATCACAGTTTATTAACGTGTTCAGGTGGAATGACTCTGCACAGAATGAGTCTTAGGATCTTATGATGCACTCTGGTGCTAGTTTTTCTATAATGGCGGGGGAAGGGCAACTTCTATTCCATGACTTCTTGGGTACGAGCCCCAGTGAACAAAAGCAAACAGAGGGGTCTCTGTCTCATATTTCATCAAGTACAGCTCCCAGTAATGGCAGAGGATTTGAGGAGAAAACTAATAGGATTTTGTCTGCTAAAGCATCATCAATGACTAATGAATGGCCTGAGGTGCCATGTTCAGCTCCACCACCTCCTGCAGGAGCATTTGCTTTGACGGCTCCTAGTATTTCAGAGCCCAGTTCAGGTGCTTTTCTAGCAATCAACTTATTCTCTGCTCCCTACATTGTCATTTGGAAAAGTGTCCACATATCACAATGTTGTTGTATTCTGTGAGATTTTTATCATTGGGCGTATAGTAGTTATACTTATGTTAATCCAAACATTTAAGTGTTTTTTTAGTTGAGTAGAGAAATGCTAGGTACCTGCAGGACACTGGCCAACTCAAGATACCTTTTGGCTTAGAAACTGTGTCCTGGGGGATTTAATTCCATCGAAACTCATCTGACACTTGAAATTGGCCTTGTTCAGTAGTGGGTTACTTAATCACCCCACTTGATTGTCTGCAAGGAAGTAGGCACGGTGGGGTATTAGCTTGGATGATCATCATGGTAATGTTTCTTGTCGTACTAGTAGACCATGGTGCACTGGACAGAGTTAGCATGCTTTTTACTTCCCAGGGGATTTCATTCCATCAAAATTCATCTGAGACTTGAAATTGGCCTTATTCAATAGTGGGTTACATAATCACCCTACTCGATTGTCTATGGGGAAGTAGGCCCAGTGGGGTTTCAGCTCAGGTAATCATCATGGTAATGGCTCTTGTCATACCAGTAGACCATGGTCATCTGGGCAGATTAGCATGCTTTTTCCTCCATCAGTGGAACTGGGATTGCAAATAATAGCCATATAAAATAACAATTTTAGATGTTGGTTCTTTCCCCACAACATAAGCTATGCCATCTTTATGTTTGATACTCAGCTTGCCACTGGAAGGTGCATTTTTAACATTTCTTGGCCAGCCCGCCAGTTCATATTAGTCTCTTGTTTATCCTGCATCGTATGTCCACTGCAAATATTATAATGGATCACTTGTAAAATTATCAGCTTATTTTTCAACATTTTTAAATACCGTAGGCAAATATTCTTGTGGATTCTCCACTAAGCTACTAGGAAGAAGAAACCTTCTTAAAATCATATTTCTTTTCTAATTAAAATTCATTGATACTTCTTTAGAAAGCCAATAATATTTCAAGGAAAATTCCTCACATGTACCAATGTAAATCACTTGTAAAATTTGAGATTCAGTTTTTAACAATTGCGTATATGTTAGAGAATGACATTTGTGGGTTTCTTTGGAAAGCCTCAAGGATGGCAGAAGACTGCTGATATCATGCATAATGATGTTGGGAGCAGTCATACTTTGGACCGATGTAAATCGCTTGTAAAATTTGAGATTCAGTTTTCAACTATTACACATATGTTAGAGAAAGACATTTGTGGGTTTCCTTGGAAAGCCTCAGGGATTGCAGAAGACTGCTGATAACATGCATAATCATGTTGGGAGCAGTCATACTTTGTCAACTTGTCATTTACTGTTTGATACCAAGTTGGTTGAAGAAATTTCACATGCTTATGAGGTATTTGGTTCTTGAAGCTTTCATGTGCATGGGGAAAATGAGATTGTCTTTATCTTAGTTTTGTTTTTTAACAACGAAAGAGTTAGGTCTGCACGCTTTCAAATTTAGTTAGTGCATTATTACAAATGGTGTAAAGTAATATTTACAGTGCTACTTTTTTAATATATCCTTTTATCTAAGTGATGGGTATTATGGCTTATCTTTTCTAAACTGTACATTACTAAAGTTACAGGACTACATCTGTATATGTTATATATACATATATACAAATGTATATGTATGTATATATGTGTGTGTGTGTGTGTGTGTGTGTGTATACATGCTTATTTATTCGATTGATGAAGTTAGGCATCCCACAGGTCTCTCACCCACAGAAAGAAGAAAAAATAAAAATGATTAGCCAAAACCAGAAATTGGTGGTAAATCTCTCTCTCTCTCTCTATATATATATATATGTCTGTGTGTGTGTGTGTGTGTGTGTATATTTATTTGATTGATAAAGTTAGGCATCCCAAAGGTCCCTTGTCCACTGAAAATAAAAAAATAAAAAAAAATGATTAGCCAAAACCTGAAAATTGGTTGGGAATCTCTGTCTGTCTGTCTGTATATATATGTATATATTTACAAGGAAGGAGACTGTATTTTTGAAGCCAACTTTTAGCTAGATAGCTTAAAACTAAGACAAAGGAACATTTAAGCTTAGTAGTACTGACTAAGGCCATGTGGGATAGTAGATCTGTTACATGAAAAAATGATAGAATATGGATGCTATAGTATTGGTGTTTATTAGCTGATCAAAATTAGGGTGGTGATGCATCTATGAGTTTTCGCAACACCCTAGACATCCCTTTCAAGGATCAATTTTGGACTGTTTGGTGGGACTAAATTAGCTCAATGCATTGAACAGCCACAATTATTTTTGAAAGGGGCAGCTTCATCTTTGCTAACATCTTCCGTGGTCAAAGGATCCTTAGCCTTGGTGCTTGTTTCCATGTTGTTGAAGCCATACTGCTTACAAATCTCATAATAGTTTTGAGTGTACCTTTGAAATTGTGCATAATTGCCACCTATTTGGAAAATTGGGGAGCCTTCATTGCAAAATGCACTTGACTTGAATGCCATCAAACCTTTGCCTCTCAATTTGTGGGAGCCAGTTAGGTCATGTGATTTGTGATTGACTCCATGAGATGCTTCTTGAACTAATATTTCCTCTTTGTGCAAAGGTGCAGGGTTTGGAAAATCATTCTGGAGCACATCATGCCCTTGGTCAATGGCCACCTTGACACTGTAAACATATTTCAGCAAGGTAGAGTGATTGCCTTTCAAGATTTGGCAGGTTCTCATTATCCTTATTCAAAAGGAGGGTTTCATCCTCATTGGAAAAATTTCACAAGAGTTTGTAGTGGTGTTTCTTTTGTATTTTTCCCCCCTACGTCCTTGGAAACATGACACAATCCATTCTTGCATTGCATTATTCATCACAAAATTGGAGAGCCTATCCTCATTCATTTCTAATTGTGTTGGGTTCTGGTTTAAACCCAACCTAGGTCCTATCCTTCAAAAACCAAGACATGAAGGTTTAAACAGACATTGTTGGGACTAGTAGGATAGGGAAAAAATGAAATTGTGATTAGTGATATTAACTGTATACACCAAGTAAACCCAACCATTGCATTACTTGATCCCCAAACAATACCACCTTGACTCAACCCACATAGACTCTATAAGAATGGGGGGCATACGAGGCATTAAAGCTACACTCCATTCCATTCATAATTCTCCATCAACATTTGCTTTGCCAACCAGGCAGCCTTAGTTATAATATTTATATGATGATCCCCAAGCTTTGGAGTCCAAGAGACTAGGCATCAAATAAGAATTTTCGTCTTTATTAGTCTCTAAAATATGTTATTAACTTGGGGAGCTTCTTGGGTGGCAGGCATTAAAGCCATGCTCCATCCCATTCATAATTCGCCATCACCATTTGCTTTGCCAACCAGGCAGCCTTAGTTATAATATCTATATGAAGATCCTCATGCTTAGGAGTCCACGAGACTAGGCATCAAATAATAAACTTTCATTGTTTTTAGTCTCAAAAATATGTTATTAACTTGGGGAGCTTCTTTGGTGGTAATCTTAAGGCAATCCATGGGAAAAATCCCTGTAACTCAGGCAGATACAAAGGCGTTCAAGATTGTGGCCCATGTGTGACAGGGTATTGAGAAAAATCCTGGCATCTGAATATAGTGAATATAGATAAAGTTAAACCACGCTAAAGCAGACAGAAAATATGAAGTATGAACAGTGAGCTAAAATATAACCTCAGATAATGAATTTCAACCTCATAGTCCCTTTCTCATTTTGTATTTGATACACTAAAAAAGAAAATAAACTATTCTCAAAGTGACATGAGCGATTAGGTGTGCACAATGTTGAATGGAAACGCCAATATTTGTTGATGGAGCACCAACTCTTTGTTATATATGCAGGTCCAACAGATCCCATGCTCACACATACAGTATAGAATATGAAACTCTTTCTCATCAATCGACTGGTCCTTTAATGCATTGGGTAATGGAGTCTCGCATAGCAGCAACACTAAGGAAACAAAAGAAGAAATGGTGAAGGTGATGAATGGGTGGAGTTGATCTAATAGAATCTAGAACTTCAATCATCTTGTGGTACCTGTTGAAAACTAAAGATCAGATTTACATGCACAGAGAATTAATTCAAATCAGACAATAACACAGTAGATACCCTGGGAAAACCCTCCACTTGAGGGAGAAAAACCCAGCAACAATGATCCTCTTGTATATATAATAATGGCAACAATTCTCTTTACAATGAGGCCAATCACAAGGCCAATATCCAACACCAATTCTAGATGTAAAGACAGATTATAATCTGCACTTCCTAGCTATCGAAATCTGCACTTACAGAACCTTCAACCTGCGCTTGATGAAATTCGCACTTGAAGGAATGAATGAATTGAACTTGCTTGATTATCTAACAAGGAGTGAAGTGGTCTCTTATAAATACATGGCTATAAGAGATCTCACAAGGTCGGCCTCAACATAAATTACAATTTGAACAAGTCGGCCAAGATACAATAATCAATGAATATAATTTACAAAGGTCAGCCCAGAATAAGAAATATATTATTTACAAAGAGATGTGCCCATACTGATTTATTCTCACATATAAATAAATAGCCAATAGGCTACATTTATTTATGACTTTACTCGAGGCTGGAAGGATGAACCCGAAGCTGCTCAATATCATTAACACTCCCTCTCAGCTAGGGAGAGAACTTCCAGCTACACAACACGAATCATCTCAGTATGAAGTCCATCAGCTATCATTGCCTGCAATCAGATATAAAGAGAAGGATATCACCTCAATGTGATATTAGATATCATCTCGATATCAACCATCAAATGGTAAGTACAAGTGTTCATCACTTGCGTGATGTTGTCACCTCAACGTGACTTTCACCATGACTCTCTCAGAGGGTGAAACACAAGTACATCATATGTCATGGAGTCTCACACATGACATCCACCATGACTCAGCTCAGAGGGTGGAAGCAAGGGTTTTCACCTCAAATTCTTCCGTCACAGAAGAAAATGCAATGGTAAGTACAAGTGTTCATCACTTGCGTGATGTTGTCACCTCAACGTGACTTTCACCATGACTCTCTCAGAGGGTGAAACACAAGTACAACACATGTCATGGAGTCTCACACATGACACCCACCATGACTCAGCTCAGAGGGTGGAAACAAGGGCTTTCACCTCAAATTCTTCCGTCTCGGAAGAAAATGCATTAACAAGGCTCGATACTAAGACTCTTACTCGAGTCAAGGCTGTATTCTCCACCATACCAAGCTTATCTGAAGTACACAAACTTTATCTGGTGAGAGGCTTGGTGAGAATATCTCGTCTGCTCATCGATCTGATGTACCTCAAATCTGCCTTTAGCGTACCATATCTCGATATAGTGGTACTTGATCTCAACATGCTTGGATCTGTCATGAAACACGGGATTGATTGAAAGCTTCACACAACTTTGATGAATAATAGTAGTCTCCATTGATTGTCCAAACAATCCTGCAAGGAGCTTATGAAGCCACACTGCTTCCGAGTTGCCATGCAAGCTGCAATGTACTTAGCCTCTGCTGTACTCAATGCTACAGATGATTGCTTCCTGCTGCACTAGGAAATCATAGCAGAACCCAAACTGAAGCAACAACCAGAGGTGCTCTTCCGATCTGTGACATAACCTGCCCAATCAGAATCAGTGAAACCAAGTAACTCCAGGTCTGCATCTGAAGTACCTCAACCCATATCCAACTGTGCCACGCAAGTATCTCAGGATATGTTTAGCTGCAACAAGATTACTATCTTCTTTAGGCTCAGCAAGCTCCCTCTGAATCTTCAAGCACTTGCATCAACCTTCTGACCTCTTCGTTCAAGATTGCCTGCAACACTTGACTTAGATAAATGTTTTCCAGCGCACACCTCTGGTACTGTAGAGAGTTTAGGATAGTCCTCCTCGACCTCATCCCAAATCTCACTATTCTGAATAGGTTTGCGGAGCTACCAATGACAGATCCAGATGACAGTCTTGAGCAATTCTGATCTCAACAGTTGAAGGGATCCTCTAAGGATTTAGCACCTAGCCTTGCAAAACAGTAATCTTCACTTCTTCTCAGTGAGTTACAAAACTCCCTCTTGATCCCTGCTTTAGAGATTGCAAAGAAGACTTCTGAGTGAACTCCCTCTAACCACCAGCTCAGTTCCATAGCTGCAAGTTGTGACTTTATGCTTGATCATTTCTTTGGTTGGCATGACTTCCTCATAAGATGCCTCAAGCTTTTCATCGCTAAGCAATCTCTCATCACTTTTCTGCTTCTAGCTGTTCACAAAGCATTTTAGAGAGAGATTACTAACAGATTATAACTATCCAAAGAAATATCAAGACTAGAATCACACAAGGTTTACTATCTCAAGAAAAATGAGCCTTATCTTTATTAAATTCTGATATACCTCTTTCTTCTCAAGAATGCTAATCTCAGCACAAAAAAAAAAAAAAAATCTGTCCAACTCAGATTTCTTAGATGCAATATGTAGCCGGCATATAAGATCAGGCCTCTCAAGGCAACATCATAGACTATGCACCAAGAGAATGATATTGATGATCTCAAAATGAATGAAAGAGTGACTCCGAGGGATCTCAATCAGGGATCACTACTCAAGAGAAGGACAACACAATCTTTTCTACACACAAGATCAAACAAATATAGCAAATTGAATTTCAGCCTAGTAGGAAATAATCAAAGAATACTTATCTCTTAATAGCATTCTTCAGATCTATTTCAATTGATCCCAATTAGTCTTGTGCATCCTCGCAGATAAGCTCCAAGACCTCAATACTGTTCAGTCTTCAAAAACTTTCAATCAGCTGCAGGAGTGACTTATCTTTCACAACAAGAGACACAGAGCCGATGGCTCTGGCCGGCGCCACTCTACCACCATTCGCAGATTACCACCATCAGACTCATGAATGCCGCCCTCCTAGTGGCATCAACTTCCCTGATCAAGAGACAAAGGGACTCCCGACTACAGAAATAGGTGAAACTGAATAAGTGCTAATCCTGTTGAAACAGGCCAGAGAACAACATACATAGGTGAAGATCGATAGATGGAGACAAGATGTCTTCATTGCGTGATCTTGAATCCCGTAGGGATTTATTAATGAAGATGCCGATTCTCTCAAGGGTGCTTTCAACATGATCCCCAGATTTCCGTGACTATCAGGAAGGTGCGCGGAAGATCATAATGGATGATCGCCCCTTCTCCTTACATCAGATGGGCCGTAAGCAACCACCGATCAGCATAAAGAAGGCCTCGAAAGCTTCCTTGATGCAACACTAATGAAGAATGCTTCGGTTTGACATGGATATTCAATCACCATCTTAAATGCAATAGCGCCTAGCCAACATAAGACGTCCTACTTCCATATCACCCGAGATGATGAATTTCGATGACATGATTATCCAGCGTCACAAGCAATGACAATGATAGAATCTGAAATATGACCGGCCAGGTCCGTCTGAGCTCCGTCTACCAGATGCGTTGGAAGTTATCTGGGTCACTTCCTTTCAACGAAAATGTCCTCTAGACCCGACTAGCGGCTATAGCTCGCACTCCAATGAACATTCGTCGCCTGTATGTAGAAGATTCCTACAATTTACGGAAATCCCAAATTTGCGAATGAAGATGCCCGATTTGAAACTAGACTCGATCTTCAGAGACATACACTAGTGATCTTAGGCTCCGCCCAGGGTGGCGTCGCCTCACCCCAAACGCCAAGATGGAGGTTGTCCTCTTTTCCGAATTCAGGAGCTTGACCGACAATGCTAGCAGTTTGTGAAAGCTTCCAGATGCCCGGCAGAACGGAATTGGTATTGGATGCCTCGTCAAGAGTGACACTAATGGATTGGTTCGGTCTTTGACCAATGATCTGCTCACGATTCTTAGTGTGGTGAACTCCAGTGACAATGCAACAATCTCTGGTTGATACTCCTTCGTCCGCAACTCTCAAGAGTGCCGAACAAAAGTAATACACATGGAGGACGATCTAGCGAAGGTTTCCGTCTCCACCCGATTAGCCAGATTATGAATCCAATTCCAAGATTATGCATAGACAAATCTGATTAAATCTTTCCTTAACCCGCTCTGATACCATGTTGAAAACTAAAATCAGATTTACATGCACAGAGAATTAATTCAAATCAGACAATAACACAGTAGATACCCTGGGAAAACCCTCCACTTGAGGGAGAAAAACCCAGCAACAATGATCCTCTTGTATATATAATAATGGCAACAATTCTCTTTACAATGAGGCCAATCACAAGGCCAATATCCAACACCAATTCTAGATATAAAGACAGATTATAATCTGCACTTCCTAGCTATCGAAATCTGCACTTACAGAACCTTCAACCTGCTCTTGATGAAATTCGCACTTGAAGGAATGAATGAATCGAACTTGCTTGATTATCTAACAAGGAGAGAAGTGGTCTCTTATAAATACATGGCTATAAGAGATCTCACAAGGTCGGCCTCAACATAAATTACAATTTGAACAAGTCGGCCAAGATACAATAATCAATGAATATAATTTACAAAGAAGGTCGGCCCAGAATAAGAAATATATTATTTACAAAGAGATGTGCCCATACTGATTTATTCTCACATATAAATAAATAGCCAATAGGCTACATTTATTTATGACTTTACTCGAGGCTGGAAGGATGAACCCGAAGCTGCTCAGTATCATTAACAGTACCATGGTATTTCTCCAAATTGAATATTGTATTCATCAATAGCTTTGTCATCGCCAGTCTATCCCTTTGTTTTCTTTTCGCTTGTTTATTAATGCACATAGCTATTCATTGAATAGTTGACTAGTTAGTTCAGGTTTGGTTGATGCGTCTGACCACTGGATCATTGTACAGAACTTCCATCTTCTTCTTTAATATAATCTTGCACTACAATTGCAGCATGATGTTCTATTCTTCTTTCATTTTCTGTCATGACACTCTGATTGTTGTTCATCCTTTCTTCTTACATAAATTATTTGTGCTCATAACACATTGGAATTTTTTCATAGTGTATTGTCCTCCATATCACCCCTGGGCTTTGGATCAATGGCCTTAGAGCATTGAATCTGTCATCTTACTCACTTTGCGTTTGTATCCTACTTATATGAGGTCTGCTTATTGAAAGGTTGTTCTTGAAACTTGCATTTCTTCCTCTTACCTTCATAGTTGCTTCGCTCAACCCCAGAAAAATCAACACTGGAGATGTTGGAACTGATGCGGAACTTGAAGATGATATAAGATTGCTTGCAGCAACAAAGAGATGATTTGGTATAACACTTAGAATGTGAAAATGTTGGGATGATTGACCATTTCACACAACTCTTGTAATGGGTATAGTCTTCCTTAGATCCGTTGTCTTCATCAACCAAAAATTATTTTGGAGGCTAAACATTGTATGGGTTATAACTTACAAGTAAATTTGGATATTCCAATCTTTAGAGGCAAGATAGATGTTGACACTTTTGATAATTGGCTTAATTTAATAGATGTTTGCTAATTCCTCACGTGACCCTGGAAAATCACTTTTATGCTTCTAAAAGTTTCCTTATCTATAAAAAAACACATTCCTTCTGTCCACGAGCATTCAATTACCCATATAAAAACTGGCCTGGTTTTGTTGATGTGTTGAGAGAAACCTATTTCTTTTTTGGCAACTGTGATGGTCAATTCATTGATTTTTCTCAGTTGTGTCAGGGTTGGATCGGTTTGTCCAAGAATATGTCAATACCTTCTATACCATCATTTTTAAGCTTAGTGTCTAAGATTCTAAGCAAATTCTCATCTTGAAGTATAGGTTACAGCTAAGATCATTTATTCAGTGACATGACTTTTATCCATATCTGTCTGTCAGGAGAAGCCTACCTCCATGAAAGTGTATGAAATTGAAGCGAAAGCCAAATATAGGGCCTAGAATGATGATTCCAAATCATTTGACAAGTCTGCATATAAGTATCAGAACAAAAACTCTTAAGTCTGGAATGAAGTTGAAGTATAGGTTACAGCTAAGATTGTTTATTCAGTGACATGACTTTTAGCCATATCTGTTTGTCAGGAGAAGCCTACCTCCATGAAAGTGTATGAAATTGAAGCGAAAGCCAAATATAGGGCCTAGAATGATGATTCCAAATCATTTGACAAGTCTGCATATAAGTATCAAACAAAAACTCGTAAGTCTGGAATGAAATTGAATGGACCACCATGCCACTTCTAAAAGAACACATTGCTTGAAGAGCAAAAGAAGCAATCCAAGAATGAAAGTGATGCAACACACATAATTTCAATGATCACTCTGATGAGAAATGTCATGCTTGGAAAGCTTTACTTGCACAGATCCAAGTATCAAGTTCTACCACAATAGCACTAGACAAAGGAAAGCAGATCACAGAGTTTGAGCCTTGTGCCATCGCAAAAACTGTGCAGGTAGCATCATCATCCAATTCTGATCCAGAAGAAGCAGAAAGATTATTTTATCAGATGTGGGTCAAGGGATAGCTAGTATGCTTAATTGACAACCGGAGTCATAAGCAAATTTCAGTGGAAGCAATTCAGAGATAGAATGGTTCAACTTGGGTTCAAAGAAATGGATCACTCATTAGTGTCACTCTGTGTACAAAATCAACCATTTCAAGATGAAATCTTTTGTGATGTTTACTTACACAACTATATTTTTATCAACATACTGAAATCTGTGAATTAAATAACAAGAATGTTGTCATTGATGTTGGTTGAGATGGATATCACACACTAGTAGTAGTCCTTCAACTTTCACTCAGTAGCACCAAGCAATACAAGGAGCTGGCAAGTTGTAGCGATAAATTTGTGCTCTTAATGGTTAGACTTAAACATAAGAAAGACATCTTTGTGGTACAAGCTGACACTGCAACTTCTTTAGAATAAAAACAACAGTTAAACAAATTACTAAAGGAAAACGAGGATCATATGCATTATTTGTTAAGTGCTCAACACTTTACACTAACACAAATTGTAGTCAAAATTGGAGAAATGTACAATTGCCATTCAGGAGATTCAATACATTAAATATATTGTTCATGCACATGAAGTAAATGTGGATTTGACCAAGAGTTGTGTTTAAATGATGGACCGTACTAAAGACTCTTATAAAACTTCATGTTTTTTTGGGGCTGGTAGATAGACCCTTAAATTTCTTCTTGGTTTCCCTTACATCACTGCCTTTGAATTGAGTAACTAAAGGTGGTTCAAAGGCAAATTTTAGTCAGAAAACTGGACAATAGAAAGCATTTGAAGAAGTAAAATGCACACTTTATTCTGTTGCCAATGCTCTCTCTACCAAATCTTTAGCAATCATTAGAGATAGAGACCGATGTATTTGAATGTGTATGCTTTGATTTACTGGAGTAGATGGTCCAGCAAATGAGATGTAACCCAAGAGGATGAAGGTACTCAAGTTGTGGAATATGCATCCAATACAGTTGTAGGAAGAAGTCAATTTTTTCATTTTTGTTAAAATGTTCCTATCTTGTTTTAGTGAGTCCTAGGGGCAACGTAAGTTATTTTGTCTCTTAAGCTACCATGTCATCATATTTCTTGAAAAAATATGAGTGTTATTAAACTATGTATGAAACATATGTAGTAGAAGTACAATTTTTTTTTTTTGTGAAGACTCATGTATTCATTTGTAATTTTTAAACGAAATGTGCTGAAGGTGCTTGGAATAGTCCTTTCTCAATTTGGTCACCTATTTCTGACTATTGTTGTAAGGAAGCATCTGATAGACCTCTAACTAGATTTCAAACCTCCAATGCATTGCCCATTGGGCTATAGAGTCACTGTGAACAACATGACATTAGATCATTCCATGGCATGACACATTGTGAGAACCAAAACATTTGATGACATAGGACCATAAAATATTAACTCCAACATAGAACATGACATGATATGATCTTGGCTGCATTTATTACATGTTTGTGTCCATCTCTTAAACCATGTCTTGCATGATGAATGGATTGGCCTTGATCATGGAATGTCTTGATGAACCCAAACACCTAAGAAATGTTGACAAGTGTTGATAACAATAATTATATTAGAGAGACCTCTATGCTTTCAAATATCTTCTTCATGCAAGTTGGAATAAAAACTAATGACTATGAGAAATGGGACACTCTTTGTTTTTAATAAAGGTTTGTCGCATCTTACCCACGCTCAGCTTGATAGCTCTTTTGTTGTTAGATTGGTGGCCAAGCTTATGCAGGAAAAATAGTCACATGAAGCTGCAAGATGCATCCTTAGATAAATTAACAAAGTGTTCAAATTGTCCAAATGTTTATTAATATAAAATAATTTATAGTTTTATAAATAATAAATATCAAAATACATCATAAATTAATACTAAATATATGATTTTGTAATGTCTAATTATCAATAATATGATTTTAGTTATGATTTTAGGAATAAGTTATCTGTAAATTAATTAGGCAAATGAAATTGAACTCTTCTTGTAATTTCGTTTATTTATAATTGTCTATCTATGAAAATAAAGGTGACATTTTCAAATAAATGAATTAAATCTACAAAAAGCTTGAGCCATGGTGGATGAATGATTCTCGCCTACCTTTGCCTTCACAAGCCTTCGTCCTCAGCCACAAGACATTGATTAGATGACAATGCAAGGCTGTATGCACCAACACAATGCTACCCACCAGCGAATAGGACCAAGCCCCTATAGATACTTCTTTCTTTGGGCCAAAGGACAAATTGGATCGAACAATATGATACTATCATGGATGTGAAAGAGTCTTCATAGCATATTATTGCTTTCAAAATGAGGACGTTTGGTCCTTCTTCAATAGTGTAGGTTGAATCATTCTTGCAAACAAATCTTTAGACCAAGGCTCCTAAAAAAATTAAAAATAAAAATCAATCAAGGTTTTCTTGGGTATGGCTAGGGCACGAATTTGTTGCCTTTGGGTAGGATATAATAAGGGCAACAAAGTTGTGCCTTGGCCGTTCTACCTGTGCTCTTGATCCTGCTCAAGAACTTGGTCCTATTTGGTCTTGTGATGGAACCCAAAATAGAGGAACCCGAATTTAGTTTGTATCCTCACATTAACATTGTTGTGAGTCCACTAAGAGAGGTTTTCTTCCTTAGAGGTGCTTTTTAGAGATCTTCATCTTAATATATACATTAACTAGTGAATCTAATGTGAATTTGACCTTCACTTTTGGTTGGTGTAGATTCACTTCCCCTTAAGGTCAATTTTTTTCCATTGGGTTGAACACTCTTTCCAAAACATTCTTGCCAAGCTTACTCTTTGAAAATTTCCAGCCTACTCACCTATCCCTACAATGGACTATGTCCATTTTGGTGGCACCTTCAAAACCATCCAGTGGAGTGAATTCCACCATTTTGATGACCCCACCTTAGTTTGCTCGCCTATCCCTACCATGGACTATGTCCATTTTGGTGCCACCTTCAAAATCATCAAGTGGAGTGATTTCCATTGTGTTGATGGCACCACCTTAAATTGTCATATGGTCAAAATCTCTTGCGCTAAGAAATCTAGTGCATCCTCTAAGAGAAGTTGGAGCCTCTAGCGAAGCCACTCCCAATATTTTTGATCACGATAGAATCAATAGAATCATCAACATTGAGCACAATAGTGATATTGAGACAAACCTTCCAATCAAAGAGGTGTTCAATTCCACCAACTTGCTTACCAATGCCCCCTCTCAACTCTCCATACAATCTAATAGTACTACACACGTGACCACTTCCTTTCCCTCCACCTCCATTTCACCCCCCACCTCTAGCACACCTTTATACTTTATTCCGTCTACCTCTAATCCTAATCCATGTGACATCACTTAGCCTTCCTGGAAATTGTAGATCACTTTGCCCAACTTCAAACATCCATCAACACTTGAATACTCCAAATGCAACAATCAATGCTCTAACTCTCTTTTATGCCTCAAAAAATTCTTTATGACAACCAAATCAATGTTCCCCCTTACCGCTCTTGCAAGTACTAGTAGTCATCCTCTCTCTTAATCCCCCACTAAAAACAAAATTGCTAAATCCTTAAAAATAAACCTTTAGTACCCCACATTGCTTCCATTGACTTTAGGTCCATCACTCCTACCTGTTGATGCGTGTTTTATGACACAACAAACATTTTAGAACAAAGTGTCACAGACGCTCTATTCTCTCTTGAAAAACTACTTCCTATGCTAAGATTGCAAGTGAGGTCATAGGGTAATTCCAATGTTTAAGATGAACGCGGATAGGCTCTGTGGTATGGATGTGATTTGCTGTGGGCACAATTAAGATTTTGCAAGCTATTCGGAAAAGCGGAGACATAAATGCAGTATCATTTTGGGTTTTTGGATTTATATATAAAAAAAAAAAGTAAAAAAGATTAAGGGTTTAGAGATCTTATACTATTCCTAAGAACTCAAGAGAAGACGAGGATTAAATGAAACCAAATAAACCATACTCTGTTTCGCCACGTTCAACGACAACTACACAGAGCAAGTGCAATCTTCTAGGAATGTGCTTGTGATTTTCATGTAATGAATAATTACCATCAAATCGAACAACAATTATTCAAACAAAAGTTAAGCATCCACAGTAAAGCTCAGTCTAACTTTGCACATTGAGTGAAATCATCCACCCAAAGAAAGTATGAGCTCGGTTTCGCCAATCTCCGTTATCAATCAATCATTCTTCTAACATACATTATAATTCAAATTCACTAAGCGAGAAAGAAAATATGCGACCATGCAACTATTCAACAATCAAGTATTCAAGGCACCTCATGCATTTGAACTTCATTATCAAAGTAGTGTTTTCACAACAATCTCATAAGAACTCTCTCTTTATTTCTACAATCTAACTCTTTAAATCTGCCCTAACTTCTTAATCTCCTCTAATCTATCATCTATATCTCTAATTTCTAATCTTTCTAATGAAAATGAGGGAGTGAGGGGGGGGTTTATATAGTTTTTCAAATTACAATGAACGGCCAAGATTGATTCAAGATCAATGGCCCAGATTAAATAGAACTAAACCCTAATTAGGGTTTCCAAAACCTCAATCAGTCAACTGAAGCGAACTCTAGACAACTGGAGTGGCATCCTTATCCACTTGTGTAGCCTCACGTTCGGCGAACTTGGACACTATCAAGTTGACCTCTTCCATGGCGATGTCGGGCAGCACGTTGACATTGTACTCCAGCAAATCCAAGCTCTCAGCACACTCTGCAAAAATAGTCACCCATGCTGGTTCTTGCAACAAGAAAGAACTTCTGATAGCCATGAAGTCGAATATTTTGGTGAAGCTTTCTTTCATGATTGGCCCGGTGGTGGAGAAAATCTTCTGTACTTGTTCTCTTAAATTCTTTGGCCGCAAGTGTTTCCTTCGGACAACATCCTTGTCGAGCATATCTGCAGCCATTTCATAAATTTTGCTCTGAATTTCTTTTACTTGTTCTTCAACTCTACCACCATCCTGCTTCACCTTTTCGAGGACTCCTCTTCTTGAGATCAAGGCATAATACCATCCATTAAAGTCATATGCCGCTCCGGCTTCAATAACATTGTCTTCGATCAACCTTTGCTTCGAGATACTCTTCAATTCCCGGATACATGGGATGATTCTGCTTTGAATATCTTCGAGACTACTCCATGATTCCGCCAGTTCTGCAACTCGTGAAAGCATAAAGGAAGCCTGCTCATTTACTTGTGCCAATTTTTCTGCAAATACCAACGCCTCTTCTTTCCTTCCAACCATCCAGTCTTTAACCTCCCTCGCTGTTGTTAGCTCTTCTTCAAAGTTTGCACGTGGTTCTTGTGAAGCATTTGGAGGTAAAGGCGCCACTTGTTCACCTTCGTTTAGTGGCTTTGTCAAGTGCTGGATGTAATCTTTTAGGCGCTGAATTTCTTTTTTATACTCTTTTTTCTTGGCAACTTCTTTTTCTAACCTGGCCTTGATGGTGGCCACGGAATTGTCCAAGTCTTCGACCTCTTGTTCTTTTGTTGTTGGACCCATGTCGATGGTCGTGATAGCATATTCATCAGGAGCAATCTCGTCTTGAAACTTGTTGGCTGTAGGTATTGCAATTTGTATCGTGCGATTGCCAGCCTCATCTCTTTGGATGGTTGAGAACTTCTTGGCCTTCTTCCTTGGGGCAGTTTACTCTAGTCTCACCAGAAAATCCGTGTCATTGTCCTCCTCAGGGACCTTTACTGGCGCTTTTCTTTTCAATCTTTCCCTCAGCCACTTTGGAATTGTTGGCTGCTCGATTCCGTCTTCCTATTGATCTTGGACGTCCTGTATATCCTGTACCTCCTGTTCTTCCTGAATCTCCGGCATACTTTGGACTTCTTGGACTAATTGCATACACTGGATTTCTTGGACGGATGGGTCCTCTTGGATGCCTTTGAGGGCGGAAATCATTCCTTCCTCGAATTCTCCATCCATAATGTCTGTATCATTATCTGACTCTAGGATTTCTGTGCTTGTTGGAGAAGGTTGATCATCATCTTCGACTTGTATCGGCTCCATATTTTCGACTGGAGAAGGGATCCTAGCATTTTCCAAAGATTCCGTATCCAAGGCGAGCATTTCTTCTATGTTCCTGGAAGTGGCCGACTGAAGAGGTTTAGAATTGTGCTTCTTTCGAGAGGGCCCTTCATCTACCATTTTATCTGTCTCTTGTCTTGCAGATTTATCAACTTCCTTTCTCTTTCTTGAATTGGCAGCATCTGTTGGTCCATCTCCACGAGA
This sequence comes from Sequoia sempervirens, assembly GCA_007258455.2. Lineage (NCBI taxonomy): Eukaryota > Viridiplantae > Streptophyta > Pinopsida > Cupressales > Cupressaceae > Sequoia > Sequoia sempervirens. The sequence continues at coordinate 321,501,352 of VDFB02047230.1, read as the reverse complement.
TGCACCGGCGTTTGAAGAACATGACTCTGTATCGCCCATCAACTCATAGGTGAAATGCACATTTCTCTGTTTTAGGACCTCTACTTGCCGATCTATCCACTACTGAGAGTACTTGAAAACAGGGCGCATCAAAGTTGCTAGGTCACCCATCTCAGGTTCAAACCATTTTATAGGAGGCAGTGGCTCATTTTCCTTGAAACCTGGCTGCAAATAGACTCCATTGTCTTTAAGTTGATCGGGTACTTTGAAAAGCTCTATTGCCCTTATCATGCTCAATGGCAACCTTGACCACAACCTTCTTCTTACGTCATATTCATCTGTTGCGTTGGCCCAGAAGTCCTCTAAGTCAACTCGATGCTTGTACCTTTCTCCGTCCACAGTTCTGATGTGATGGAGCGGATCAAAATTGCTCCTGGACTTGTATGATATAAAAGGATATTGTTGAATTTCCAGTCGAGCAACTTTTGCTGCTTGTGCCGTCGGACATGACTCCTCCATGTTGCCGATGAAAAACGGAAAGGTTACAGCACCTTTTTGCTTTGGTCTTTGAATGTTCTGATATGTTTCTAATTGTCTCAGCACTTCCAGCAATACCATCTTGTTGGTCGGATAGATGGGAAGTCTGTAAGGATTTCTTGAGAATCCTTGGATTGTGATGTAGGTGAACTTAGGATACTGGATGAACCAGAATCCATACCGACTGATTAAGCTCTTGGCTTCATGTGAGAGTCTTTGGTGTGTTCCGCCTTGAAGAAGCCGGGTGATATACATTAAGAAGGCGTCGTGAGCTCGCCGGAAATGAGACTTCTCTTTCAATTGTAGCTGTGGATAACAATCGTAGACTTTGAATTGCCCTTGGCCATTGCCAACCACGCCCTTGCAGGTTAAGCCAGGATATTTGTAATATCTTGCAAGTGAATATACGATATATGAGCTCATGTGAAAAGTTTTGGTCTCCTCAAAGTTGACCAACTGCTCGTGCAGGCTATCACTAATCATTCTGGACCAATTGAACATTTTGACTCCAGTGATTATTTCATCAATAAAATAGTACATCCAATTTTCAAAAGGAGCACCGTGGGCACTGCCTACTATTCTGTTTAGTAGTAGAACAATGTCACCATATTCCTCTTTGAAGTGGGTTTTGATCAATTTCTTTGGCATCTTGCTTGCAATAGGCTTAGGTTTTAATAACCAATTCTTGTTTATGTTGGATGCACAAAGATCTCGCTGACTCTGATAAAGCTTGAGTGCATCTTGCTTGGTGCGATAGGATGTTCGATTGTACATTGGAATCCCAAAAGTTTCTTGGATTGCCGGCTCGGACAAGTAGGCAAGGACTTTTCCGTCAGGAGCTTCTATCTGTCTGTCTAGTGCATTGTAGTGTAGTGCGCATTCTACAATCAGTTCTGGACATTCTTTAGCTGGTGGAAATCCAGCTGCGTGGACGATTCCATTGCGCATCATCCTCATGGCTATTGGTGTAGGCAGACGTCCGTCAGTCCCGTACATTCTCTTCCGGAAGTCCTCGAGATCAACGTGGCCAAGATCAGTGTCCACGACGTGCTCCCACTTGGACTTGATTTTTGATTGTGTTTGGACACCTTTGCTTGCAAATTTCATCTTGACTGCTTCGAAAATAGATCTGCAAGAACAAGTAGAGAAAATAATCAGAATTCGAAATTAAAATCAGTTCGAAGGATATTCCATCTAATTATCAATTAGACTTCGTGAAAAAGCAAGCTGGAAAGAAAATAAACGATGAAGTCATATGCCAAAGTGAAATGGACAAAGCAAATCTGCCTTGTGACTTCTGGAGAAATGATCACAATGCACGATGCAAGCTGATAACAAAATATTTCTTTCACTTCGCTGCAGATTTTCTCAACCTTTTGCCTTAAACAAGTCTCTTTTCACAACTTTTCTTCTCAAAATCGAATGATTGCACAAATGATGAGGTGAAATCACTTATAGAGGTGAGAAGATCGATCATTTTAGTAAATTTGCAATATTTCCTTCGAATCAAGTTTGAACTCATCTTTCACTTTGCTTCCGGATGGCAAGTTTTATCTTCCATAATCTCGTCCGGGAAAGTTTCCAATTTCATTTCCAGTTTAACAAAGCTCTTTGTCTTTCTTTCCAATTTCAAATTTTTTAAGACTTATCCTTTTGGGTGTTGGAAAATAAATGATTAAAATAATTAAAATAATTATTTTATGTGTCCATTCCAACCCATTCGTTTTATGGCGAATTATTTTTTGTCTAAGGCGGTTTGATTTTTTTTTTTTGAATTTTCTCTGCCAATGCCTTAGGCGAATTTTCGTTTTGTCCAATTTTCTTGCCAAAATCTTTATCATCCAATTTCATTTGGCCATGATTTTTAATCGTTTTCCAAAAATTATTCTGCCACGTCCAACTTTATTTGGCCATAAATATTTCTCGTCCACCATTTCTCTAGCCATGTCCAACTTTTTTCTAGCCACGTCCAACATTTTTCTAGCCATAAATTGTCTCTTGTCCAAAATTATTTTGCCATGTCCAATTTTATTTGGCCATATTCTCTTGATTTTCCACAATTTATCTTGCCATGTCCAATTTTATTTGGCCATTTGCTTGATTTTTTTTATATTTTTTCTTGGCGAATTTTCTAAGTGCTATGCATATTTCTTGTTTTCCAAAGGTTCACACTTAGGCAAAATTTTAATTTTTTCCCACCTCTAAGCATGGCGGTCTTGCTAGTTGTTTTGGCCACTTAATTTTTTCTAATTTTCTCATACCAATTTATCATGGACTAGACTGAATTTTCCAAGTGTTGGGCTATTTTTCTTGGGGCGGACTTTAGCATTTTTCTTGCCACTTCATTCTTCCTTGGCTATGCCTTAGTCAAATTTCTCTTTTGCTCAAGGGGCGGACTTTGATCTTTTCCTTGCCATCTAACACTTAACCAAGGGCGGACTTAGCTACTTGGCTTGCCATCTAGTCTTTTCACTTGGGCGGACTTCCTTCATTTGGTTGCCATAAGTCTTGGTTGGAGGGCGGACTTCATCATATGCTAGGCCATGACAAGGGCGGACTTTGACCTTTTCCTTGCCATACATAGGCGGACTTCCTTGCTTTGCTTGCCATTCACCCTATGTTGCTGGGCGGATTTGAGCACATGGTTGGCCATGATTTTCATTGCCTTAGACAGATTTCTCTTTCCATGGGCGGACTTCCTCATTCTCCTTGCCATTAGACATAGGCGGACTTCCTAGTTTCCATTGCCATTTACCATCCCTTGGGCGGACTTGCTCAGATTCTTTGCCATTAGACATAGGCGGACTTCCTCATGTTTGTAGCCATTGACATCTTTAGCTCAACTTTTGTCAGGGCGGACCTTGGCTGTTGGATAGCCATTTGAAAGTGAACTTTGATCAGATTTTATTGCCATTGCTTTTTGGCTAAGGCTGAAGCCTTCACCATTGACTTATTTTCTCCATTCTAACCTGCTGGTAAACTCCATACTTAGGCAAATTTCTCACAAACTCTAGTCTCCTCCATGAATGAATGTTCAGATTTTCCCATGACCTGCCCAGATTTCTCATGAATTTCCAGATCTTTCCATGAATTGCTCAGATTTCTTGACGAATTTCCTGAATTTTTACCAATTTGTTGATGAATTGATCATCTTATCCACCATTTTCTGTGCTCTTTACCAGATTTCTCTGTGATTTTCCAGAATTTCTCACCATTTTTGAACAAATTTTCCAGATTTTTTGAACTTTTTATGTGATTTTCCAGAATTTTACCAAAATTTCAAAAAAAATTTCGAATTGATTTTCTGAGAGTTTCGTTAATCTTTTCGAACTTTTGAGTGGATTTTTGAAACTCGCGACCCTTCTAAAAATAGAAACTTTCTAAAAATAGAAATTTTCCAAAAATAGCAACTTTCCAAAAATAGACCCTAAAAAATAGGGATCCTAGAATTGCCCAAAAGTGCCGAAAAAGTAGGTCCTAAAAAATAGGGGGCCCGGGGTGAGAAACCCTAAAAACTTGGAGGTGTCGGAATTGACTGAAACGACAGTCGATCTTCGTCTCCCAGGCCTTCTAAGCACGATGGTGACGTTTATACACTGATCCAGGCTAAAACTCCTTGACTCGACTCGGGTGACCGTTCAAAATTAAGACTTAAAACCCCCAAACGAAAAGCAGACAAAACGAGGCACGCGAAAGCAAAACCCTGAAAGGCAAACAACAAGGGTCCCCATTTGCAATGGGACGAGGTGTGAGTTAGGTCACAACACTACCATCATCTGTGATGGATCTAAGGACCCCACTTGCTTTAGCCTTTGGTAATCTCTATAAGGAATGGCTTACCATAAACCAATATGTTGTCACTAGCTTTTTTGCCAAGGCCCTAACTAGAGATCCCCTCAAATGGTACGTCCAACTCACTCACTATCCTATCTTAGGTTTTGAGCAACTTGAAATTGTTGTCCTTAAAGAGTTCCATACAAGCTTCCTTCCTAAATAAAACTTATAACTTTTTTAATGCTAGGCAATTTGAACATGAGATCCCCATCAAATGTTGAAATCATAGTTTGCATACTCGGCGAGTCTTCAAGTAGTTTTTTTTTTGCATGAGTTTTTTGAGGGTTTACTCTCCAAGTCTATATGGTTAGTCTTGGATGAAAACTCACTGTAGCCTGCACATGGGTAAAATGTCGAGTTTTTGTTGAGTCAAAAAATTAAGTATTTAATAAGTCATTGAGTTTTGTCGATTTTTTTGCAAGTCAAAATTTTTGGGCTTGTCAAGTACTCTCCAAGTCCGAGTTTGTGAACTATGGATGAAATAACCTCATAGAAAAGCCAAACATAACATGATGATCATAAATTGTTTGAACTTTTCCTTATGACCCTAGAGCCCAAATCGTAGTTCAAAGTTTGAGCCTTGTCTCGCAAAAACTTACAAGTAGCCTCAAACAAGCCAAATGCCGAGACCACCTCACCTAAAATAGTGTAAAGCAATTAGAAAGCTTAAGGAACAAAAAGAAGGCATAGACGATGAAATTAGTGATACTCATGACTCCTTGAGTCCTATTGCCCATTAATGCAACTAATTCTCAAATCTAACAAGCCTTTTCCACACCGATCCAAGGTTCCCCTTTCCTCTTAATCTGAGCATTGCCTCAACCAATCCTTCTCACAAACCCCTTGTTGCCTCCAAACTAAAGCAATTAACGATCATCACCCATTTTTGTGAAATGGACAACTCTAGACCCACCCTCCAATGGTGCAATCACAACACACGTTGGTGGCATTCCCACAATATTTTCCATGACCTTTGAAAATTAGCCTTTTTCTTCTTGCTAAGATTCGGTTTTGGCCATGAGGCCATGATTTGAGAAAGATATCAAGTATCTGAATTTCTTAAGGCAAAGCAAACCATGAAACCCAAAACAAATGCTAGGTTGTCCACGAAGCTAATGCAATAGGAGTAAATTGGACAATTTATTCCAAAGCTGGACTTGTTAATGGAATGGGTAAACGAGGCCTACCATTATTAGCAAATGGAGGGCAATTATTTCTCGTTGGAGGAGGTTGATAATGTTTGAACATGAACACTTTGTAGCAGCTGTTGCTTCTTGATTGTCACATCGTTAACCATTCTTTGCAACAATGAATCTGCTTAACTTTGGACTAGTGGCTTGATTGAATCTTTCTTGATTTTGCTAGTGGTGATTATGTTGTCCTACAATTCTATGGCATGGTCTTGCACCTTTGCCAATTCATGAGCTTGACTTGTTTTGAGGAAGAAGGCACTAGTAGCTGAGAGAACATTGATAAAGCAACGAAGACGGTATTTAAAGAAGGCTTCAATTGAACTGTTTAATAACTCTCTCACAAGCTCATTATTGTCCTCCTTGGCATATTTAAGTTGAGCAAACAAGATATGATCATCCTTAGCTGGTTTGAAGTGTGCTAGAGAGATTTCTCGTGCGCATAGATTCCCAATTAGTGATTGATCCCGTAGAAAGATGATGGAACCAATTTGTAGCACTTCTAACCAATTCTCTACAAAACTATTGAATTGCATGTCCTGATGAGCTACGCTCAATATACCACATGCTGTCGTGAATGCTGAAATATGCTTGTTTGTGCTGATGCCCATCACTAAAGAACTTATGAAAATCCTTCCATGGTCCACAGGGAAGCACATGCTGTGCTGCTAGGCCAAGGGAAGGAGGAGGAAGATTATTGTTGTTGTTCTATTGATCAGCCAATGCGTGAAGCTTTCTAACAGTTTTTCTTGATCTTGTTCAATCCAATTTAAATTAGGTTGAAGCACTGGAGAGTTTGTACCATGAATGGTCATTCACTACTGCAGATTGATAGCTGAATTCTTTTGTCATGTCTCACCATAGTGTGCCAAAAATTGTTAACATTTTAATTTGTCTCTTTCAGGACAACACAAGATGGAATAGTGTGTAAGGACAAACCTTTGTTCAAATTAGATGGGGAAACTCCCTTGTAACAAGAAGCAGAACTAAACCCTAGAACCTAAGGAAATGACCTCTAGATTTTTACAATATGTATATTTCAATCTTTGGATTGAGTGCATGCATTGCATACAAATTAAAGAAGTGGTCTATCTTTTTAGATCTTGGGCAAGGGCACAAAGCTTATCAATACTTTTACTCAAGATGAAAGATTTTTGTATCTTTTCTTGAGAGTAAACACCTGCAATAGCTAACAAATGCCTGTGCTCTTAAAAGCAAAGACTAGAAAGTGTGAGTGCAAAGCAAAACTTAGAATTGGATTGCATACAAAAAGGTTAAGCAAATCAAACGGTGGGAATCATATACAAAACCACAATCACCACTTTGATGAAATCTGCAATGCAAAGCCACAATCACTACTTTGATGAAATCTGCAATACAAAGCCACAATCACCACTTTGATGACATCTGCAATACAAAGCTTGCAATTTTCAATAAAAGCTATTTGATTTATTTAAACAATGTTATGTCCCCTATTTGGGATATTCCTAGATTTTGCCCCAAAAGCACAATTAGAATCCAAAATAAGAAATTTAATGCATTTAAGATTGTAAATTTACCAATTGAAATGCCCTTTATAAGATATGCATCCTGGTTTAGGTCCTGCACACAATATTAGTCACTAGAAATTGACATTAAATCATAAGCCATGAAAATAAACATATTACTAATCATTAGTAAACATCATGATATCCATGGACATCAGTCACATCAAATCTAATTAAGGCAATAACCATTCCAATGTGAATTCCCCATAATAACCTCATTAGGAATTCATTGAAATGCTTGCAAACCGCAGTCTCAAGGTTGTTCGCTCTTGTATTGCTAGAGCATGGAAGGTGGGCCGCCCTTCCATCCCTCAATCCACCTTGGAGGTGCTCCATCCTCTTTGATCAAGCCCAGGAGCACTCATTCGCCTCCCAGCCTACGAGCATTGCATCTCAGGGTGGCGTGCTTGGTAAGAGTGTGAAGACTACCTCCCTTCCACCAATCCCGAGAGCACACATTTGCCTCCTGGCTCACGAGCGCTCCATCTTGTGGGTGGCGTACTTGATGGCAGGTCTGTCCGGCCTTCACCTCTCATGAACTTGAAAGGTTGATTGGCCTTCCTGTTTTTCAATCACTTCTCTAAATTCAAAATAGATTATTATAAGAATCTATTATCCATATTATAATAAAGGAAGAATCATAATTACTTATAAGGATCAATAATTGCTGCAAGCATCATTATTGCATAATCACATATATATAAAATAAAATAAAATTAAAGGCTTACAATAATCCTCTTGCTAGTAAATAATAATTATTTCCATTAAGGTTCCAATCCTAATTTTCCTTTTTCCAATCTGCTAGCTTGATTCAGATTTCTAATTCATCCAATGATTCAATGATCCAATGATCTAAAGATCCCAAAATGATGCCTCTCACAAATGATTTCGTCTTCCTTTAGTATCTTCCATTGGGCGGGGGGAGTCACATCTTTTCACCCACACCCTCACCTTAGAAATGGGACACACCTTTTCATCACCTATCGCTGCCTTTAACTCCTTTGCTATTGTTAATTATAATTCCTTTGTAGAAGTTGCCGACCATGATGCACTTTAATTTATGGCTAATCGACCCTTTATTAATATAATGATCTTGAGTGCTGCGATTTTATGAAATGCTGCAGACTTATTTGTTTAGGTGGGGCATGGCAGTACATTTAATTAAAGTCTTAACTATGCTTTCATCGACTCCCTTTGGCAGCAATTATTTTATCATTTCTGTACAGGCTGTGATCAGGGGCATGACAAACAATACATACACAAGTTCACACAAAAACTTGAACAATAATCTCAATGGAAAATAGGTATAAAAATCACCATGGGCTGCTAAAATCTAAGTGCAAAAGCATTTATTTTATAAGTTTTTATGACAATTTGAATGAAAAATAAATAAAAGCAATTGTAGTTCCTATGCTAAGAATAGTTTGCCTGCACACAAAGCAAGCCTTAAAATACAAATTTGTCCTCAAATACATCAACTGAAGTAGAAATCTTCATAGTAGATTTGTAATAAGAAAATGTCTCTATAAATGGTTCTATCTTTGAATAGATCTTCTAGCAATGGCTAAAAATTGTTGTGATTGAAAGTATCATGAACTGAAACTAGCCATTCTAATAGTTGCTCTTCATAGTGCTTCCTTGTTCTGACCATGGTAGATCCTTTTAAGAAGCCATGGAACCCTAATGGATATTGATGACTCACCAAGCAATCTTGGTGACTTGAATCTAACCTCATCCTTGGACACTTGTGAAATTTAGTGTTAGTGCCCTCAACCTAGCTCATGATGAAGATCTTTTAAATGAAAAACATCCTTCTTGAAGTGCTTTGAATGAAGAGTGAAGGAAATGATAAGATTGCCCATGATAATTGTTGTAGATGCTGGAAGGATGAAAACAAGTGTTAATCCTTAAGACCATTTATTTTTTTCACATAAAATCCATCAAAAATGATCTCAACAAGCAAAACTAGGTCACTTATGCACCATTTTTAATTGTTTATGTCCTGAAACTTGTACTCCCTTCTAGGCATGCTGCACATCATTTATGCACCTTTCTCTGACTTGAAATTATCAAAAGAACCTTGCCTTGGTCAAAATGTGCTCCAAGAACCTTGATGACCATTTCCCTACCTTAGCATTTCACTGCTTTTTGTTTATGTCCCAGTTGTTGTCCTCACTTTGCTTTATATTTTGGAGAAGTTCCTCTCATTGGCCCTATAAATGCTAATAATGACAATGAGAACATTGATAACCACTAGGAACAGAGATACAAGTATGGCTTACAATTTACAGACGAGAAATGACAGGATTTTTGGTTTAAAACATGACTCAATATGCAAAATTTCATATTGATACAACATGCTTCTAAGTACTTAAGCACTTGGATAGGTGTCTCCTGGCTGTTGTTTATATGCTTTAATCTTTTCAAATTTCTCTTGCATTGCTACTGCAAGTGTAAGCTTTAATACTTAAAGATTTCAAAGAGGTTTAGAGGTGACTTGGCCAATATTGTCATTCTTGCATCATACACTTTGCATAAAACCTGCATCTCATCATCTCTATGTGGCGAGAATCTGCATAGGAAGCAGAATAAAAGGTAGAGATGCGAGCATCTTCTCTATCCAAAAATCATGCAGTTTGTGTTAAGAGAGGCCAATTTAGCATTTTTAGCTTGACTGCTGCTCTTCATGATGTAGTGTCATTTTTGTTCCAAGGAGTCAGTTTCCTTTTGCAATGCTTTTGTGAGATACAAAACATCAAGGTCACATAGGGGTTCTATCTAAATCTTCATCACCATTGACATTCTTTTGAATAATTTTTCCCAAGTTGGTGATTTCAAAATTTTCAGAAGACCCAAAAATCGTAGTTATCTTTCAAGTATTACTCAAAGTCTCAAACAGAATCAAATTACTGTTTAATATTTTTAACACTCAGGTTTGGATTATTTGGGTGGCAGCAGAAGTTGGTGAGGTTTGAGTTTACTGTTGAACACATCCCTGGCAAAGATCGCTTTGGCTGATTCTTATGATGGCTTGCCAAGTAAGTGAAGAGTCGTCAGGCAATTGGCATCTGTTGCCCAATGCTCTAAAAGCAAGAATCATCCTTTCTGTAATTCAAATGTACTAAGACAAGGTCTATGACCCTGTGTGTGGAAATCATTCTCTGACTATTGTTTTGCTGAATTAAGATATGGAAAAAGGGGGAAGATTAGAATCGATCAACACAATAGATAAATCTCAAGATTTGAGACTCTGAAATAACTCATGAAGAAATGTGTCATATATTCACTTGTACATCCAAAAAGAGTAAAATGTTGGATTCCTGTTTCCTCATCATAAAAACCCTTCTCCATGGTGGTACATCCTGTTCCATGATCTTGCAGGCGTCTAAAATCAGAGGTAATCCTGTTGACAAAAAGGGTTATAGTGAAATACTCAGCTGGGAGCATATTTTGTACCAGAATATTCTAGCATTCATATGATGGTTTGCTCATCAAGATCATTTGCCTGTGAGAAATGTATTATTCTCTATGTAGCTGTATGATGTGGACCTCTTTTATGATGAGCCAAATGATGATCCATGTGCCCTATATGAATGGCATTGCCTTTCCAACCATGATGATTGCTAGCTGTGCACCCCCAATGAAGACAACTACAATTTTGATGTTGTGGCCCTAGTACCTACACAATATAGATTGTTGCTCCCCTCAGGAAACGAAACAACTGCAACAGTGGCAGGTACTGCATTTTTGTTGTACGAAAGGAAAGACATTACTTTATTAATAAAAATCAGACAGGTGGCAAGAATCTTAGTACCTAGTTTCAGAAGCAGCTGGCGACAGCTGGTGTGCAGTTAGTGCTTTACAGCTTGACCATCTACTTCTTTCTTTTAAAAACATTTTGATAAACAAAAATGTGCCAAATACCTAATTTCGCCATTAAGTGATAAAATTGTGAAAATGGCTTGCACCATGAAGGTTTGTGTGGTTTCAAAGGCCTTAATTTGGGCTTGTCAGCGAGGGCTCTGCCTCTCAACCCCACCTGTATTGCAACAGGGAATGTGCCAAGGGCACCGCCCTCGGACCCTGCGAGGGGCGTTGCCCTTTGACCTTGCTGGGGGCATTGCCCCCAGATCCCCACGGGGGTGTTGCCCCCAGATCCCCACGGGGGGTGTTGCCCCCAAACCCCCACGAGGGGCGTTGCCCCTTGACCCCGTTGGGGGCATTGTTCCCAAACTCCCTTGAGGGGTGCTAACCCTCAACCCCATTGGGGCCTCCACTCCCAACCCCCACTAGTTATTGGGATCTATTGTCACATAAGAAACTTGATTACAATGAGGGGGTCTAGGAATGGAGACCAAAATTGACAACTTAGACAATTATCTTTATGACTATCATAATATCATTGATCAATATGAAGTATCATACAATCTAAGATCAAATGTCATTATTATCTTAAAATATAATATTATATGATATATCAAATGTATTTGGAATTTTATATATTTTTTAATTTTTTTGCATATATATATATACAGCCGTATCCGAACGTACTGTATCATTGATCAATGGTGAAGTATCATACTATCAAAGATCAAATGTCATTATTATCTTAAAATACAATATTATATGATATATCAAATGTATTTGCAATTTTATATATTTTTAAACTTTTTTGCATACACACACACATATATACATCCAAACGTACTGTACCCAAATTTTTTTGCTGTACCGGTGTACCAGAACCTCGTATCTGACCTCGTACTGGAACCGGCAACTTAGAGCATTGACCAAAATATGGTGGGCATATTCCCTTGACTAGAAGACAATTGAAATTGAGCAAGGAGGCTTCTAGCTTTGCAAACGATCTTGTCAAGCTTCCAATTTGGAGTGGACCCTTTGGGCATTGCACAAAAAAAATCAAGGAGATGCTTTTGATGATGCAATTGTTTTCTAATGTCTTGGGAGGAACATAGTAAGGGGTTTGAAAACCCTCTTGTTTTAATGCCTTATCCATTGGGTAATGGTTACCAAAATCAACAGTGAAATGACAGAGAGAGAAGCCTATGAGTAACAACAGAACAAATCCCAAAACATGTAGGGCTACTCAGAGAACAAAGTGAGATTGTGATAAATATCACTTGCTCATTTGGAAGGAAAATGAACACCAGGAAGATTATTCTGCCTAAGGAAGAGCCTTGGGAGAGATGGAAGAGGGTGCGATAAAAAATCAAGATTTCTAAGGATTAAACTTTATGGCCCTAAATTTATCAAGAAATTTGAGCATGTCGATGACAACAAATGGTGACTTTCTGGGGCAATATCCTGTTGAGAAAATTAACAGCACAGAATTAAACAGTGAAAAGTAATAAATGCAGAACACAAAGATTTATGTGGAAAACCTGGTAATATTTCAGGAAAAAACCATGGGCAAAGATCTCTCAATATTTTATTTCTCTGGAAAAATTTGCTGTTACAACAATCCAAAAATCATCACAGAAAAACATGACTTTTAGAACCATAAGACATCTAAGTTGTTGAATCCTCTTTGAAGAAGACTTTCCAAAAATAGAAAGTGTAACTTGTGCAACTACATTTCAAACACATGTTATATGGATAAAAATAGTAAGTCCCAAAAAAAAATTGTCAATGCTGAATGAAAAGAAACTGACTTCACATACCAACATATCCTTGAGTATTAAATTATTAATAGAATCTAGAATTTCTGGTTAGTCTCAAATTGCAAAACCCACAAGCAGTATAAAGAAAAGTCAAATCAAATGAGCATAAGCAACTTGCCAGTTAGAATATGATATAAATTTCTTTTGGATAAAATAAAAGTATATTAATAAATAAGAGAAAGGTACAAGGAGGAGGTCTATTGCTAGATTAGACCAGCTTCATGAGAAACAGGAATAGAAAAATAGTTATCAGCAGGTAGAAGTTACAACTTGCCAGTTAGAATTTGATATCAATTTCTTTTGGGTAAAATAAAAGTATATTAATAAACAACAGAAAGGTACAAGAAGGAGGTCTATTGTCAGATTAGACCAGCTTCATGAGAAACAGGAATAGAAGAATACTTAGAACAGATATGAGCAGGTAGAAGTTACATCATAGAAAGTGCTGCTGGCCTAGCAAAAAGAGAGCAAGATTAAGGAGCTAGCCAATGCTGTAAAAATGCCGCTTTTAGTACAGAATAGAAAAGCGTGAGGGTAGTAAACAATAATCATCTGTACATTATGAAAACAAGTTAAGAAGGAGTAGAAGCAGCACTGGCAGAACTTATTTTTTCCCCAAGAAGTGGTAGGAGCATGTGACAATTATTCTCAAGCCAGGGGTTGAGAGCCATTTGTTCCTGAGGTGTGTTATGTTGCCAATGAGGACCTTGCGTAGATGCATGACTTGAGTTTGCACTACAATAGATTTGATGATTTAGAAAGGGGTGGCAAATCAGCTTGCTCCTGAATTATCTTTAAAATTCTAAGCCAAGCATTATCTGACAGTAGGAGAGAGTTGATGGCCCGAAGTGTGTGTTTTTGGTTGTGGATGATGGAGTTCATCCAGTCAATATAATTTAATAGAACTGGACCTTACACAAGCAAGGGTTAAATGTGTGCACAGCATGGTGAGCATTCATTAACCATCATCTTTGGGGTTTTATCAGAAGAGGTCAACTGAATTGCAAGAGCTCTGAATTTAAGATCTAAGCCTCTCCTAGAGTAACATTGGTATGTGGCTAGTCAGCATTTATAGCTTTGGCAGACTTATTCCACTTGCCTGAGCATTGCCCAGCTCTTTGATTTCAACCAAGCATTTATGGCCTTGATGGTTATACCTTTAGTTCCTCTGGTAGAGGTTGCCAAAGTCACCTGAAAAGAGGATTTAGTATGCAACTTTTAGGATCAATGAAGATCCAGTGGGGGTTTGTAAACACATTTGACAGGAAGAGGATTACAAGTTTATGATTTGTTTTTTAAATGCAATTATTTTCGTGAATGATAACCCCTACCCATGTAAGACTTTTCTAACAAAATTACAAAAGGGACAAAGGCTTACACATATTTTAAATGATGAAATTTATAAAGTTTTGTACCTGAAGTACTTAGAGTTACACTTAAATTGGGATTTTGAGAATAGTAAGAAGTAGCCTGTGCGTAATCCTACCGATTATTATTATAAGGAGCACATCATTAATCTCTATAAACAAAAAAAAGCAACAAAAATAAAGAAATAAAATAGAACAATATTCTAGCAAAAGAAATACATTACGAACAAAGCAAAACCGAAAAAGAAAACACAAATAAAAAAGAAAAGAAACTAACCAACAAACATAAAACAATGACTCCCATCAGCTAATGGCTCTTGGATAATATTCTGTGGTACAGTTTCATGTTACTAATTTTAAAAACTTCTCATCCATTTTCTTCTACTGTTCTGTAAATATTTCTGCTAGGTTACTGATTCAGGTGTGCTGGTGTAGCAAAATTGTTAGGGGTTGAGCTCCTTTTGGGTTCATCTGTACAACAAAAATAATAAAAATCATATATATATATACTGCAGCCATTTGTTATCCATGACTCTGGAAAAATATTTTTACATATTGTCTTCACATCAGAACCCAATCGGCTTGAAAAATTTAATCTAGAATCCATCTTATGCTGTCTGCAACGGGCTATAATGGTTTTATAATCTGAATTTGTTCTCTATCAACGGGGGAAGATTAGTTTCTAAATTGATTAATCCATTGCACATTTTGATTAATCAAGTTCACTGTTTTTGAAAACAGGGAAGCAATATTGATATATAAAAAAAAGAGATGTTAAGATGACGGGTATTAGTGTCTTCTAACTTGCAATTGTACTAGAAAGTATAATTGAGACTCATGCTAAAATGCTAGGTATTGGATATTACCATCTCATAAATTTAGCAGCAGGCAAATTGAGACTCTCACCACATTTATAATACACAATACAATACTTTTAGAGATGAAATAATTTTAATGGCTTATAATATTTAAGACATTTTTGAATGAAATCTAATTATTTATATATATATACTGCAGCCATTTGTTATCCATGGCTGCAGTATATATATAGGGGTTGAGCTCCTTTTGGGTTCATCTGTACAACAAACATAATAAAAAAATCACATATATATATATGATTTTTATTATGTTTGTTGTATATATATATATATAAATTGTTAGGGGTTGAGCTCCTTTTGGGTTCATCTGTACAACAGACATAATAAAAATCATATATATATATATACTGCAGCCATTTGTTTTTTTTATTTTTATTCAAGGGGTAAATGCTTTTGACCAGAGCTATGGACCGGACACAACCATTCAACAATACCACCCCAATGGGGTTTGAACCTTGGTGGCAAGAACAACAATGCCACCTATAAACCATGACACCATGCCAATATCGGCATACTGCAGCCATTTGTTATCCATGACTCTGGAAAAATATATTTACATATTGTCTTCACATCAGAACCCAATCGGCTTGAAAAATTTAATCTAGAATCCATCTTATGCTGTCTGCAACGGGCTATAATGGTTTTATAATCTGAATTTGTTCTCTATCAACGGGGGAAGATTAGTTTCTAAATTGATTAATCCATTGCACATTTTGATTAATCAAGTTCACTGTTTTTGAAAACAGGGAAGCAATATTGATATATAAAAAAAAGAGATGTTAAGATGACGGGTATCAGTGTCTTCTAACTTGCAATTGTACTAGAAAGTATAATTGAGACTCATGCTAAAATGCTGGGTATTGGATATTACCATCTCATAAAATTAGCAGCAGGCAAATTGAGACTCTCACCACATTTATAATACACAATACAATACTTTTAGAGATGAAATAATTTTAATGGCTTATAATATTTAAGACATTTTCAAATGAAATCTAATTATTTATATACTACTTTTTTCACAAGCTAATAAGCATGTAGTTTTAATAAATCTTTAAGGAAGACGAGAGATTTATTTTATTGATTGGTTGATGAAGGCTAAAACCTGGCACATAACCCTTAAAGATATGGATTATTAGTAATTTATTATTTATTTATTTGACATAATAATCTGTGAGAGTAAGAGAATGAGGTGTTTCTCTCCGTACAATTAAAATCAGACATCACAGTTAAGGCAACATCCAATGTTTAAACCAGAGGCTCTGTAGTTACAGCGAACTGAGTGATCATTGCTGTATTTGCTACTCAGTCATTCTTGCAAAGATACATATTGCTATGTAACACCAAGTTTTTGGAACAGGGATGATAGGAAATGAGGGGATGTATTTCAGGGATGGCAGGGGATGGGAAGCCTTTTAAAGGGGACAACTGGGGACATCAATTAAAAAAATAAGGGAAATTTAAAAATAGAGAAAATTCCAAATATTCATATGATAAGGCCTTCACCATATTCATTATATATTAATATAAACTTATTATGAAACATTTCAACTGAATTGACAACGACATACAAATTAACAACAAACTTTGTATGTCTAATCATTTAAGTTTTCATACCAATGTGCATATACAACAAACTGAAGAGTCCAAAAGGTTACAACTACGGTGTGGGGATTAAACCTGAGTTAGGTCTTGAATGTGATAATTGTTTTTTGTATGTTAAAAATCTCCTTAGTTTACCATCATCGATGTGATTATGAAATAAAGAAACATTTCATGGGATAAACACAAATGAGTATAATAAGATGCAATATTTAAATGCCTCCACGTGGGTTGCATCCCAATCAACAATATACAGCTTGCAGAGTGCCTTGGTGCTGTGGATTTAGTTGCTTGAAATTTTCTTGTTGAAGAGGCCTGAGCTGATACTTTTCCATTCTAAGATGGTTATTTTGTGACATAGGTCACAATGACGTGTAGCCATAGGGTAAGTTGGTGGGTTAGTTGGATGTCAACCATGGGTTTGAAAGGGGTTATAAACACAAGCATCCTGATTGCACTAACAATTCATGAGAGATATGAGCCCTGACATGTCTTTTAAATTTTTTTATTCAGACCGAGCAATTTTTTTTGAACTTGTTTTGACATTTTTGGGCCATTTTATATGCACTTCCAAGACGTTTCTTGTGTCAATTGAGGGTTAGGGGACAACAAAGAGATGTTTTCAAGGTGTCCATGGAACGCCCCTAGTATAGTGACACTTGTAAAATGCTAGGGGACATGTGCTTGTGTAGTCTTGAAATATAGCAGTCAACACAAAAAATAAAAAATAAAAAATGTTTTTTTAGTGGATTTGTCTCGAGTTTTGTTCATGTCTTGCAAAACAAAACCTGCTAAATCTAGGTCTATTTTGGTTTCGAAGTAGACTTGGATTCAGGGGTTTCTAGGAGGGAACCAATAACCTAGCATTTTTACCATATAGAAGTGGAGTTTTGCTTGTAGCTTCCAAATCTCATACCATCATATATTTTTAGCTTCCTTGGCGACCTTTGGCTATGATTGATGTTATTAGCATATTCCTATTTCATATATAGGTAGGAAAAGCCATTCACTAGTTGTACCCTAGCCATAGTTAGGTTGGAGCATTATATTTCATTATTTCAATTCATTCTTTCACTAAGTTTCTAGTCTTGATACAAGTACAAGGATCAGGTATGCCGATAGACTCAATACTACATTTTTTCCCCTTGGGTATGTATTGGTTCATGTGTGTATATAAATTTTTAAAATCATAAAAACAATAATACTTGTAATTGCTAATAAACTAAATAATTAAATACATCATAATTTGCAAAAAAGTAAACACTCATAAATTCACAATATGATATTTCAATGATTTGTCAAATTTTGATACAAAATGAAAATTACAATCAATATTAAATAGTTCTTTTATTGCTGTTTATCGAGAGCAGCATTTAGTTCAATTTCATTTGAATCACAATCAGCTGCATTGCCACTTCCACTAGCCATGTCATATGTAGAAGTTGCCTCATCTATAGAGACTTTGGCATGCTATGCAATTGCAGCGCCTAAGTCAACACCTTCTAGAGCTATCCCAAATCCTCATCATCTAATTATAATTAGGTATCTTATGTGATAAGAGATGCAAGTTGGAGTGCACAAAGATCAAATCCTCAACTTTTTTTTGCACCAAATTGGTTGGAGTTAACTGAGTGGATAAAAGAGAATGTACTCTAATTCTGCCCAATTGAAGAAGAATTTGTAACCTATTGGATTTGTATACAACATTTACAATTACAAAACATAAATTATAATATATAGCAACGAATGAAAAATGAGAGTTAAAAAAATAAAAAAATGCATACTTGAGAGAATTTTTATTGCAAGAGGTTACAAATAGAGCCTTGACCATTTATGTACCACTATTCATGAGTGTCTTTCCTATACTTGTGTCGAAGATCTCAAACATTAGGATTCTTTGAAGATATGAAGTGACCAAATTCATTGAATGCAACATTTCGTATATCTACATTTGGGAATATTCTTCTGCATGCAGTCTTGTACCCAACAACTTCTTTATCTCTATATGATGCCACCCTCCTCAACAAGGAAAGTATTTTTGAGCTATAATATTTCAGAGTCAAAGCAAATGTTGGGAGATGCAAGGACATGGTCATCTTGTTCCAATGGTCAACAATGATCTTTTGCACCCTTTTAAAAAATTATTTTGTTCAGTCATGCTCCTTGGCTTCAATTATGGTCCTTACTTTTTCAACCATAGAGTCCATGCCATCTTAAATTTCACCCAAACATGGGTGATTTGTATTAGCATACCTAATCATACAAATAATGGGCTCATTGAAACTCAAACCATATTCCACATGAGCTCACACTCATCAGCTTGGAGCGTTGCTTTGAATGTTTGGGCTCTCTATATTTGATTGCCTCCATACACTCCAAAGAGTGTTGATAACAATAGTGTTAAATGCCTCTCGCACCTTCACAATTTGTCTCAAGACAATTATGTGTGATGCAAATCAAGTCTCGACAACTTAACATGTGTAAAAAATAAAAAAAATAAAAAATAAAAAAGTAGATAACATATCAAGATTAAAAACATACTAAAAAATAAAACTACCTTCAACAACTCCAAGTTGGAGGTGGTCTTGAAGATGGCTTGTGATATATGATGATTTTTGACAAATATTTAAATCTTCTTGGCTTTTGTGTAGATTTCTTTGATCCACTCGATCTCTGTGCCAATCTTTTTCTATATCAAGTTGAGTGAGTGGATGACATAGGGTGTCCAAAAAATGTCCATATGTATCTTCTTGGCCTTTGTGTAGATTTCTTTGACACACTCGATTTCTGTACCAATCTTTTGCCATATCAAGTTCAGTGAGTGGACAACATATGGTGTCCAAAATATATGTCCATATGTATCCTCCACAATTGAACCAGCTGCCCTACAATTTTTAACATTGTCCGCTATGACTTGGACAACATTTTTGGGGCCCTCCACCTCAAAGGATTGTATGAGGATATAGGCAATGAAAGTTACATTCTTCACTTGCTCCTCACAACCTACTACCAAAAAAATGGCCCCTTTAGGGGACACTACAATGACATTGATGACACTGTAATGACATTGATTAGTGGTGTATTTTTGCAATCTTTCCACCCATAAAAAATAGACACTCTTGTTTCGGCTATGCATCCTTGATTGCTCTCAATGATGCCTTTGCGAAAGCTTTTTCCTTGGCCAATAAGGTGGTGTATGCCTTTTCACAGCTAGGACTAATGTAATGAGCAGGGGCATTGGCAATTGTTGTCACTATATTCTGTCAATATGATGATCTAACAAGGTTGAAAGGAAGCCCATTGCCATAAATGCAATGAGCAATGCTTACATTTGCAGCCCCCCTTGCCTTAGTTCTAAAGGCCTTTTCTAATGGGCCGCTTTTATGGGAAAAAAGGAGGTATTCTCTTCTCAGAAAGTTGGTGGCATGAAAGGATATGGGCAAGCTGGTTGGGTTAAGCTATTAGGAGGTTATTGTGATCCTTTCTTGGAAAGAGGATGTGCTCTTTCCTTTGATCTATTACTTACCATGTAAGTGTACTCTTGTTCTTTAATATATCCTATTATTTATTGCTTTGGCAACCCTTTTTTAATTGGCTCTAGGCAAAGTCTTATTTTTAAGCTCATAATTGTGCATAGGTGAGCTTTCACTCGACTATACAAGCTCTTAATTTCATTCCCGCATTGGCTACTACAACAATGATAACCCCCATCATTAGGAAGTTGTTCAATCATGGTTGAATGACGCCAAAGAGGTGACATGCCAAATTTAAATGAGTTCTCTACATGTGGGACAACTCAATTAAAACTATCAACCATTCTGTATGAACATAACAAAACAAAAAACATTACAAATTTACAACCCTATAACTTAAAAAAAAATCAGCATCATAACCCTGTATTATGTATAAAAGGTTTAAAAAAAAATTCAAAACTTATTACCAAAAATAAATAAATTGAAAAATCTTGATTTTTTTTTCAAAACTTGAAAAAACTTACAAGATTCATTCACCTTTGGCTTTAATATATAAATCTTCCTTGTGTAGTTCTTTCTCTGCTATTGGTGTAGGTCTTTCTTTCCCGTAGCCCTCACCTTTGAAAGAAAAATGCAGCAACCTTCAAAAAACAACAATGTCAGCTTGGAGGCAAAATTGCTGTTTTACTTGTGTTTGTGAAATGAGGCAAAAGAAGTTAACTACCCTCACTTTAAAGTGAAATCAGGCATTTAGGAGTTTTTTTGTTTTTAAAAATGTTAGAGAAAAATAAAATTTATCACTTTTTTGGTTTGGTGGTCCCTTTGTTAGCTTGGGTTTGCTTGGGGTGGACCTTGGGGGAACCCAGAGCCATCCCAGCTCCAAATTGGGCTCATATGGGTATGGGGTGGGACAGAGGGGGGTTTAGTAGAACCTAGTAACATAGTTCTCTCACATAAACATTCTCTGGGTGTTTTTGGCTAACAACAAAGATAGTGTTAAAACGAGTATTTTCTATGTACAAATCTTTTCAATCATCACGGTTTAAGAACCTGTTGTGACCTATTTCACACATCGCCCCATTGCAAATGGGGACCCTCGGTGGTTTGCTCTTAGGGTTTAGGTTTGAGTGGCAATTTCGTAATCTTTGTTGCTCTGAGAATTTCATGTCAAAGTCTGTGGTCATCACCCGAGCCAAGTTGAGAAATTGAGCCTGAAACTGAACATAGACATCATAGAAGTGCTTAGAAGACCCGGTAAACGAGGATCGCCTGTGCTTTCGCTCAATTCTGACACTTCCTATTTTTTAGGGATTCTGCTTTTTTGCTTTTTGCTTTTTTCTATTTTTAGTAAGTTTCTATTTTTAGAAAGTGCTAGGTCTCACGGGCAGTGGAGTCGAGAGTTCCCGCTTTTAGAATTGAAAAGCAAGCAAAAATCTTAAAGAATCGGAAAAATCATGAGAAAAGCAAGGAAAGGTGCATGCAAAGATGAGAAAAGCAAGGAAAAGCGCATGCAAAATCTGGAAAATCATTTAAAAATCGCACCTTCAAGGAAGAAAAATCAGCGAAAAATCAAGTAAAAAGCAAGAAAATTATGGTGAAATTCGCCTAAGACTGGAGAGGTGCGCCCCATAAAGAAATCCAGTTGAATCATGGAAAAATCCATTTAAAAAATTCATTCATCAAAATGAAATCCAATTAAATCTTGGAAAAATCCAATTAAAATTTGTCCATTTGAAAAGTCTTTGCTAAAATTCGCCCAAGTTCAAAGAAATCTAGTTGGATGATTCAAAATTCCAATTGACAAATGATGAAAATTGGCTAAGGCAAATAAAAATTCGAATTGGGACTTCAAGAATTCCAAGATGAAGTTAAAATCCACTTGAAAGGATGAAAATTCCAGTTGAAAGTTGAATTTCCAAGGAGAGAATTGAAATTTTTTCTAAGGCAAAGAGTTACCTTGGTAAGAGGAAAAAATCCAGTTGCAAAGTGGATAAGTCCACCTAAAGGTCGATTTTTCCCAAGGCTAAGAATTTAAAATTTAGATGGCAAGCAAGAAAGGATGCCTTGAAAAATCAAAAGGAAGATAAGATTGCTTTTTGCGTTTTAAAACAAAGCACCCAATCAGAGAAGAGGTCGACCCAGGCCAATAAGAAAACTTTTTTATTATAAAAGAAGTGCTTGAGAGTTTATTTTTCATTATTCACAGGTCAAGTTTTCTCATAGGCAAACTTCTCTCAGCCAAAGGCGTCCTTTTCTTCTTGAGTTGCAAGTTACATTGATTCTAGAGCATAAGGTTGGATATTTTTCTTCTATTTCCAGATTTCTCAAGCAACTACAGAGTCATAGCTGGCGAATTTGAAGAAGGAAATTTTTTTTTTATCTTGGATTCACAAAAAACTTTAGTTTTCAGCTTTAAAAGTCCAGTAAATTGTTTAAAAAATTCTTTGAATGTTCTTTTAAAAAGATAAAGGCTGGTAAAATTTCATTTTATTAAAATTTATTCTCCAACTAGCCTAGGCAGTCGAGTTCTAGAATTTTTAATTAATTTATTTAAATATTCTCCAGCCATAAAATCTCATTCTTTGCAAATTTGTGAAAATTTTCTAACTTCGAGCTTCGTACAGGCGCAATGTCTACTTCAAAAAACGTAGGAGGTGGAGTTAGAAAGATCCAAGTGAAAGAAGTTCTCAGGGAATTCTATCTAGAATCTCAACTGTCATCGAAATGGAAGAAAGTAGCGGATACTAACTTCAAGCAATTCAATGCGATTCAGCACAAGAAAAGGATGTTTGGCACTTAGCACGAAATGCCCACACCTATTGCAACCAACATCGTTAAGTGTGGACTTCACCAAGCAGCAGGATTTCCACTTGCAGTTCAGTGTAGTGAGTTGATGGTTGAGTGCGCTAGAAGATACAATCCACAGACAAGATCCATTAAAGCATCTAACGGGATCACTTTAGCATACTCCACAGAAGATTTAGTCAGAGAAGTGTTTGGTATTCCTCGTCGTCACAAAATGTTGAATAGGACCCAAGAGGAATCGCAAACCATGCTCGATCAGGCCAAAGAATCTTGTATGGATATAGTTAATTCCAATTGGATTAAGGAACCGAAGAGGCATCGTTCTAAGCTGCCCAAGAGATTAATTTGCACAGATTTTAAAGAAGAATACAGTGACATGATCCACATGCTGAACAGGATTATGGGTACTTCTCAGGGAGCTTTCTTCGAAGTATGGATGTTTTCATACGTAGAGGAGGTCATATTAGGAATGGAAACAATAAATTGGGCCAAATTAATAAGTGACAACATTGATTTCCAGTTAAGAAACTTGGAGAAAACCAAGACCTTCTATATGAGTTCCTACATAGTATACATCCTGGCCCGATTTACCAAGTATAAAGGATTGATTTGCAAAGGGGAAGTTGGACTCCGAAATAACCAGTTCAAAGCACACGATTGTTACCCACAGCTATAGTTGCATTATAAGGACAATCACAAGATAACCAACGATGCCTTCCTCATGTATATCACTCGATTGCTTCAAGGAGGAATCCAAAAGAGGTTATCTAAAGAGGCTATGGTGTTGCTTGATAAATTTGGATCTTGGTTCATCCAATTTCCGACTTTTACATACATAAGAGTTCATGGATTCCCAGATGCTCCGTATAAACTCCCTCGGTATCCAACGGACAAGATTATTATGCTTGAAGTTGCAAGGCAGTTGGCGTATGTGGATTCCATTCAAGGGAAATTGAACAAACAAGGAGTGGATTTTCTTGTTGCAATTGGGAAAATGCTAGAAGTCTGCCCCCTCATTCCAATCAGCCAAGGCAGCGAAGTTAGAGTTACAATTTTATAAGTTTAGCACTTATAAACTGAGGTCTGATTATGATCCATATTTGAGAGTTCACGGGAAGAAGTCCCTTCATGTTATGCAGATTGAAGACTATTGGTCTAACTTGGTAGACGAATATGGAGTCAGGAAGAAGATGTGGTCTAGAATTCCAGTAGGCATTGTGAAAAAGTGTGACTTATTCCTTGTTCCTGACCAGGTAAAAGACAATGGAGAGTACATGCATCCTCAATTTGAACAGGAAAAGAACAAGCCCATCTTGTTGCCCAACTGGACACAACCTGAGTTGACTGATTTGAATGTGTTGATGAAGGATATTATAGCTTATTCTAGGGAATGGGTGGATAATTAGATCAGCAGATTAAGAAAAGAAGGAATCTCCCTTACCTATGCCACGTTGAGCAATGAAGAAAGTCAGGGAGAAGTAGTTGGAGAAGGCCCTGATGAACTTCCAAGTCCAAGCAAAAGGAAGGCAATGATTGAAGATCTTCAAACAAAGGAAAAAGAAGCAGCTAGGAAAGAGTTGGATAGCTTTCAGAAACAAGAAGGTAGATGGGAAAATACTTTCACACAATGCCTTGAAACCTTGGACATAATGGGAGTGCAGCTGGATTCTATGCCAAACATATCAATGGAGGAGCTCGATTTGGTGTTAACAAAATTTCTTGCATTTGCAGCCAGGGAGCAGGCCAAGGGGAATTGCATTTTGGATTCCCATTTGCTCGAGTAATTTGCAAGGAGTCATTATTTTCCACATTCCAAGTGGCTCGTCCTACTTGTGCCGTGTGTCCATGAAGTTAGTTATGCTTTTAGGGTTAGGGTTTCTTGAAATAATCTTGGCCATTGATCTCAAATCAATCTGGGCCGTTGCTTTGTAATTGGGGTGCCTATATAAACCCCACTCATTTCATTCATTCAGGGAGACTTGTGAAATTGTTGCTACTAGTGCTATTCAAATAATGATTTGATTCATAGTTGATCATTTGTTATTTTGAGAGCTTGCATGGTTTCATATTTCTTCAATAAAGTAAATTAGTTTCAACATTTTTTAGATGAATGTAAGATTGATAGTGTTGAAAATAGTGAAATTAGTTCATACCTTTTTCAATTGAATGATTTTCAATTTGATGTGCAAGGTTAGTCTGAACTTTGAAATTGTTTAACTTGAATTCTATTACCTATATGCATTGTTCGAATTGATGGTGGTATTGTGTAATAGGACATCATTCGTAAAACCCATTGAAGATTGCACCGTCTTTGTCTAGTTGTAGTCATCGTACTTGGCAAAGCAAAGATTGGTTTAAATTTCACTATCCAACATTTGTCTCTTAAGTTCATAGGAGTAGTTTAGCATAAATCTAGTTTCTAAACCCTCATCCCTTTTCCTTTTATTTTGTCTCAAAATCGGAAATCCCAAAAAATACAAGAGCATTCAACATCAAACCAATCTAAATCCCTACCTTTGAGTAATTTGTTGTCCAAGGTCCCTTTGTGATACCAGCATATCACATCATCCATTGAGCTTGTCCATCCCCCCAACTTACGAAACATTGGAATTACCGTATGACCTTTCTAGCAATCTTAGCATACGAGGTAGTTTTTCAAGAGAGGATAGAGCGTCTTTGGACTCTTTATTCTAGAGTGTTCGGTGTGTCATAAAACACGCATCAACAGAATCTTTTCAAACTTTGTTCAAAAAAGGAATCGATGATATACAATCATCTTAGTAGACATAAATTAAGACAAAGTTATAATGGTGTTAATGGTGTTGCATGAGTTTTTACTAACATTGTTCCAGTCACATTCAACCTTGTAAATATTCATATGACACATTTACAATTTCTGGGGTTACCTACTGGATACCTGTTGATCAAGTAACTTTTGACATTATGCTTAGGCAAGATGAATGTTGGCAAGGTGGTTAGAGACAACTTACTGTGAACACATCAGTATTACTTATTGCCAGATGTTGCTCAGCTTTATTGACATGTTGACAGATAATATATACATCCAACAATGTTTCAAATTTTAAATATCACACTTCTAAAAATTTGCACATACACTCATTTATTTTGAACTTTTCACATTGTTATATGGGCATGTTCATAATGTTTCATATGCCTATGGGAAATACCCGTAGCCATATATGTATCTGTCTCCTGATAATTTAGCATTATTTTATTATGTACAAACTACATTTTGTTTGCTTGCTAGTACTCAGAATAACAGATCAACTGAATAAATAAATACATATGGTACATAGTGATACATACTACTTTCTTTGGTCAGGAAAGTGTTTCATACGAATACTAGAAGACTACAAAGTACTGTTTGCATCCTTACATGTTTTCAGTCTGGACTAGCAAACTGCACCATATTCATCTTACCTTGTTTGAATAATGAATAAAACACATCATATCAAGACAATTTACTTTAAAAAAAAAAATACAAGACCGCAAAGTGCTATTTTGGTGCTTGGATGTTTTAGAATGAAGAACAAAATAACCTAATTTTCTTCTCATTTCTAGCTAATGGGCTCGAGTTACCTATTCTACAATGTTGGTCAATACAACATGGATATTATGATTCTTGGATCTTTCAAGTTACATTGTGCGTAGAACAAGCAATAGTGTTGTGATTTTAGAAAATGGAAACAAATATATGCCTATTTTCAACCTGGTTTGAATTATTATATTTATTTTGGTTTCAAAATCAAGCTAATGCTTTTCTTCTTGTTGCAGAGAGGTTATCATGGGGTAATAGTGTTGGGCTTTTAGCACGTGGTGACAGGGGTTCCTTTAATAGACAAGAGGTTGATAGTAGGTCCTTTGGGAAAAAGAGGGATTCCTCAACTTCAAACAGTAATCATTTATTGCAAGATCGGCTTCAGATCAGTGTAGACACCTTGGAAAACTCACGTGGATCCAAGGTATGTCTTTTTTCATTTTCTTGTTACAAATCATTTTATATATGCCTTGAATTACTGGAATTTTAGCATATGTCTTACTTTAATATCTTTGTAGTCTTTTTTGTGCATGTTTTTGTCTCGTCTCTGAAATTGAATGGCCTTTTAGCTTAAAGTGGCTTAAATATGAAGGCAAATTGCTTGAAAGTGACATGTAATGTTATTTTTATGGTTATTGGCATTTCCTATATTTTAGATATCTCGCCTGGATGAAAAGAGAGGAAGACTTTTTGATATTCCAACAGCTTTAGATGATTTCCATATGCCTATGCAGCCACCCAAGCAAACTTCAAATTGTTCAACTCTGCTGCAGTCATCTATGCACAAGCCTGATTATATGGCAGTCAACAAGTTGGAGCGCCCTGTTTCATTGAATATGGCAGCCTATGGTCATTCCCATTTAAGGCAATGTGGAGGCTTTCCTGATATGAATTATTCTAGTGCATCTGGGGACATTACCAGCATGCCATCATCTTTGTCTAGGCCTGCAGCTGATGAAGGCTCCCGAACTGGATTACAAATTTCTGGTTTAGGAAGCCTCATAAACAATGCCCCTAGCTCAGCTGCTGACAGAAGTACAGGTGTGCCAGGAATTTCAGTAGGCAGAACAAAATTCTCATCTCAAACTGCAGGGTCAGACCCCAGCATTCCAAAAAGGTAGATTTCATATATATTGACATTTTAAGTACTAAGTGATAGAATGTCTAATTATGTTAGCTTTGAATGTTTCTTATTTGGTTTCCTGATGGAGAATTTGAGTTGATGAGTATGGAGGGATTAATTGTTTCTTTTTGTCCATCTATCCAGCCATCAGGTTGCTGCATCTACGAGTCGTCAGTTGACTGTATTTTATGGTGGACAAGCCCATGTTTTTGATGATGTACCACCTAGTAAGGTGAGTAAGCCAATTCTGTAAAATTGTACTCGTGAAAAGTTGGCATCTGATCTTTTGTGCTGTATTTGTGCCAGGGCATGTAGAAGTAAGTTTGTATATTCCGAAACTTTATTGTCATTGTTTTTAGCCCATCTATTGGCAATTCAGTCATTCAAATATAGCCAATTCTATATGACAGGGAATGAAGTTGAAATTGGTTGTCCACTTGGTGTAGATGTATTTTTCTTCTAGTGAATGTAACAAGCAGATTTCTCTTCTGCCAGTCTTTCGTCAGTATGGTTTTTCCATTTTCACTAGTGTGGTCTTTGTGTTGGCAGTTTTGCATGGCATACATTTTATGTTAATTTGGTTGTGGATGGACTGTACCCTCGTTGAAAAGCTTCAATCTTTATTACACTATCTGTTCAGCTGCTAAATTATGATATAACATAGAAAATTGTTATCTATCCACACAAAAAGACATATTTCATTGTTGTCTGGTTTCTAATTTTTTGCTTCAGATTTTCCATTTCTTGCAGTTTGTTTCTAAAATTTCAGTTCTTCGGGTATCTGATTGGGAATCTTAGTTCTTTGATTCAGATTTTACATTTAACATTCAGTGCATCTCTGCAGCACACTTACCTATGCATCTAGCAGGCTTGAACTACTTCTTGAACTGGGATGGGGCTTCTCTTGTTGGCAAAGGGGACATGAGTTAGTTACAATCAATGGGAATGCGGTCTGGTTCAAGCTGCATCTGTACAACATTGTTTTAATTTCCTTTCCTTGATTTCCAGTAACAATTTTGTTTTTCTTCATCTATAAAATCAGGCAGATGCCATCATGGCCCTAGCTGGATCAAATGGTCGGTCATGGTCGACTACTTATACTCCCTGGCGCAAGTCATCTGAGTGCAATGGTTTGGTTCCAGGATCAGAAAGACAAAAGAATGAGGAGGAAATAAGGAGCGGGAGAAGGGGCCTATGATGATTGAACACTTAGGGTTGACAGCAACAATAAAATGGTGGGCTTAGTTTGTTAATATTTTCTCTGTTTAAGCTCCTATTGATTATAGTGCTTTGGCATATCTGAATGAGGGAATTTGCATGCAGGCTGTCTTCCAAAAATGGGAATAACTGTTAATCTTAGGGGTGCACGGCATACGATGTGCAATGTACACATGGTAATCTTTAACAGAGTTAACTGCTATAAAAACAGAGTAAAACAGATTTTAGCACCTAATCTGTGGGGAAATAGGCTTCATCGTGGAGTAATTTTTAGCTTTATTCAACTTATATGGGAAGGGAGTGAAACAAGGCTGTAATGCTAAATTTATGTCAGAAAGGCCTTAAGTGGAATGATTTTTTAGAATGTATAGAGCGTTGCTTTAAATGACTGTTTCCACAAATTCCATGATGTTGGATTTGAATAGAAGAATTGTTGATCATCTGTGAAGTAATGTCAATGCTTTATGGTTTTGGCCATTCCTATTCTATATTTATTATTTTGCTATCAATAAGCTGCCCATGTGATGTATGCAAGGAAAGCTTGAAAAATGTTAAGATTGATGGCTTCTACCAGGGATATTTTTTTCAAGTTTTCTGTTGGTTTATTCACATTCCATATCTATTGTGCATCCTAATTTGCAGGCCTATTAGTAATTAAATTGATGTTTTTGTAGGTTGGTCCGTTTGAGGAGAAGTATGACGTATTCCTTAGTTTTTTGGAGTTTTAAAAAAGTGGTTATGATTTATTTTTGACTTATTTCTGCAGTTAAGAGGCAGAAAATACAAAGCATTAGTAGACCAAAGATTTTGAGATTAGGGTTAGGGTTAGGGCATTTTAAATTTTCTCTTAAAGTTTTACTTTGAATAGATTTATTTTAGAATTAAAATTTTAAAGAATGATGAGGCTTTTTTATTTTGATTTGTACCCCTGTGACTGCATGGCCTACTATTTTAAGATCAGCTCTTTGTTTTTTACACTCTCTTAGGTGAAAGTAAAATAGTTTTTTGAGAAAAACTTTTTTACGAATGATTGGCTCTTTATGTACTATGTTTATTTTGCTTTATCTCAGCATGCTACATTTGGCATGAAATAACAAATCAGTTTCTTTTTTTTCCTATTTTTATTGGAAGTGTATCATATTTTATTTTTTCTTACCTGAGTTTTTGTATAGTATTTTTCTGTTCTAATCCCAGGTAATTGAATTCCATTTACACTTATGCAACACTGTGCCAATGATCTTTATGTGATCATAAGTGCAAATTTATAGTTGAAGTGCATTTTGGCACAGGAAATTTGTCAAGCTTTTAAGTTGTGAATTTTGACAGAAATACGATGAAATGCTATCATGCTGCTTTTAACTTCTATACAATGTAACTGGAATCATACTAACAGCTCAATATAATTCAAGAGGAGATTGAAAAATGGCTGTGCATGGTATATGTACATTTGTGAAAAAATTTCAATTGCCTCGATTGGACATCAACAGCATTTATTATATGCAATTTTAATTTAGTAGGTGCAGTCTAAATCCTTTTGGATGGAGAAAAATGAATAATCTGAAGGTACACAAAATTCTAGGAAGACAAGCAAATAAATTGGAGTGAAAACCTATCAAATGGTGAATGATGACAGGTGAATGAGCTTGAAAATCTGTCGAGCTATCATCCAAATAAAAATTGACGAGTAGACCCTTTAAAGATTGTGATAAGATAACATGTTACTAGTGTTTCCAGTAAGGTTCAGAGATCAATAATGTATCTGATGGCAGGGAAAGTGTCTTAAACCATTTTTCAATATCAAAACCATTTTTCAATATCAAATGTATGGAACAAGTGATCTTCAAAACTGTTTAAAGGACTATCATCAAGTTACTTCAAATTTTCAGAATTCAACTGAAATGTGTGTGATTCTGAAATAGGTGGTCAAGCCAGAATACTATATCCTCTTAAGGAAGAGGTAACGTGCCTATGATTGTTTGCATAAGGAAGCTGTAATCCTGGTAAGATAACTTGTGCCACTGAGTGCATTGTCAACCTCACACATTAATAATTTGAAGTATAGATATCTCTAGTTCTTGTTCATGATATAATTGCTATATTTTTAGGGGATTCTAGAGGTCTTTTTGTTATTGATTATGTTTAAAATGCCATGTTTCGTTGTATTATTCTTCTTCATCCCTGTGTTGAATTAGGATATTTTATTCATCCCTTTTTATATCAAATTTCTAATATTTGGGTTGCACTAGATGTGTATGGGAATGCATATTGTTTATAATTTCTGTTGTTTAATAGCAAGAAGAATTTGGGAACACATTTGTTTAATTATTTCCGTTTCTTTAAAAAAGCTAGAAAAACTCCTCTAGATGTCTATCAAAATCAGTGGTGGTTGCTTCACTTCTATATCTGTGTATTATTATGAGGTCATTCCTAAGGAATGCTTTCAGTTGGTTTAGCATCTGTTTTACTCATTCATAAACTAATCTGTTTGTAATCAGAGAAATGCATGTGTTGAGCAGAAATGTTACAAACATATAGCCTATTCCTAGAAAAGACAAGAAAGCTAATATCATAACGTGTGCCTCAAGAGCTGCTCTCCATTTCTGTGGAAACTCTGAATTTAACACTTCCCTACGCTTGGGCTGAAGGATATTCATGAAAAGTAGTCAATCGATTATGTGAATTAAGAATCTGCAACACTCCATTATTGACAAGGGCAGGTCCTCTCTAAGAAAGGGAGCAGTAATTAAATATTTAAATCCAGCTCAAAATCAAGCTCCAAAAGCTCTAAAAGACGAAAACTATTTCATCCACACCCCTCCTTGCAAGAAGCAGTTAAAACAACAACCTTGAGAATCCTAATCTTGACAGAAAATCCTGGCTGTAGCAAGGTCAAGCCCAACTTTTTGTTTTGAAAGGAAAGTAAACACCAAATAGATTGTCGCCCCTTCTACTCATTCATTTTAGGAACCCTTACCTCCACCTTCTGCCCAAACATGGTCCTGTAGCAAAAGTGTGCTTTGGTAAGTTAAGAATGATTCTTTGTTACAGAACTGTCGAAGGCCATCCTTCTACATTTCCATTATCTGTAAGTAGGTCTTATCCCTTGAAGCAAATTTGTTTGCTTTTCAAAACTTTTGGGCTTGCTTTATATCACACCAAGTGTACTACTATGGAAGTTTGCAGTTATTCAGAAACCTCATAGAAAATGTTTTTTTTTCTGGTTGACCTTTTACTAGCAAATATAGGTAGTAGGCCGATATGACGTTTGAAGAATGAAATGTTCAAATAGTTCTTGATCCCAGGTCTTTCTTGTCTCATGTTATCCCAAATTTGTCTTTGGAGGACATTTTAAAATTGGAGTGACTTTAAAAGAGTAAATATCTTTGCATTATAGCCTATATACATGTTTGGATATATTGGAAATCTAGGACTTTTTTTGTTGGAATAAACATTTCTACAGAACATCATGTTCCTCTATTTCTATTACCCACTTTTAAGAAGGGGCAGCTCCTTGTGCCCTTGTGTTAGGGATTTTCAATCCTCTTAACCCTACATTCATGTAAGAACATACCAAACAAGCGTAGGGTTCCCTTTTGCCCCCACTTTGGTTACTCCTGAGAACATTTTCCAGCATTCTTAACTCTTTTAAGAGGGAAAAAGGATGAGTACACCAATCTTACTAGTAAAAAATTATCAACAATTGTATTACTCATGACACAATTAAGAGATCGAGTTACTTTTAGAGTTTTAATTAAATTAAACTGTTACCCATTGCCATTAATTATTCTAAAGGGTTGAATACCTATAGGGGGTTTGCAAGTGTTGGAGGTTATTTTTTAAAAGCTTCTATTTGTTATTCAATTAGTTTGGAGGATTCTCTTTGAGTAGGATTCAATTATGTGTGATTCAATAATAGTTGACTACTATTTTAATAACCTCCTACTCCTAACACATCTAAGTAGTGAGTTGTGTTGTCAATGGGTTGCTATGTTAAATTCAAGTGTTTAAACATTGATTCATCAAAATGAACACTAAGCAATTGTTTACCTCTAAATAAATGGAATTGTCTAACTTGCCCTACATTTTAGTTGCCTCTAATATAAATAAACAAGAGTGTATGTTATATTGACACAAAGTGAGGGGCTAAAGGTTAACCTTGCTAGAAAGATCTTAGTATGATAATTATGAAAACAGTCCCTTCATTCTAAGCCTTGCAAAGATTGGTACAAAAGTGAGCTTAATGATGTATGAAAAAGAGTTTAAAGTCTAATCAATTGAACACATCATAATGGAATTGAAGGTATCTTGTTAAAGGCCTTGAGTGGTTACAATGTTAATTATCTAGAGAACTAGAATTCTAATACTTGTAGTTTGATTTCTTACAATAGTTCAATATGAAACATTAAGAATTATATGAGGGAACCATCATTTAACCATTTCCCTTTCTAAACTTGTAGGGAAGTAGACTCATATTTATATTTCTTGTAGATTCCTCGAATATTTTTCAAAAGTATAGCTTATCACATGCCACTATCTGATGGAATTCCATTGCAAGTTTATCTAGTCCTAGAATTTTCTTATTTATGATGTTTTTAATGTACAATCCCTAGAGAGAAACCCTTTCAAAAGTTTTGAATTTTCTATAGACAACCTATTTGACAAGCTTTCTATAAGAACATTGATTAAAGTATTCAATTCTATTGAGGTGAACATCACTTGAAAATGATCATGGGAAATATGATGGTTTTGCATCTCACTAACCTTACAAAGTTTTTGATGAGCTCTTAAATGATCAAAGATTCTTTCAACTTTTTCTTTAAGCATTGGAATTGGAATTTGTAAGGTGTCTCCTTAAATTGTTCAAAGCACATGCTTATTAATTTTGGCACCTTTTCTTGTATAATGTTCAAGCACAAATTTATGATTCTAACCCAATGGCCAATTTTTGATATAGTTAATTAAAATTATTTATTACCACCAATTTTCTAGATTTTGAAGTTAGTTGTAATTAGTTTTTTACCATGTGTTGGCATGAAATCAACAAATAAAACAATAATGTATCCTATCATATAGCATCCATAACAAGATTAGAAACTCTTATAATGAAAATGTTATAATATATATTCTTCATGCCTAGGTGCCATGATCATTGTACACCTATAACTAATTTGTGCAACACACATCTTGTATATGTTCTCTTTTCTTTTTGCTTTGATTTTGTGTATTTATGGTGAAATTTGGACTAAAATTAAGTAAAACATGCAAAATAATCACTCAATCCAAACAACATACACCTTCAATTAAAGCATAAATGGAAACAAAAACCATAAATAATGCAAAACTCAAACAATGATTATACCCTCCATTGTTGTATGAGATTGTTCCAGTAATTGATAGATGGTTGTAATGATTGTTAGTGGAGGTTTTCATTTTCCTAATGGGTATTTATTTTCCTTTTATCTAAGATTTTTCATACACTTAATTAATCTTGCTCATGTTAATAAAGCGAGTATAAATGTGAGTAGTGTGAAATGTCAACATATTGTGAGAGTTACATTTACTATCTTGGATACCTTTGGTGTCCTCTCCCTATTGGTTATATTTGTCACCTCCCCCTTCTCACCTAGTCTATATACGCTCCCCTAGCCTATTTTAGATGACTTTTGTATAACTTTTGCATCTTATAGCTTCATGCTATTATGTTTTTTTTAATGATATTTCAATTCATGAACTTTGCATTACTCTCTTGAAGATTAACTTTGTAATGCTATTTTAGTTTCTTTAATTATATGTATTTATAGTTTTGTAGTTTCTATTTCTCATACTAGATCTTGGGTTATGTTTCCTTTTGCAGATTCTAAAATGGTATCAAAGAATTTGGTATAGGAATAGATATTTGGTTTCAATATTTGGAAGATTCAGGGAGTGGAGAGCTAATTAGCTTGCTTGTAGGTTTCCTTAAATTCTAGTATGTTATATTTTCGGATGATCGGAGAATAAAAAAAATTTAATGATTTTTTTAACCTCTTGGGTTATGCATTTTTTTATTATATAAATTTGTGTGTTTGCACCATTTTGGTAATCATGGTAGTGATTTTAACTATCGTATAGCATTTGTAGGGCTCAATAAAGTTAGATTAGGCTTTTATTTTATCAAAATTAGAGATAAATAAATTACTTTGCAAATGAGGGTTTGGATGGTGCATTAGACTTGTTGCTCATTTTTGGGGCATTTTGAGGTTAAAAAGGCCTTTCCATTGCATCAAAAATATCCAAAAACCCTTATTTTCATATAAAATTTGTCAATTTTGATGTAGGACATTTTTGAGGTGATTTTTTTTTTCTTAAAGCAGGCCTACAACCCCCTATGTAGGGTATGCGTTTTTTGAGGCAATTTTTTTTGTAAAATAAAAATATTGACATGGTTTATCTAATTGCT
Source organism: Sequoia sempervirens (assembly GCA_007258455.2). NCBI lineage: Eukaryota > Viridiplantae > Streptophyta > Pinopsida > Cupressales > Cupressaceae > Sequoia > Sequoia sempervirens. The sequence goes on along the minus strand of VDFB02047230.1, from coordinate 321,466,120 downwards.
AGGGTAGTGGCTATCTGTCACCACAACACCATGAAACAACCACTGTAGCGTCACTACTAGTGACAATGAACTAGTTATCACTTGTTGACACATATTTTGGTCACAATCAACTAGATAAAATTCACAATAAATTTTAGCTCTCTTGAAAGAAAATTACATTCTAGGATATAACTTCATAATCCCAAGGTTTCGAATGTCAGGTCTTGACGTATAAGATAACTAAGAAGTTTGTTGTGGATATTATTTAACAAGGGGGCTTTATGTTTTTGGAGTCCAAAGACAATATCAATTTGTGTATGATCTAAATATAATTCAACAAAATTACATCTTCTAAATTATAGATTGAGCATACATCTAAGATGGAGGCAGTTGTATCATTACAAATGCTATGATCAATTCTCAGAATGTAAAGAAAGAAAATAAAAAAAAGAAAGGGGGAGATAAAAGGGATTAGAAACCTAATTCAGGAAGATCACACAAAATATACACATGAATTGCAATTGAATGTCTTAACCAGTTTATACTTCACTAAAATCACTCACAATTATGTATAGACAATGTAAACTTAAAAAAAAATTCAAATCATGGAAGAGATTATGTCATACCCAAAGCAATGGCACAATGTGTGAAATGATTTAGAAGTCAGTTGAGATATTCACAATTACAATTTCATAGATATACTTGAGCAAAATTCACTAGTCTAAGTAAAAGGAAAACATGAAGGAAGTCAGATAATAACAATTCTTTATTATTTGCTCCACAAATATCAACAACTTCCAATGTTAGAAATGGAGGATCAATGGACCTTTTATAAACACAAGTTGCTGGAGTTTGTTACAATTTAATGACTCAAATTTCATCACAAAAATGAATGGCTGAAATTCAAAGATACATGAATATTCTCCATTGGCAACAACAAATTCAGTTAACTGGTTGACAAAAAAATGGTTAGGTGCAAATGTTCCATAAGGAGAATTTGGAGAAAAGTAATCTGTAAAGTGAAGTTGACAAATATTCTGCTAAAAGAATGAAAATACTCATTCGACAACTTACATAGTCTATTTCTCCTCTTCACTACCAGTCTCAATAGTTATTTTTCCATCTTTTACTACTACTCTTCTTCTATAATCACCATATGCCATCAAGGCACTATTCATTTCAGTTGAGTCTTGCTCTTGCATAAATTTCCACTTGCATGAATAAGTTCTGTAAGTGTCCAAGATCTTTGCATAACTCACGTTTCTTGTCTTTGCCTTTCTTTTATACTTATTCATCAGAGTCATTGGTTTCATAGCCTTGGCCATAACTTCATCAATATTTTTGGCCTTATTTTCTAGTGTGTTATTGATGATCTTGAACTTTTCTTGTAATATCTCTTCATCCATAACATCATTTGGATTGAGATTTATGCTTGTTATCTTCTCTATTATTTTGACTTCCTTGAATTTCAAGTCGATGGCTAAGTCTGTCATCTTTGTCATTTCATCAACTATTTATTTTATTAACTATTCTTCCCACTTTAAGCTTTCAATCCATTTTCTTATATGGGATTATTCTATCTATCAAGATATTTTCCTTCAAAAGCACTTGATCATATAAAGCTTCTATAGCTAGCAATCTTGGCAAATCTATCTCATTTTTCTCTAGCCTTTGTTTGCAAATTTTTATTAGCTTGATTGTCTTATTTTGCCATGTAGTTTCTCTAACCTATGCTTTGTAGCATTCTTAAGTATATTTTCTCCTTTCATAATCAATTTCCCCATTCACCCCTCTGTTACTTTATAGATATTCTTCATTTTATCAAGGGAGGATGCTTCCTCTTGAGATATGAGGACAGGAGTAGTAGGGATTTCTTGAGTGGCTTGCAATGGACCTATTAGCTATTTAATATATCCTTGTAACTTTGCTATTTTCCTTTTCAACTCCCGTTTCTTCCTCTTAGCCTTCTCTAACCTAGAAGTAGTTGCATCCACATTGGCTCTCAACTATGATATTTCTTGTTCTCTTGTGGAGTATTTCAAGTTGATGGTGGAGATATGATATTCTTTAGGCCTCATATTCTATTCATCTTTTGAGGATGCATGAGTAGCAATTTGTGCTATCCTGGATCTTGATGCATCTCTAGTTATAGAAGACAAAATTCCAGCCTTTCTCCTAGGCTTAGGTGTTTCAATTGTATTTATCAAACTCTTTAAATCAATTGAAACCACTTCTACATGTGTCTTCTTCTGGGTTCTGATTTCTAGCTAAGAAGGTGTAGCAGGTGTGGATCTTGATTCTTGCAATTTTGGCCTTTTTGGGGACCTGGGATGGTCAAGACTCTTTAGATGTCCTGTTTGATTCATCCCCACATCCATCTATGATTGGATTTCTTCAAGTATTATCTCCTTTTTTGGAGCAACTTCTTCATCTCCTTGCATTGGGTTCACTGTCTCAATTTTCAAAGCAAACTCTTTATTTAGCTTAGTAGGTTCTTCAATTATATTGACTTCTTGATCATTTACTTTAACCTCTTGTTGACTTAAATAATGTCTTTTATTAATTTCCTCAACATATATTGAGGTTATTGAATATCCTTTTGCAATTTCTCAATCATCTTTTGAGTTTCAAATAAGCTTATTTTAGGTTCCTCACTACTGAATTTGACTCCATTTTCTGACAAAATTTCGTCGGTCGTGCGACAAACCTTTGTCGGAAAATCGACGGACTACTGAAATAATTTTCGTCGCCAAATTTTTGTCAAAATTTAGATAAAGAATTAAACGTTGAAATAGCGGCCTAGATTCGTCGGTCGTCGGCATCATAAAATGGCTCTGTTGTTCGTTGGAATATCGACGACAACTCCGTGTATCCACCGACAAATTATAACCAAAACGCAATTGCAATGGATCTTCCGAAGCGTCGAAACAACACCAAAAGTTCGTCGCCATTTCGACGAAATGGGCAAGTAGTTACGACGAAGCTTTTGTCGTAGCTATAGCAACTTCGTTGGACCTTTTCGATGATTCGTCGGTTTCCTTCGTCGAAATTGTGACGAAACAATGCAATTTTTTTTAAAAAATATTCGTTGAAATGTACCATCATGGAGACTCTTGGCAATGACCACCGAAGCCAACCCATCAGCGAGAGATCAATCATTGGCATAGGATAGAAAAATCATTTCGATAGTCCATGTCTTGCCGATGACTTCCATTGGAAAGACAGATCCAATGTCACACCGATCTGATCTCTGTAGGAGTTTTAAATAGACCTACACCATGTCATCACGGAGACTCTTGGCGATGACCACCGAAGCCAACCCATTGGTGAGAGATCAATCATCAGAACAGGATAGAAAACTCACTCCGATAGTCCATGTCTTGCCGATGACTTCCGTCGGCAAGACAGATTCAATGTCACACCGATTTGACCTCTATAGGATTTTTAAATAGACCTGTCATCACGGAGACTCTTGGCGATGACCACCGAAGCTAACCCATCGGTGAGAGATCAATCATCGACACATGATAGAAAACTCACTCTAATAGTCCATGTCTTGCCGATGACTTCCGTCGGAAAGACAAATCCAATGTCACACTGATCTGACCTCTTCAGGAGTTTTAAATAGACCTACACCATGTCATCATGGAGACTCTTGGCGATGACCACCGTAGCCAACCCATCGGTGAGAGATCAATCATCAAAACAGAATAGAGAACTCACTCCGATAGTCCATGTCTTGCCGATGACTTCCATCGGCAAGACAGATCCAATGTCACACCGATCTGACCTCTACAGGAGTTTTAAATAGACCTGTCATCGCAGAGACTATTGGCGATGACCATCGAAGCTAACCCATCGGTGAGAGATCAATCATCGACACAGGATAGAAAACTCACTCCGATAGTCCATGTCTTGCCAATGACTTCCGTCGGCAAGACAAATCCAATGTCACACTGATCTGACCTCTTCAAGAGTTTTAAATAGACCTACACCATGTCATCGCAAAGACTCTTGGCGATGACCACAGTAGCCAACCCATCGGTGAGAGATCAATCATCGACACAGGATAGAAAACTCACTCCCATAGTCCATGTCTTGTCGATGACTTCTGTTGGCGAGACATATCCAATGTCCCACTGATCTGACCTCTTCAGGAGTTTTGAACACTGCTGGTTATCAACAAGACATTATGAGGGTCTCGCTGATTAAACAAGTGTCTAAGAGCAAGTAAACAGATTGAACCTATTAATTTTCTTATTTTGGGGTTCTTTAAATCATAGAATAGATACCATCTTCTTATGTAATGTACTTATATTCAGATTTGAATTCGAGACCAATTGTCATTACACATTCCATTTTACTTGCATAGAGTATTCTATAAGCAATATATTGATAATGCCAAATGATTTATGGTGTTGTACAACTCTACCTATCATCACAGTTCTGCTGTTCCCCCCTAGATAATCCTGCAAAGACAAGTTTACAATACCAAGTCAATAATATGAAAAAGACTTCCATACAAATTAAATGATTATTCTTACAATGGCAATTGTCTAATCACAACAACAATTCCATGAAAGGTTATCCATGCTTCATAAGAGATGACTGATCATACATATAGACTGCAAGATGCATAGAAAAATCATTACACTTGAGAACAACCAAGGGCTAACAAGGGAAGGAGTTAAGAAATGTCTAGATTGAAGAGAAAATGTGTAGGGAAAATGCTAAGCAGTGTCAAGAGAACAAAGCTTGTGTTCAATGGACCTCAATTTTATCATTATACTGCCCATCTAATACCATATTTTAATCTAGGGTTCAACTATCTCAGATCTAAAGAAGCACCTTCAATTAACCATTTAAAGTACTATAAAATAAGGTAAGACTTTTACTTGACAAAGAGTGAGTGTAGGATTAAAGTTCTCGCAATCATCAGGATTTATGGCACACAAATACAACCTGCAACATATGAAGTAATGGATGACTACAAGTTAGTGAAATGGTCCTTAATATGTGTCTAGTTTGCAAATTGATTGGTAGAAAATAAGGCTACAAACAGATCTACATAAAAAATTATGAGGACAAACTACTGTAATCATCAAAATAGATGAAAAGTGCAAAGGAAAGAGCCGAGTTACATCTCTAGAGCCTAAAAAAAACACATGCAAGAAACATTAAAAAAAGAACAAACCAGTTTTTGGATGAATATAAAATGGTGCCTTCAACAAGTGATTCATATGCTTTCACACTTGACAGGACATTAAGAAGATTTTAGTCTTCCTCTGTGAAATTACCTACTTACAGAAAAAAACCAAAAACCAATATTATATACCTCCATGTCTAGCCGAGGGTAGGTATAAGAGAAAACAATTTCCTCAATGCAATGCCGAAAAATATCAATGCTCCCTTATTGCTACACATGCATATACAAGCATTATTCGAGCTCTAAACTATTCAAATATTAAGGATTTAATTAGCTATAAGATGGAAAGTTGTTGTTTAGACATAATCCATCATCTTTTACATATCTTTATTCACTCTTAGAGCTTCAGATAAATTTGTGTAAATGAGACATAAATGTGAATCTTTTATGACAAAGAAAATTATTAAAAGGAGGAGGGAGAGAGAAAAGGGTAGGGGGCAAGAGAATGCTTGAATGTATAGCAAAGTATAACATTTTGATCATTATAACATTGAAACGAATCTTAAGTTTGAAACATTAATATCATTTAGAACATTTATGATCAAGAATGAATGTAATAGAGAAATTTTTGCATATCTGTAGATGGTACAAAATTTCATGGTTATCAACAACAAGATCCAAATATCTGTGTATCTATCTCAATCAAGCCTCTAAACCCTTCAAAGTTGTCAAATTTTCCACTAACCTGTTATGCACAAAAGTCAAATTTTAGAGTTATGTCACCACTAAAAATAGAAGAAACAGAGCTTTGAAACCAAATCCACACACAACACAATGTGGTATTCATACAAATCCATACAAACAAACTAAACTTAGAACATTGGAATGGAAACAACTTCAAATTATGATGCAGAGCATGGATTCGGGTATAAAGAATCATTTTTCTGCCACCATAGTGAAAAGTTAGCACTTTCTTTCATCTTTGCATATTGGTTTGATGCTTCAAACGATGCATTTCTTATATTGAAAAGTGCATTACTTTATTGAGATTCTCTTTGTTTCGAGAATAGTTTAATATTCTCTACTTAATAGGGCCAACCATGTGACGATGGAAGCTCATTTGGCCCCTCCCCCCCCTCACATCACTCTCAATTCCCCATACCTCATATAACATTAATCATTCATTCATCCATTAATAACATATAACATTCATTCATTCATCCATTAATAACATATAACATTCATTCTTTCAATTTTTACATATTATCAAAAATATAGTTGTCATGATATGATTACAATCACTTTTTTGTTTCTTTTTAAAGCTAAAAAAATATGAAGTGGAGTATCATTTTCTAAATCACCTGTCCCCAGTTGTTCTTCCCTCTGCTCATGATCTTAATGTACGCCTAGTCATGTGCTCACGATGTGGACGCTACTGCAAGGGGGGTCTACTGCAATAACAAAGAAATGTTAAATTGATATGTTTTATTATTATTGTTACAAGTATTTCATTAATTAAAAGAACATTAAAGTGGTTCTCTTTACTTGATGGGTCCACATCATGTTCCTGAACTTCTCTTATAGACTCATGGTCAACATGCTGAACACCCTCTAAATCCTGATCTGCAGTTGAAACACGAAAGGTTACACTAATTAATACACCAATTGAAATTAAATGTTTAAAAGAACATTAGAGTGGTCCTCTTTACCTGATGGGGCCACATCATGTTCCTGATCTTCTTTAGCCTGATCATGCTCAACACATTGATCACTCTCTACATGCTCTAAAGTTGAAACATGAAATGTTACATTAATTAATACACCAATTGCAATTAAATATGTTTAAAATAACACTAGAGTGGTCCTCTTTACCTGATGGGGCCACATCATGTTCCTGATCTTCTCTAGCCTGATCATGCTCAACATGTTGATCACACTCTACATGCTCTAAAGTTGAAACACGGAATGTTACATTAATTAATACACCAATTGCAATTAAAGATGTTTAATTGTATTAATCCATATTGCATTTTGTATAGCACATGAATACATCTAGTACCGGGATGCACACCATGACCTTCATCTGCAGGTTGTGCTCCACCCTCACCAGGATGCATTCTAATGTCATGTGTAGTATTATCATTGCTTGTATGTTTAAAACAAATAGGCATGTAATTACTTTATGGTGGAAATCAATATTGAATAGATTGCACAAGTATTCAATTTTAAATAAACTTTATTGAGTTTATTTACTTGCGTGTCAGATGCATTGGAAGATTGTGTTTGCCTAGTCAAGACTCTTAGGCATTTAGCCACGACTCCATAGCCTTGCTGGAAGACAATCTTCAGGACCTCTTCTGTGGGAACTCTGTTGAATTCAGAGCCCTGCATTTTTGCATAAGATCATGAATTTTGCTTCTATGGTGTGATAAAACCAAAACTGTTTGCAATTTATTATTTGGATGCAATATTTCATTTATTGATATGTATAATTTGTGTGACTAATTTCATATAACCACCAGAGCCAAGTTTGTGCTGCCCATGTTTTTCTAGTTTTGCCTTTGTTTCCTTCAATATGTCGGGCAACCTATGAAATGTTTGAAATATGTTAGATTATGTAAAAGGAAAGAGTAATCAGTATATAATTACATTGTTGATAGTATCACATACCTTCCATGGCCCAATGGTGTCTTTCCTTTTTTCTTAGGTGTTTAGCCACGACTCCATAGCCTTGCTGGAAGACAATCTTCAGGTCCTCTTCTGTGGGAACTCTGTTGAATTCAGAGCCCTGCATTTTTGCATAAGATCATGAATTTTGCTTCTATGGTGTGATAAAACCAAAATTGTTTGCAATTTATTATTTGGATGCAATATTTCATTTATTGATACTTATAATTCGTGCACTAATTTCATATAACCACCAGAGCCAAGTTTGTGCTGCCCATGTTTTTCTAGTCTTTCCTTGCTCTCGTTATTTAAAAAAAAGAGTAATCAGTATATAATTACATTGTTGATAGTATCACATACCTTCCTTGGCCCGGTGGTGTCTTTCCTTTTTTCTTTTTAGCCTTCTCCTTTCCATTCGACACCAGGTCCTTCCACTCCCTCTTCGGAATCATGGGGGGACACTCGTACTTTTTATTCTTCTCTAAATGTGACCTATATTGGTCCCTCACATACTTTAGATAGGTACCGACTTTCTTAAGGACTTTGGTTCGGTTGAATGTCTTATCATCGAACAACACAACTAAATGGTTAATGAACTCATCTTTTAAATCTTGATTTTGGGCATTCCACTGTGTACGTATGGTGGTCCCGAAGAGCTCCAATGTAATATCACTTAGATGTTTATAAAAAACATCATTTCCTGCAAAATGATCATGGTATCAATAGTCTAAAAAGAGTGATCAATAAGTAAATTTCAATTGGATTATATATAATAATAATTAAAATATTTTAAAGTACCTGGGACCTTCTCTATCTTTATGGGAACGAAATCCTCGGTCACCACAAATGTGACTGGCAATGTTCCTGTACTAGTAATATGGGAAGATCCAAGAAATACTGCTAAAACATCATCAGTACTAGTGACCTTTGCATCCCCAGGTACATGTCCTGACACATGTTCTGGCATGTGTTCGCTGCTAGAGGGTGCAGTAACGGATGCCTGCATGGTATGTGTTGCTGACATTTCAGACGACAATATAGGCATAAATGATGTTAGATGATGTGATGTATGCACATGAAGATCATGATGGACACTTGTACTAACCCCTACTCCTCGGGCAACACTTGCAGTACCCTGATCATGGCTAGGAGCATCATGAGGACACAAAAAATCCTATAAAAATAACACATATTTTAGTTCATGACATAAAAGAGTACAAAATATAAAACCATGAATGAACTTATGTTATAATTAAAGACCTCATGAAAACTTACTTTCAAGTTTTGTGCTCTCTTAGTCAATATTTTAACCCTCTATCTTATCTCATCTATTTGAGGCACTATGAATAACAAATTAAGGATTTCTTGATTGCATTTTTTGTGGGCCTTCCTTATCATATCGAGAGGGTTTGCTGAATAAGCGATGCCATCATCACATAATATTGATTGCACCTCCCTATGGATGCTCTCGTCTACTGCTGGTGCCTTTCCCTGATTAGTCGACTGCAACAAGAATATTAGAAACATTATCGAAATTAACCCAATAAACTTATGAAAAAAACATAATAATAAATTTTTTTGCTCGTATCTAATTTGTACAATTACAATGAGGTAAACCTGTCGGGTAGAAGCGCCTGAAGATGCATCGCGATCTGTGCTTTGGACCGGAAACTTCCTCGTACGATCAATGTCCCACTGTGACAAAAATCAAATATAAAAAAAATTACTGAAATGAAACCATTAGACTTACGAAAAAAAAACATAAGAATAAAATGGTTTATTGGAGTCATTAATTGGAGGTTGGGTAAAATGGTACATAGTACTTACCACCCCTTTAGTAACTGTGTTTGTAACTAAGCGATTCAAATTGTAATCGATTAGCAACTCTTCCCCTGCAGTTATTGATTTTATTGCACATACGAATACACAGTTTCCCTCGTGCACCTCAAATATGCAATTGAGTTGCTTATTTGTTGACCCAGGTCGTGTACTATTTATAAACCCTACAATATTCCCTGATGCTTTTGGCCTTCCGTCAATCTACATAGCCACTCCTTTATTTTGATCCTTATCTTTTAGCTGCATATAATTTGCTGACAGTGCATACCTACACATACTTTGTGTATATCGAACCAACTGCATCCATCTTTGTAACTGTAATAGGGTCCTACATACTCCATCAATTCAGTAACTTTGTCGTAACAGACCTTTATGCCATCCATGCAAAATAGGCCCAAACCATGTAATGACGATGGTGCTATGTGATATATCCTCTCGTTGACACAAAAATTAGTGTTTATTCAAAGAAGTTCCTTGGGTACCCATTGTTTCCGTAGATGTTTGTACCTCAAGGGCACCTCGACGTCGCCTATGCTCTCATCATCATAAGAACATGACCCCTCTTCAAGAAGAAAAAATTCCATGCGTTGACAAAATTTTCTTCTAATCTTTTAACCTCTAGTTGATCTCCCTCTTTTAGACCTACTACATGTCTTGCTTTTCTCTTCTCTTCCTGAATTTCCCTCGCTCGAGGAAGACAGATCTGACAAATACCTATTTGGTGGTACCTGCACTCATAAGGATGTTGGATGAAGTTCTTTCATGGTGATGTGATCCCAATGTGACATTATGATTAATCTATCATTTCATCGCTAGAATTTCACAGGTTATAAGGTAATCAAGTCTTGATAGATTGCAAGTTATTGTTACTACCGTCCAAATGTGTCCATCACAAATCAAATCTACTTAACGTTTTAACTCCCAAACTTTGTAACAAGTGTTAAATGTGACTATGGTCCACCAATTACACAACCAAGGCCTCAAATGTATTCTCTAATTGTAATCAAAGAACTTTTTCTCTTCATTCAAGTAAATAAATTTGAAGGGAAACACCACCAAGTGCTTTATTGGACACCTACATGACTAAAAATAGCAGCAAATTTACATTTAATTTACATATGTCTAAGTGGTTAATGGGGAGGGAGTGTGTACTACACTTAGTTAAGTTATGTAGAGCAAGAGGATTTCACAATTCAACTTATTAGAACATATTTCACAACAATGGGTTTCAACTCATTCACCCATTCTACAAGGCAACTTTCTTGACAATTTCCTTGATTTCAAGATACCAAAATAGAGTTAAGGCACAAAAATCCTTGTAGACTCAGAAAAACACATTCAATAATAGAAAATGACTGATTCAAAACTATTTCCCAACTTTGACAGCTCAAAAATGTGAACTACTAAAAGTAGATTGTTTAAATCAACATTTAGGCCTATTTAGACCCCTTCAACAAGCAAATTTACATTTTCCAATCCATTTATCTTTGTTATGACTTCAGACAAGTATAAATAGGTCTGCACAACCATTAGGAACCTTCACCCAACCTTTTTTCATGTTATTTTAACAAACCCTAGCTTTAAACCACCATTTTCATGCAAAATTCACACAAAATCACTCTTTTCTAGCCTAGGGCCTCCTTGAAACCTTATCAAACATTTACATACACCCATGTAACTTTGGAATCTCAAATAACATGTTAAAATAGACCTAAAAACCAATTTTCAAGAGTTTTCAATGGTGGAAACTTAAGATATGAATTTTTCTTCAAAATTGGAACCTTAATTTCTAAACAGGGCTGCTGGGAAGATTCGACCATTAGACCACTTAAACGACCTTTTAAAAATTTATGGTAAGAACAAAAAACTTTATAAATTGAATTATCTTTCCATCCATATAAGTTGAAGGGCCGTACTAAACAGTACAAGTCCGTACAACTCTCTGGAACAACATATTTCATTGAAAAACACAAAAAAAATGGAACTTTCATTTGCTTCCTTTCACCAAAATCTTCAACTAACCCTTGAATTCGACCATACACATTGTTTATGAGCCTTGAAAATCAAAACCAACCTTCTAACTACTTGACTCCACCATTTGCACTTTTTTGCATTTTTACAATATAACAACTTTTTACAAAATATGCAATTTTTGCATTTTTTACTCCAAAGACCCTCCAAACAATTCAAATGCTATTAGATAGTCCCAATGGACCCTAAAACATCTAAATCCCTTGACTCTTATTACAAATTTGACAATTGAATCTTCATGTGCCACTTAACAACATTTGACAGTTTTTTGCAAATTAGACAAAATGACTACATAACTTATCCAAATACATATCAAATGACTCAAATACATTAAGATGGTCTTGAAAGACCTTATTGAAAGAACCCTATGCATTATTTAAACATTCTTTTACATATTGGCCTCACAGAGGCTTGAATGCAACAAGGTGCTCCTGCACCATTAAGTCATCATAAGTTTATGCTTTGACAATAATTTTTTTTAAGTCATCTTAAATCTTCCTATGTCTAATTTATAGGAGACTTTTGGTATGTTTTAAGGTAGGATGAGTGGTTGCATCAATGTTCTAGTTCTCTACGACAAGGTTTCAACATCTTCAAATAGTGAAAGTTAGTGCTTATAGTCATTTGAAACAACAACATTTTGATTATGTCTAATGGTAGGTTGATAACTTAAAATATCTCTACTTCAAAACAAAATTATCTCTAACAACTCTAAGAGCTATAATGGGATGGCCACCATCATAGGAAAGATTCTTCATTCTCACTTTTAGGTGTTAAAATTTAACAATACCTTGATTGATGAAAGAGCCCAAAGAGCCTTTCTCCATGGTATCCAAGTACACATAGTAGCGGTCTTCTCTTATACGGTTGGACATGATTTAAAGAACTTACCTAGGAATTATTCATTTAACCTAAGGTTTTCTCATAATGCTATCATTGGAAAAGTATGATCAAATTCTTCTATTATGAAGAATTGGTCTATGTGCCTCTAGTAATAACTATAAATGTTTGTAAGGATAAAATGACTAATTGCATCAGGTAGGAGAGAATCAACTTTGAGTTCTTCAAAGATTATATTCCTCTATTCATAATTTTTAAGGGTTGTGTGTGGAGGAGGTTATCACTACCAAAAAGGGAGGAGACCTTTCCTTACATATGTTTGTGGTGGAGGTATTAAAGAAGAATTGTATGCCTCTATTTCCATTCATTAGATCTTTCTTAGCCTAACATATACTTGGGCTAAGTCTATAATTGCTTCAGACTCATGCGATGAAGGCTATGTGTGATGAAATCCTAGACCTCAACCAAGATGTGGGTAGATTATGGGAGTTTTGCCAAGACCTGAGGCTAGTCGATAAAAATGTGAAATACTAAGCTATTTTATTTTTTTTGTCTTATACCATTTTACGATAATGGGGGTGCCAATGTACGAGAAGATCTTTGGAAACTAGGCATGAAAATTGTAGGTTAAAGAGAATGGGGGTGCCAAACTTACAGTACTCATTGTCCCTTGGTCGTTGATTTTCTCTAAGTTCCCTCAACCTCGTCCTCGGCGCTGGTATTGACCTTGTTTTCACTCCTCCAAGCTCTTCCTCGGCGCTGATATTGACCTTGTTTTGACTCCTCCAAACTCTTCGTCGGCGCTAGTATTGACCTTGTTTTAACTCCAAACTCTTCCTCGACACTGGCATTGACCTTGTTTTCACTACTCCAAACTCTTCCTCGGCACTAGTATTGACCTTTCACTTCTCCAATTTGACGAGCTACAATCTGGTTTCATTAGGTTTTAGAGTATGTTAATTAAATTGAAAATTATGGTGCCATTTAGCTAGGTTTTAATATTCTACAATATAGTTAATATATATTAGCTATATTTTATATAATAAATAATATAATTATTCAACTTATTATAATTATATATTATATTCTTTGACAAAATTATTAAATACACATAAAATTATTATAATTAATAATTAATAATAAGTATATTTTTATATAATACAAAATATAATTAATATAATATATATTTAATATAACAGTAATATATATTAATATAATATTAATATGAGAGAGAGAAACTAAATTTTGATTGGTTGTTTCATGTCAACAATCCAAGGATGGCATGTGTCCTTGGGGAGTTATGCTCAAGGTAGCATGCCATTTGATTAAAGATATGATAATTCTCCTTTAAGACCTCTTCAATGTACCCATTGCACACTTAAGGAGACAAAGATAAATATAGGGAAGAAAATAGAAAGGGAGACAAGGAGATAGAGAGAGGTAGAGAGATAAAGAGATAAGGATGAATAGATAGAGATATAGGGAGGGTGATTGATATATCTCTCCCTATCGCTCTTTATCTCTCTATATCTCCCACTATCTATGCAACTCCCTCTTCCCCCCTCTATCTATTGAGCTATCTCTCCCTCTCCCCCCTTTCTCTCTCATTCACTCCATCTCTCCCTCCATCTCTCCTACTCTATATCTCTTTTTATCTCCCTCTCACTCCTCTCTCTATCTCTTTCTATCCATATCTTTCTCTACCTCTATCATGATCTCTCTATCTCTTTCACTATCCCCCTCTATCTCTCTATATCATCCCCTTTCTATGTCTCTCCATATCCCTCTATATATATTTAGCTATCTCTTCCTCTCTCCCCTATCTTCTTCTCTCTCTCCCTTTCTACATATCGCTCTCCCTCTCCCCCTCTTCTTTCTCTCCATCTTCTACCTATCTATCTCCCTCTCTTCTCTCTTTTCCTCTTCAACCTATCTCTCCCTCTCTCCCCCTCTTATGTATCTCTCCTCCTCTACCTATATATCCCTTTCTCTCCCTCCCCCTCTATATCTCCCCCTCTCTATCTCTCACCATCTCTCCCTCCCTATCCCCCCTATCCATCAACTCTCTATCTCCACCTCTCTTCCTTTCTCTTCCCATATATCTCCATCTCTCTTTCTCTTCCCATATATCTCTATCTCTCTCTCTCTCTTTCTCTCCCCACCTATCTCTATCTCCCCATATATTAACTAAGAACTCATAAAGGCAATAGGAATTTTTTAAAGAAAAGAATAGGTGACCCAATCATAAGTGTATGGCCTTCGCAGAAAGGAGTGTTCCACCTTAGCAATAACAACTACCTGATTTAGACCTAGTAGGTTCAACTCAACCAACCTATCAATCTACCTTTAAGAGGATTCCATCAAGTTTAGAATGACCAATTTAAAAAATCCAAACAACTCTCAAAGCCTGACAAAGAACAAAATTTAGATTTCACACTTTGACTCCTTGAATCCTTGTAATAGTGCAAACCTAGTTTTTGCCCAATAACTCAAAACTTTCCCAAAACACCAGAGAAACCCTTGATGGTTTTAGACACTCATTTTGGATTTATTAAACATACTTCAAGGGAAAGTACAAGTGATTTTGCAAATTTTACAGTGATTCTGCACTCGTTGATTCCCTAAAGAAAAGCTTATCTTGACTATAATCCATCATAGTCACATATGATCACATCATTCTTGACCATTTGATATCATGAAAAACCTCCAAAATCTAGTATTCAAATAACCCATATCGGCAAAAATTTGTGCAGGTCTCTCCGATTCATAAATCATTATATTCTCATTTTCAACATATCGGTGAAAGAACATAAATGTCTCACTGATCATATTACATAAGAAGATACACATCGAGATGACACAGTCCACGGTCTCACCGATAATGATTTTTGTTGGCAAGACAAGTTCCATTTGGGTGAAATGAAAAGGTCATACCGAGCATATAGGTCTCACCGATGAAGTTCCATTAGAAAGAAACCTCTCTTGTCTCACCGATCAAAGCACAAGGAGTTGTATCGGAAGGAGTCTTGGCGAAATGAGATAGAAGGAATAATCATCGAGGAGACTTATAACATCGGGTAAATTACTAAATGTCTTAGCGATACACCATGCCTTGCCAATGAAGACACAAACAGATCAAGATAGTCATTGGGGTGACTCTTGGCGACATGAGATAGAAGGAATAATCATCGAGGAGACTTATAACATCGGGTAAATTACTAAATGTCTTAGCGATACACCATGTCTTGCCAATGAAGACACAAAAAGATCAAGATAGTCATTGGGGTGACTCTTGGCGACATTTATATGAATCAGATGGATAGATTATGTGATATCGACATAATGTCTCCTTGACCAAAAGAATGTTTAATGAACGTTAGTCAAGCCTGAATAAAATGATTGCCCAAATTTTGAATTTTCTTTCTAATAGAACATTTGATGTGACAATGGGTAAATTCGAAGATCACCTACGCTCGTGTTCAAAGCTAGAATTACTAAAGAAGAAATATCAGGGAGATTGGCTTATGGTCTCATGGATGAAGGGAATCTATCGAGAAGACGAGTCATTAGTGTGACATTGGATCTATCTTGCCAATGGAAGTCATCGGCAAGAAATGGACTATTAGAGTGAGTTTTATATCCTGTGCCGATGATTGATCTCTCACCAATGGGTTGGCTTCGGTGGTCATTGCCAAGAGTCTCTGTGATGACATGGTGTAGGTCTATTTAAAACTCTTGTAGAGGTCAGATCAGTGACATTGGATCTATCTTGCCGATGGGAGTCATCAACAAGACATGGACTATCAGAGTGAGTTTTCTATCTTGTGCCGATTATTGATCTCTCACCGATGGGTTGGCTTTGGTGGTCATGCCAAGAGTCTCCGAGATGATATGGTGTAGGTCTATTTAAAACTCCTGAAGAGGTCAGATCGGTGTGACATTGGATCTATCTTGCTGATGGAAGTCATCGACAAGACATGAACTATCAGAGTGATTTTTCTATCCTATGCTAATGATTGATCTCTCACCGATGGGTTGGCTTTGGTGGTCATCGCCAAGAGTTTCACCGATGAGGTTTCATCAAAGAGACCATCATTTCTTTCACCGACAAGAGCACTAGGAATATATCGGTGAGACATGTTCTATTAGTGTAAATCCTGAATGTTCACCCGACTCGCTAAGTTACACCGATAGGAGGATATCGGTAGGAGTTATGGTGACATATTCAAGACCAAAAGAAAAATTATTGGTGAGACTTATAACATCAGAGGAACCACTGAATGTGTTATCAATACTAAAATTTAGGCCGATGAAGAAACAAATGAACCAAAATGATTGTCAGGGTGACTCTTGGCGATGTATACGGGACAAATGTTAACATTAGTCAGATGTGTAGAGCGTTACCCCGATCAACAGAGTATTCAGTGAACGTTGTTTGGTTGTCTAATGTATAGATCAACCAAATTTTGAAGGTGTCTTGTCGACTAGTTCATTTGATGTGACAGTAAGGAATTCAAAAATATGTTACATTCGTGCCTCGAGTTAAAACATTAATGGTGCCATGGAGTACAGGTAATTTCATAAATTTAAAGGAAATCATTGCAAAATGAACATTATTGTGAATTGGTAATGAAGGAAATGAGGAGACAAACAAAGGGCCAGAGAATTGTTTCAGTTGAAAGACCTCAATCAAAACTAATAAAGACAAACAAAGGGCCAGAGAATTGTTTCAGTTGAAAGACCTCAATCAAAACTAATAAGTCCTTTGCATTTTAACTTTTTTATTTCTACAATTTTAAGCGAGTAATATGGAAGGCACCAACTCGGGGAAGTTGAAAGGTAGAAAAAAAAGTGAGAGTAGTCACCCTAAGAGTAAGAAGCAAAAATTTGAGTCTGGAATTGAGCCGAAGGGTGCTGAACGAAAGTTGAATCAGGATTTAATTGACCAATTGCCTGGCTCTGGGTCCAGAGGTAGGTGCTCCGCGCAACTAAGGGTGGAAGTGGATAAATTGGATGACAAGTGCAAGCACATAGGAGATATTTGGACCCCAATAAGAGGCTATGAATTGTTCAGATTCCACTTTCAACGAAGAGATCATTTTGAGCCAAGTTGTAATATGTGGCGTCTAAATTTGGGAAAAATGGTTTGCCCTAATTTGTTTTCCAATATAGAGTTGGTAAAATTGTTGGCCACCCACTATGACTCAAAACTTAAGGCCATATGCGGACCATCTGGGAAACCATTCGTATACATATCAAAGGCTTCAATATGTGAGGTTTTTAAGTTGGAAGGGTGGTGTAATGAGAAAATTGTGAATGAAGAGTTGGAAAAGGAGTTTTGGAGAATGAATGCCACTTACAAGGGTTGGAGGTTGCCCTTACATAGAATTAAACAAGATGGTAAAACTGTCCCACTTGACGATGGTGATGGGCCTCCATTCCATGTGGACTTATTCGAGCCCTATATGAGATATACCTATTTATCGGTAGGACAAGTGTTGGGTATGGAAGTTCCTGAGTATATGTCCATTGTTCCAATGGTAATTTCAGTTGACATTCAATGTCATAATTCTAGGTTATTCGACTATGCTTCATTTGTCTCCAAGGAGCTCGACTTAGCATTGGTGGCAATCAAGAATAAATCTCCTATTCTGCACCTAGGCATTATTCTCTTTTAATGCATCTAGTATTGTACTTTGGACAAGAGTTAGGGATTTGGCTAGAAAAGTTGAAGGTTTCACATTTTGATAAAGAGGGAAAATTGTTACCCATTCAATTGTGGACTGCCATTTGGGACATTAGGTTTGCTAATTCCACTTTCTTGTATTTTGAAGAATATTTTGTAAAGCTAGTATATGAATTCTACAGTCATCCTTGTGCACACTCATTGTTTGATGAAATAAAATGCTTCCTCAGACCTAAGGACTTTAATGGACCAATTGATCACAATTGGGGAGACTGGTATTTCTTGGAAGATGCTACTATGGTAAGGGTGTTTGGTTTTGAGGATTCTCCATTCATTTTTCCTAAAACAGTCCTAGATAGGATTGTATATTTAGAAATTGTAAGACAAATGGATTTTTCTAGTTTCATGAATTTTGGTTCATTTAGAAAATAGGCATTTATGCCTAGTACTCTGTGCTTTGGTGATTTTACTATGCTTGGAAAGGATATGATTTGATCCTTGACAAATTAATGCAGTATAATATGAATAAGGGTCCACCGAGAGAAGGTTTTGATCTAGAGGGATATATCAATTCTGCCAAACAAAGGATAAACTTTGGATGATATGATCATGTGCCTTATCAGTTTGATGAAATGATTAGAAATTTGGAGGTAGAGGAAGTAGAGAGAGTGGTGGAGGAATACAACCAAGGGTTGCTGGATATAGGGTTCCCATTTTTTGGAGATGAGGAAATTGGAGAAGATATGCCACAAGACCTACCCAGCAGGATTTCTAGATTAAAAACTCAAGATTACAGCTGCCCTCCTAGAGAACTAAGTGTTGAAGAGAGCCAAGATACAAACACTAGACATATGGCATATAGGTCATTTGTAGCAGACAATGAATTTGTGAATTCTTCAGAATTCAGATCTTTCTTGTATAAGCAAAAGGGTAAGGAGATAATGGAGACAGTTGATAATATTATACCAAGCAATGAGGAGTAGCTACTAAATAATTTGAAATTAATTGTGGATAGAGAAATGGCTAATATGACCCCCGACAAAGGAAGGAAAATGTTAGAGGATGCTGGAGTTATGATCTTTCTAGGGCTCGATTTGAATTCTGCATTGGTGTTTGATAGCTTCTTAAAGGATAATAGTGCCAAACACAAGCTTAGTCGAGAGGGGGTGATAGAAATATATGCTGGATCCAAATATAACCCGAATGAAGGATCACTCATGATATGGGCCTTGTATCCACCTCATAGAAAGTTAGTGGTGATTGATATTGAGAAAGCATTTGGAAATGTCATGACTCTAAAGGTTGGAGAGGTAGATCCTGTGGTGACTGCAGACATTGGGATTAATGTGGAAAAATTGAATAAAACCCAAATACAAATGTTGATAAAAGAAAAGGAAATGTACAAAATGAATAATGAAAGGATCATGAGAGAAAATGATCATTTGAAGGACATGCTAGGAGTCACAATGGGACCTCCTAAATTAATAACACATGGTGAAACCTCACATGAGGTAAAAGATCATTGGGAGGAGTCAACTACATATTCACAAGGTAAATATGATACACTCGCTACAATAATTAGAAAAAGGCAGGCCAACTTAACGATTTGGTTGAATAAGCTATGGGGAGCATATTCAAAGAACCATGTTACAGGGCAGGAACACAAGAGAATTGATGGAAGGATTGAAGAATTTTGTTGAGAATTAAATGAAAGAGATGTTCTTGATAGTGTGGCCATTGGTATGGGTAACCAAATTATAAAGAGACACAGGGACTATTATGAGGAACTGCGAGAAGATGCAAAGGGGTTGGTTGATGTTATGAATATGGGACTGCCTACACTATTTGAAGATGGAGAAAAGTTGAAGGAGAAAGCCAAGTGGATTGAAGAATATGAATTGATGCTGCATGGAATTCTGGAAAATGCTACAGGGAAGGATTTAACATTGGACAAGAGCTGCGAACACAACGAAAGGATGATAAAGGTGGAAATATTGGCTAGGAACGCATTAGGAGATGCCGATACTCATGAACGACAATATTATCTAGATCATTTATCAAATGTTCATCTATGGATAAATAGAACCCAATCTCTTGTTTTAATTAGTTAAGTAAAATAGAACATTTGTGAAGGGGCATGTCCCTTCCAAGTTTTGATGTATTTATATTTGTTCCATAGTAATGCAATAGATATATGCGTTAGGAGATATTTAGTAGATAGCTTTCTAGAAAAATGCTTTCATATACAGAGAATCAGATGCATGTATTTTGATGGAGTAAATGAAGATATCTAAGTTATGGATTAAGATTTTGGTATCAGCTGTTTGTTAAATTTATGCAATTATTTGATTGTCTCCATTCTAATGCTTCTCTATTTTTTAAATTGATATAACAAGTTTATACTTAGTTTATCATTGTACATTTACTATATATGTGTGATCTGGTTATTCGGTTCTCTCAAGTAGGGATTAAAATATTTTAATCAATCACATCGATTGAGAAGTGTTAGTTGGATTAATAAGAAGAATCACATAACTAGAATTTCCATTCTATCTCAAGAAGAGTTTTTCAATTATTCACTTGCACGTTTACACAAGTTGTAAACAATTTTTGTGCTTGACAGTTTGAATTATTGCCATTATTGAAATCAACATTTGTAGATATTCATTAGACTCCATATACCCAATAAGGCACTGGTATCCCCTTGTATTCTTTTATAATTTTCATTATTCTTATTTATTTTACACTTACATTTACAAATACACATACATATGCATTTACTGTTTTCATTTATTTCTCATGTAGTTTAATAGTTTGATCGATTTCATATTATGTGTTGAAGACTTTAGAATTTCAATTACATTAATTTATGGATATGTTGTATCTATAAAACTACAAAACCATATGCTCTTTGAATTTACACTTGCATTTAGAAATACATATTTATATACATAAATATAGATTTCTTTAATGATATGTTGCATTTATTGTTCTAGGAGAGCATCCAGTAATTGTATTTACATTTACATTTAAAAATACAAATACATACATACATACACATTTATGCATCTTACACCCTATTCATGCATCCTACAATTACAACAGTATCCATGGGACCTCTTACACAAGCTACAGTAATCACCAAAAGTGTAAGAGCCCCTTTATATCATGTTTGGACTACAAAACCCTCAAAAATAGGTTAACCGGGCTATATGCAAAGAAATGAAGCTTTCTAACTCAAATCAACACCTTAAGGCCTCAAATAAGATTCAAATCAAAGCTAACACATATCTTCACGACATGGGATTGATTTCACATCAAAATATGGCTGCATGTGATTGTATAGTGCTGCATAATAGAAAAAATACAGAAATTTTGAAGAAAAACATAGATTTTTGAATGTCAAGAGCTTGTATTTTAAATCCTCAACCATCAACAACCATTACAATGATCACTTTATGCCTTTTAAAGGCCTTTAAACCTCAACCATTGAACAACCACCTCTACAACTCAATTTTTAATCTTTTATGATCACATGAAACATAAAACACACTAATTTCAAGGTTGTTAACATCACTATTGAAATGTTTTAATTTTTTGACCTTTCAAACATTAAAAAGTACATCATTAAATTAATTATGTAATGGCATAAAAATTAAAAACATCATGAATTAATTATGTAACCACATAAGTCAAATATAATTCTATCAAGAAATTAATATCAAATAGATAATACAATCATAACTCATACATTTCAATGTCATTGATCTTCTTCATCATCCAACTCTTTGTCTGTATCATCCGACCCAGATTCAACATTGTAAGGATTGGTCATATCATCATCATCGCCATTGATATCAATTTCGATAATGTCATCATCCACATGGATATCATCTTCATGAACATTAACTCCTACATCATCATGATCTAGTTCCTCCTCTTCAACATCTTCGTCAGAGACATCATCAACTAACTGTTGATCTTGATCATCATCTACATCATCTTCTACATCTTCAGTATCTTCTTCTTCCACCAAATTATACTTTACCGGCCTTCCTCTTGGATCATGTCTAACAACAAATGACCAACCAGGTTTATCTAGAACCTCTGAGTAAAATACCTGCTCACATTGGCTTGGAAGAACATAGGTCTCATTTCCAGCTTGCTTGATCGACCTTGTATTAACCATGGTAAATCCATTATCATGTTCAATAATAGTTCTCTCGAGATCATTTTCATTCAACCGTATCCTGTACCATAGGAAGATGAACAAAATTAATCTGAAGGACTTAAAGTCACACTCAAGTATATCATCCAAAATCCCATAGTATCGATTTTTGAGACTTTTGGATGTATGTCGCTTCTAGATGAAACATTAGTCACCTGAAAGACTGCAGTTATACAAGAATCACAAGTTTTCTTCATGTCATCCAAATTTTTGATTAGAAATTTACGACCATTGCACCACATAGCCTTGTGGTGTTTCACTTGCAATATGTCAAACATGTAAAAATTATTGCAATATCATCAGTTGATAAACATATTTATTCTTGGCCGAATGTATGCAAAGAAAACAATGTCAACTATATATACATCAATATAATTAAAAATAATTAAATAATATGGGTGATTAATAGATTTATATGTACATGTTTATCTCTTAAACCATATGCTAAATCAATTTCCCTTTGTGTAACATTGGAATCTCCATTACGATGAGCTTCTTTAACCAATGAAGCCACACCTTCCCATGTTAATGCATGACCAAATTGTTGACATCGTTCAATCCATACCATCATCTAATCAAGATTGTTTGTGACGTATAAATGAAGTGCATCCCACTCTCGACCAATTGTATAAAAGAAAAATGAAATTCACAAACGATGTATAATTAGTTAAATACCATGGTATACGACCTTAATTTATAATTGATGCATATTGAAGATTAATAATTAAATAAGTACAATATACATAAAAACCATATGTAAAATGAATTCCAATTAATCTCCATGACCATCTTATAATTACCTCTCATTTTTCTCAATCTACCTTTCCCCATCAGGTACTCCCCTTCGAATTTGTTAATGGAGTTGGGATCCCAAATGTGATCTACATGGATCTTTGTTGCAAACTTAGGAAGATATTCACTAATGTACACCATGGCCTAGTATACCATATATCCCTCCACCATAGAACCCTCAGGATGTGCTCTTTGTCTAACCAAAGCCTTCAAAAATTTCAAGTGCCTCTCAACCATCCACATTGACCTTGTGTGTACAGGTCCACACAATTCAATCTCCTCAACTTGGTGTATGAGGTAGTGTTCTTGTGCATTGAAAAATGTTGAAGGTAGACACTTTTTCATTTCACACATTAGACGAGGAATTTTTCTCTTCTAATAATTTATATCTTCTTTATGGATTTATTTAGATGACAACCATCTACAAGTGATTCAAGGCACAAATATATTAATGAGATTTAAAAAATATACAAGTATATTACATAACAAGTAAAACAAATGACAATTATAAGATGTATACAATGAATTGAACAAACATCGCTACTTACCTCATGTATTTTCCAAGATCGTATATAACTTGCTTGACATTGTTGTCGGTTGTCTAGGAGAGATAGAGGTAGAACGTACTACAACAATTATAAAATGATCTTTTCATTATTTTTCCAAAAGTAGTAAACATAATACACTAAAAGTACATGCATTATACAAGTGTATATAATATACCAGAATAATTACCTTAATGAAGGTATGCCAATCATGCATTTTCATCCTTGACCCAAATTCACCTTTCTTTGTTATTATATTGTTTATGTTCGCAGCAAATCCTGTGGGAAATCAATTTTTTGTATGACTTCTTTTATAGCATTGCTTTGCTGCTCTGTTAATAACCAAGGAATGGCACTTATATTAATTTGGTCTCCATCGCTATTTAATTGAATAAAATTTTTTATTACATGATTGGCTTCCTGAATGTCACTACAAATTTTGACAATTTTTTCTTTGTCATGCCTTCCATCCAATATTTTCCATAACATTTCTATTATATTCTTTCCGATATGTATTGTATCAAACAAATGCATAATTTGTAGCAACTCATAGTAGGGAAACCTACTAAATTGTCTAGGATAACTTTTCAGTCCCTAACTTTTCAGTCCCTGTGGAAGCCGACCATTAATGCCTTGATGACCTTCATAAAGCATATAATTTAAACAAATTAACAACGAAAATCATTGTCAATTATAGCATGAGTAAACACAACACAATATAAAAATATAAATTCAAAACATATCATATATGATAGATAAACAATTTGATTTGATGTATAACCTTGACGATTAATTCTATTATATTCCAACTTCCATAGGCGAGGTGTCATTCTTCGTGGTTTTGATGTAGTCTCTTCTTTCCCATTGAAAAGATGTTTTTAGTAGTTTGATACTTATGATTTCTCGTGGAGGAAGTGCCTATACTCATCAAACACTTGCTTTGCTAAACTTGTTGAACGACGAGATTTCATCTTTGGACCACAAATTGGACATGCAAATTTTCCCTTTGTTTGAAGACCTGCAAGATCATATATAATTGGATTAAATATGCCAATTTTTATAATTATATATAATGAATAGATTATTTAAAAAATATGCATGATATCTACTTCATAAAATTAAATATTGTTAAAGTGTAGTCAAACATTATAACATATCACAAAAATGTGTTAGCCCTAGGGCATCATGAATTGTCCATACAAGCATTGCATGAAATTGAAATTGTCTTTGTCCTATTGGTCTAGAGACGTCATACATAGTGACACCATTCCATAACTTTAGTAACTTGTCGATAAGAGGCTCGATATATACATTCATATCTTTAACTTGGTACTTACTAGTTGAATGAACACAAACATTACATAATTATTATAACCATTTTACTGCAATATATATAAATTAATGTACATGACTATTGAATGAAAAAAATATAAGTCATTATGCAACAAATAAGACAAATGAGATGCTACTACATTAAAGAAAATTGATGTAAATAAATACCTGGAACAATCATTGACAACATTATGTGCTCCTTCTTTATTGACATCCATGGAGGAATGTTATTGTTGATAGAAAAAATAGGCCACACCGAGTAAATAGATCTCAACTCTCCAAATGGATTGACACTGTCCGCTACCAATGACAGCCTAAGATTATGAGGTTCTTCTTTAAAGTGTGGCCATTTTTCCTCCATGTCCCTAAATGAAGAACCATCCATAGGAATTTGAAGAATGTTATCTCCACTTCTATTATGTGCATGGTAATCCATAAATTTCGCTAACCTTTCACACCTAAATAATCGTTGCATACGTGGAATAATGGGAATATAATGAAGAAGCTTGCAAGGCACCTTTTTTGTTAGTTGATCTATTCGATATCTACTAATATGACATTCCGAGCGTTCTGTTGCAAATTCATGTTGTTTATGATATATAATATGATCATTGGGACATGCATCTATTGCTTGATACTCCATTCTAATATCTTTCATAATGCTAGATAAATCTCGGTATGAGCGAGGTAAAATATTTTATGGTGGTAACAAAAATTCACTAATCAATCTACAACAAAAAATAATTTGTTAATATAAAGAATATTAATGGTACATATTTCATCCTTTATTTACTAGTGATTAACTAACAACAATTAAAATAGATGAAAAAAGATGACATATATGACATACCTTAACATCCGTGAGATTGCTATGTTTGATAAACCATTCATAACCTTCAAGTTCAACATCAACAATACAAAAAAGATAAGAGTTGTTTGGGAGCCTTCATAAAGGGGCTCGTATGCCTTCTCAAGTATAGGTAAATCATGAACATCATCAAAGTCATCTCGATCATCATGATCAACTTTTCCACTAAATGTGTCATGGATCAATGTATTTGTACCATCATCTTCAACTGTGTTTTCCGGCGCATGATCATCTTCTTCCATATGATCATTAACTTCATCTTTGATATTCATAGCTCTATGTTCATCCACTTGCAAAACCACATTCTCCAAGCCGTGATAATCCATATCATTTTCCCTAGGGTGCCCCACCTTTATAATAATGATAGACACAAATAAACCATGATCATGATCAAGTGATTTTTATATATATATATAAAATGTTAAAATGATATAAACATTTACAAATTCAATCAATATAAACACATATAATGAACAACTTACCAATAGATGATAATCATGCCCCCCTTCAACGTGACCATGTTGCCTACAATTTTTTTTCAGATGTTGTGATTAAAAGTCATCTCGTCTTTAAGCCCTTGTAATTATTGCAAGGACAATAAAATTTCCCATCACCCTTTCTTTTCAATCTAGCCCACAATCTATCAAGTGTCTCTTCATTTTTTTCTGGACTAATATTATTTGACTTGAATTTTCTTTACGAAGCTTGAATATTTAGATCTTCAAAAAATATCAAACTCACACTCCAATAATTTTTATTCATAGATAGACCTAACAAAATCTAATAATTCTGATATTTTACACCAAAAAAATTCAGCATGCAACCACCCGTGCAAAAGAGAAGATAGTCTGAAGTTAATGACCCCAAAAAACACTTTAAAATGCTAATTCCAAAACTTATTAAATTTTGATTTTACTATGATTTCCAACCGTTAGACTCCTAAAATCAGAATATTGAACTTGCACAACAAAATCTGAAAATGCAACTCTAAAAATGCACAAGTCTAAAAATGAAATCTGATGAGATGTTGCTTTAAAATATGATTTTCAAACCTGGAAGTACAAATCTGACTTCACAAATGAATTCTGGGAAAGGACAATGACTACCCTCAACCTAGCGATAGCTTCTTGAATTGTTTTTAATTTTTCCCAAGAAAATCATCCTTAGTTCTCCACAAACTATCGTAGTTATAGCAAATTCGTAAGTATCACAAAACGCTGTTGCAATAACTAGTTGAGCTCACTTCTTATTTATGTTGGTCTCAATTTTGACTTCACATGTTGTCAAAATTTTGATGAAAACTCTTTGTCACAATTTCGATGAAAAAATAGGTTCATTGAAATTTCGACGAATGTCGGGGATAAAATTAAAAAAAATTGAAAATTACACATTAAATATCACTAGTACCCAATAATACATCTAATTATCCATCTTTCGTCAAAATTTTTTGTCGGATTTTGCAGTCAAATGAGTTAGTGGCCTTTTCATGTGTTTCTTTCTCACCAGGGATTTCTTTTATTACTTCCTCAGCAATGATTGGACTATCTTTCTCCCACTACTTCTCATAGGGATAATTTTGCTACATCCTATTCCTTTGTAACTCTTTCAATGTTCGATAGAGAGGGAGGTGACATGAACACAATTTTCTTGATGAGAGGTAGTAGGCGTGACTTGTATGGGTTGCTTTTCTTGTTGCATCATTTAGGGCATTTGAAATGTAGGTGGCACTAGAGTAGCTTGAGAAATTGTTGGTGTAACACCTTTTGGTTGTTGGGGAGTGGCAAAAATTGTTACTTTTGGTACAACTATAATAGTCACTTGTTCAACTATCCTTACAACAACACTAGACCCTTCACCTGGTTGCACTATTGTGGTGTCTTGCACTCTCCTTTTATTGATAAAAAACACATCAATATATTCTTCTTTATATTTTCTCCTATTAATGACATATTTATTGAAAGTTAATATCACACCATATGCCCTTGACACATTTACATATGCAACTAACCAACTAGCACTATTATCCAAAATGTTCTATGTTGGAATTTTTATTGAAGATACTTCTTGCTCTGACAAGTTAGGTTTTGAAATCATTTCATCAAAAAATTAATCATAACTTGAATGTGAAAGAACTTCATCATACTTAAATTTTGTGTACCTAATGTCTTCATTTGTTTACAGTTAACATATAGTAACTGCTCTTCCTAACCTCATGGGCATCGACATAATTTTCCCAAAAATGTTCTATGTGAGGCACATGTCTAAGAGTAGTAGAAACCCATTTCTCCATTCTACTAAATGGATCATAACTTGGCCTTGGTTCATATGGATACAATTTATGTAATTATATCTCTATATCATATTCCTTGGTATAGCTTACACTAGCACATGCATACCATCTAATCATTATTGGAAAATGAACTCTTGTTTTATGCTTTGATTCTAGTAGTTTGTGTGACTCGACTAGATTTATCATTAGTTCCAATAGGACTATTTTACCTATTGGGTAATTTGGAAATTTATTTGTGGCATGTGGAAACCCCTCAATTTTGATATAGGAGAGTTTTGGAAACTGGATGAACTAGCTACATTGTTTGTCAATTTTAGATTGAGCTTTAGTCGAAAATATTTTTGGTTTATCTCCTTCCAAGTTCTAACTAACCACATAGAAAAGACATTATTCACTCTCTTGTAATATTTTAAAGACTCCTTGTATTATAACTATGGATAAGGGCCATAAATCAAAACCTATTCTAGTCTCAACCTCAAGGTTCCTCTTCTCTCCAATCCTACAAAAGTGAATTTTGTTTCCAATGCATATACTAAATATAAAGTCATGTAGAATTTCCTATTGACTTAAAAAGTTGTCAATTGATCATGCAGGTTATCCTTGATTATTTCATCTCAACGTATCATGTTTCTTCCTTCTAAAATAGCTTTTATTTAGAAGTATATCTAGGGTTCAAATATGGAAATAGTTGGTAATTCCATAACTCTGCTCAATAAAGTGATAATATCTCCAACCTCCTATCAAAAGTCACTTGTATAATATTTTTAGCATCTTGGACACTAATTTATTAAGTTGTTCCAACCATTTAATATTCATAAGCATTTTGCATGTGTTTATACTATCATTAAACTATTTTTCAACTTGATTTTTATCTATGTTGCCTATTTTGGTGTATAAAGGGATGTTGAATATGCTTATGAAAAAATAAGTATTCAAGTTTGCAAAAAATCTTCCTTCTATAATTAGTTTCCTTATCTAGCTATCATAATGTTTAATGCACTCTACTACTAGCTTAGGGAATTGTAGGGAAGTATGGAACATTGTTGCTTTATCTAACCAATTGAGTACTATCTTCTAAGCCCCTCTTGTTGCATCCTAACCGATCATTCTTTGATGGAAGTATTCTAGGCCCACATGCACTAGGTTAGTATTTGATATGTTTCCCCATCCTACGGTGATCTGGGAGGTCAGAGTGACACCCTTAAATTCATACTTCATGCTTTTCACCCTTTTAGTCGTTTAAATCCTATTGGACACGTTAAATCCACATATTATTGTTTTAGTTATCTAGGGTTTGAAGTAATTTTTACCATTTAGTTTCAATTTCCCATCTGAAATTTATATTTCATTTTTTAATCCAAAAATTATGTTTTGATTGTAGTGAATTTCAAATGTTTTTTACATTTTAAGTTTCAACTATTAATTTTAGCTAGGGTTTCTTGGTTTTCAATTGTTGAATTAAACCAAGTATTTCTAGATTTTCATCATTAGCATTTTATAACCCTAGTTCTTATTTACCCTAACTTACCATTTGAAAAGTTTCATTTTACTTTAATTGATATTCTAGCATTTCCAAGAAAATGATTGTAATTCGAACTAGTTTTTCTTTGGGTACTTACCTTTTGTAGCGAATTCAAACCTCCAATTGGTGGGGATGCAATGAATATGCTCTAGATTCCAATGACACTTTAACGCCTCAATCTTTTGGTGACAACAACAACGCCTTTCAACTTCTTGAATGTTCTCTCTTGTGAACATGTGCTCCTTTGAATGTTTTTGTGCTCTTAGAATGATTTTGGTGCAAATGAACTCATTTAATCGCCCTTTAAACTTATAAAATCCATGGAGACTAATCTGCAATCGATGCATGATGGAGTTTGGTAGGAAATTAATATTTTGGACATGATGACCATTTTATAGAGTTTTGAATTGCAAATGGACCTTCTAATTTTGAATTTTGGCAAGTTAGGTCTAGATGGGAATTTATTTTTTGTAAAATAGATTATGTTTAAATGTGTTAAGTGGGAAAAGAGATCCTAGATCTAACAAGTAAATTAACCCAAATCTAGATTTTCTTTGCTTAACATTGGATCATGAACCAACACGGGTTTTATGATTGGATAACTACATCAAAGGAGAGCCAATCTTCCTGGGTTTTGTCCCTTTGTTGCAAAGAGGGGAGATTTTGTGAGTGTGATTTGATTTACCTAATAGATACAAGCCCTAATCTAAAAAGATAGATAATCACACATATGAAAATAGAAAATTAAAGAAACAAGTATAGATCTGAGATGTGTAGATAGAGGGGAACCTATTGTTGAAAGCAGAGTCTAAAATACAAGGATAGGGGAATGGGGTGCCCTAATCCAAAGGTTTTGGGATGTTAGCTTCTAGAAACTTGTCATAGTCTACTTTGTAGATCTTGCAACCTATTATTGACAAGTTTCAAATATGGATCTACAAACATGAAAAGAGGGGAAAGGTTGTAATTTGAGCATAAAAAATTGTTCTCCCTTTTAGGTGATAGTGTAAGGAAGCTAAGGTAGTGGATCAAATTCCTACACTAATCTTGAGAGGAGGATAATGCAAAAATTTACAGACCTTTACAATAGTTACAAAAACTTAAACAAAATAAAACATAAATATCATGCATACCACAACATAGTGATTTATGCAGGGAAAACCCTTTCAGGATAAAAACCCTACACTCTAAAAGCCACCCAATCTATTGTTCAAAAATTACAAAGATTACAATATACTTGCAGAGCAAGCTTCTCATAGGAGTATCACCAACCAGAGATCTAGAGGAAACACAACTGCTATCAAACTCTCATAATACATCACAATACATAGCTGTAATACAACACCCTCATGAAATAGGGTTACCTTCTAGGGAAAGTCAAGCCAACAAAATATCTACTATTAGATTTGAGACCTAAGGGTGAATAATCCAAATTTACAATAATAAAATATACATAAAATTTGGCTTTCGAGAATGTTTCCCTCAAGCCCCTACTAGGGTACCAACCCCCAGACCTTGCCAGGGGGATGATCCCCCTAAATCCCTCACGGGGGTTACCCCCACACTTACCTATCAATAGTAAACCTTATGTAATTGCAAGATTGAGACACATTTCCCCAACAAATCTCCCACTTGTCGAGCACCTTGCAAGAGAAACAAGAGGGTGTATAAACATTATCTCTTAATTGCTAGGGGCCAAAAGGCCCATAGAATATGAACACCATATGAAATTATCTATACTCACAGGCTTAGTTAAAGAATTAACAAAATTCATCAAAGTATCTAACTTAACCAACTTCACCTTGCCATTTTTGACCATATCTCTAACAAAATGATACTGTACATCAATGTTCTTGGTCCTAGCATGAAATGTCAGGTTCTTAGCTAGAAATATCATACTTTGACTATCACAATAAATTGTCACCACACCTTGTTTTATTCCAATATCTAAACATAGTCTCTTAAGCTAAATGACTTCTTTACAAGCATGAGTAGCTACCATTTACTCAACTTTAGTAGTGGACAAAGCAACCACAACCTATCACTTACTTATCCAACTAATTGCACCACCAAATAAATTAAACACATAAGAATTGGTGGATCATCTGCTATCAACATCACCTACCCAATCTGAATCCACATAACCATGAATATCAAAGGGAATATCATTTTAGTCAAATTACTATGATAACAAAAGGAATACTCTAAGGTACCGCACAAATATCTGAAGACTCTTTTAACTGCATCCCAATGAACTCTACCAGGATTAGACATATATCTAGAAAGAACTCCCACTACTTGGGAAATGTCTGCTCTAGTACAAACCATAACATACATCAAACTTCCAAATACACTCTAGTAAGGAACTTTTCTCATGTCTTCCATCTCTGATGGGGATGTTGGACAATCTAGAATAGATAACTTTGTTCCAACTGAAAAAGGAACACACAATGGTCTACAATCTTGCATATCAAACTTCTATAAAATTGAATTGACATGGCCAAGCCATAGCTTTTTGTTCACTCTATCTCTTCTAATTTCCATCCCAAGAATGTGTCTAGTTGCACCAAGGTCTTTCATTTCAAATTTAGCAGCAAGTTGAGATTTTAGTTCTAAAATCATACCTTTCCCTTTACCAATAAATAATATATCATCAACATATAATACAATAAACATGAAAAATCACCATCATTTTTATAATAAACACAATGATTTGTTTTAGAATGCTCAAATCCCAAATTCAACACCTATGTATCAAATTTCTGGTACCACATCCTAGGACTCTGTTTTAAGCCATACAAAGATTTCTTTAATTTTCAAACCAATTTTCTTTTATCTTTCACCACGTAGTGCTCTGACTGTGTCATATAAATATCCTCCTCCAAGTCACCATGAAGGAAAGCAATTTTCACATCCATTTTCTCAACCTCTAAATCATAAGCAACAGTAACAAAAAAGAAAATCTAATGGATTTCATTTTTATAATAGGAGAAAATATCTCACCGTATTCAACACCCTCAACTTGAGAGTAACCTTTCACAACCAAAATTTCTTTTTACTTCTCAATACCTCCATCTGGACCAATCTTTTTCTTGAACACCCATTTGCAACTAGCAGGTTTTCTTCCTTCAGGAAATAGTAAAGGATCCCATGTATCATTCTTTTTCAAAATTTCCATTTCTTCATCCATAGAAATCTTCCAAGATTCTACACCATTCATACCTAATGCCTCTTCTATTGATCTAGGTTCATCCATGTTAGTATTCAAAGAAAAAATACATTTCCAATCATTAGATGAACACCTTTCAGGTGGTTGTCTACACCATGTAGACCTACAAACAAGTTGAGTTGTAGGTTCTTCCTCCTCTTTTGAAGATTCAGAGCTAGATAAGCTCTCCTCAATTTCTTGTCTATTGATGGGCCTTGATTCAACTTTCTTAGGTGTAGAAGGAAATTGAATCACATCTTCCTTTCAACTTTGTTCTGGTTGCAATGTAACAAATGAAGGCTTAGTTTCTCTAAAAACAACACTACTACTATATATTAGCTTATGTGGAACAAGATCCCAAATATTCTATCCTTTCACACCATAACTATATTTAATGAAGATACATTTCACAACCTTGTTCTCCAACTTTGTTCGCTTCTCCTTTGGCACATGTGTGTATGCTTCACAACCAAAAACTCTAATATGTCTTAATGAAGGATTATGACCTGACCATGCCTCTATAGGCATCTTATCAACAAAAGATGATGTAGGAGACCTATTAATCAAGTAACAAGTAGTGGAAACAACTTCAACCCAAAAACTCTATTTTAGACCATCACCACTCAACATACTCCTAGCCTTCTCCATCAATATCTTGTTCATTATTTTTGTGACTCCATTCTACTGTGGAGAATACAAAGTTATGTTTTGTCTATGAATACCACAATCTCTATAGAATCTATAAAAAACATTAGAGAAAAATTCGCCACCATTATCAATCCTCAAACATTTTATTTTCTTTCCAGTTTGTAACTCAACCATTGCTTTAAATTCTTTAAATTGACTAAAAACTTTAGATTTACTCTTTAGAAAATATATCCATGTCCTATAATCATCAATAAATGAAACATAATATATGTATTTTCTAATTGAAGGAACATCTAAAAGACCAAACACATCACAATGAATAAAATCCAATACACCACAAGATTTATGAGAACTTGAGTAAAACTGAACACGGTTCTATTTTCCATAAATACAATGGTCATAGAAATCAAATTCAAAATTACAATTAGACAACCCTTCAACAAGGTTTTATTTTTCAAGGCCCTTAGACCCTTTTCTCCAATGTGGCTAAGTCTCTGGTGCTGTAACATAGTTTTCTCCGTAGGTAACTTTGATTTAGAAGAAAGAGCACCTTTGGGTACCTAAAAAGCCATGACCATCTGTTGAAGA
The DNA here is from genome assembly GCA_007258455.2 of Sequoia sempervirens. Classification (NCBI taxonomy): domain Eukaryota; kingdom Viridiplantae; phylum Streptophyta; class Pinopsida; order Cupressales; family Cupressaceae; genus Sequoia; species Sequoia sempervirens. The sequence goes on along the minus strand of VDFB02047230.1, from coordinate 321,431,911 downwards.
TGAAACTCTCACACCTTCCACAAATTTATTTTCACAAAAGTACTATTTCACTCAACAACACATGCATCAAGCTTATACAATGTGCCATATATGATACTCTAGCAATCACCATAGCACATCTAATCATCTTGCATCAATAAATACTACCTATACACCTACATCTATTAGTTTTCTCATAGATAACAAATTTATTTCTAATCTAGGGATATGAAACACACCATTAATCATTTTTTATTCTACCATAAAGAAACCCGACTCTAACTTTACCATGAACAACTATTTAAATAAGAATCAGTGCCTAAGTACACCTTACCTCCATAAAATTCTTCATATTCAAAAAACCAATCTCTATTAGAGGTCATATAGAAAGATGCACCTGAGTCAATTAACCATACATCATTACTTACACGAGTTTCCAAAGTTGTAATGAATGCATCACCATCTTCCTTCTTGGACTCAAAATAAAAATCAAATTTCTTCTTTTTCTTCTTCTTTTCTTCTTTGTAGTCCTTACAAATATGTCTAGGCTTATTGTAGTTCTAGCAAATAACTTTGGATTTTCCAAGAGATTTTATCTCCCCTTGGAATCAGATTTATCATGCTTCTCATCCTTCTTTCCTTTTTCCTTAGGTCTTCCACAAACATTTAGGGCATCCTTAGCATTGATGGATACCTTCCTCCTCATCTCTTTAGAAAGAAAAGAACTCACCACATCTTTAGTATTCAATTTAACATAAGTACTCCCAATAGCCATAACAAGAGAATCCCACAAATCACGCAAAGAACAAAGAAAGATCTGACATTTCTCCTCATCCATTTTGACACCAACTGATGCCAATTGAGCCACCAACATATTGAATGCTTTTAGGTGGTCTATAATTCATCCACCCTCTTCCATTCTCAAGGAATACAATTTCTTCCTCAAGAAAATCTTGTTCACTAAATATTTGGCTTGATACATCTCACCGAGTTTCTTCCATAGTTGTTGTGCAGAGGTATCTTCATGGAAAACAATTAAAACAGAGTCTTCCAAACACATTTTAATTAGTGCCTTGGATTTATGTCCATAACATCATATTGAGTAGCTAAAGTAGGATTTGTAGGCCTTGAAACATTCTCACAACAACATCCCATAGATCTTGATCTATCAACAAATCCTCCATCTCTAGCTTCCAAATTTCAAAATTATTTCTAGAAAATTTATCCACCTCTATTCTCCTTGATGAACTTTCCATCTGAAAATTCGTACAACAAGATCACAAAGTATCTTCTACAAAAGCTCCCACTCAAATCTAGATTAGTTCAAAAAACCCAAAAACCCACAATTGAAACCAAAGGTGATTAGGCTCTAATACTACTTGTAAGGAAGATTCATCCTATTTACAACCTAAAGTAAGGTATCATTATGTTTCAGATTTCGTAAGATTTTTTTGACTTCCTCTTAGGTAGATCTTGTCATTTTCATATAGGAATCCTTCCCTAACACAATTGAGTAGAGTTTTATGCATATTAGCTCATAACAACCTTAGATACACTTAAGGTTAGGGAACAAACACTGTTATCAATCAATTTTATTGGCTATTGTGGAGGTAGAAATACCAAAATAGGGGTTTGACTGAGGACAAATCCTATATAGCCAACCCACCATCTCTTTTGTAGATTTATTGTAAGTCAGGATCCAAAGGTGAAGGTTTATAGGGTAGACATCAGAGTGTAGACATAGAGATATGAGATCAAATTTGAAGTTTTAGAAAATGCCTAAAGGGACACATACACCCTTGGGTGGATCTATCCTCCATTTCATGCTAGATCCAACTTTCTATGACACGTACACATCACTCAACACTTTCTAGATCTGCCTAAAAACTTTGTTGTTTCAGTTTGTTAATCATTGAGATATTATAATTTTCATATTAGGACACATAGTTGAATTAGGCTAACCATACAAAATAAATTTCAATTCATTTCTAAGGCTTAAAAGGATCAAATCCAGGTCTGATTGACTCACCTTCATGGTTGAAATTCAATCTAAACACCTTGTTGATTTACACCTTAATGTACCTTTGAAAATGGAGCAAAAGCAATCCTAGGTTTTATGCACTAAACTTAGGGTTCCCTTTTTCTTATGTTACTGTTACCTAATTTTTGCTTACAACTCAATCAGGTAGAGCTAGAACGTAGTTTGCAGCTAAAGAAGAAAGGTATATACAAATTTTTGCTAATGTTTTATCATTGCACAAAGGATGTTTTCAAATGAAGTATTATGCAAAAGTTTTACAACAGAAAAGATTACACAATTTGCATAACAAATTTCCATTTTATTCATTGTACAAAATATGATGTTCCACACAAGCCGTGGGAGTAACTGAGAAGTACATGATGAAATGAAACATAAAGCATAAACTATACAATTGAAGAAGTAATGAACATGAAAGGAAATTTGATCGTCATTACCTGAATGATTAATCATGAATTTGTTAGTTGTGTCTTTAGTTTTAGTTGCTCCAGCTCTAGCTCCTTCCATTGTCGCTCCAAAAATACTTGCAAGGGATGAATGTATTGTGTTAGAGCTCAGGACCAAATTTCTCTTCATATGCATACAACAACAAATATATAATCTACTCCTATGAAACATTTTATCAAATATGCAAATTTCACAAACACTCAGGAGCAGAAGATTCAAATCATTATTGGAAGCTTTTGGTTTCATTATTCTATCTAACTTGTTTTCTAGCTTTTGAATGAATAAACCTGTCTATGTTTCATGGAAGCATGTTTTATCACACCCCATTTCATGAAAATGCTGCTCATGCTTCTCCTTATCATCCATATCAAGCTGAGCAGGCATCTAGTTTTAGTCCAATTTCTTTTGCTACACAATGAAACCAACATGTTCAAGATGTATGCCACCCACTCACCCCTGATCAATCCTATTGGTAGCCTACCCATTCTTTCAATCAGCCTCAAGAAACATCTCTGATGTCAAATTAGTTCAAACACTCTCCTGATCATCTCCAAGATTTGGAGGTTAGGGATATGAAGAATATCATGAATGATATCAAGGACACATTGTTAGACTTCACAAAGAAGATAGAAGAGATCAAGAGGAAACAAGAGTATGATCAACAATAGGAAGAGATGGCTTATCAAGCCTATCTATATGAGCAAGACTTTCTGATGCAGAGGAGACAATATGAAGAAGATCTTGCAAGGGGGGTTGCTGCTAAGGAAGAGAAAATGAGAATATTAGTTGCCCAAGCACAAAGAATGGAAGCCCAATCAACTACTTGCATTTCAGATCAACTTCAAGACGAAGTACTTCCAAGGTATGGAATTCCAACTTTCAGGAAAGTAAAGCTCTTAACTTTTCAAATTAGCCTCTTAAGCTTGAAATTCCAAGTTTGACAAGCCTTCATCCTTTGCAAGTTGAGGAAAGCAATCAAGTACAACCAAGCATAGTTACAAAGCATCCCATTGATTAGGATAACTTAGTCATCATGTAGAAGATGAGAAATATAAACCCTCTACATTTATCTATAGAGTATTACTGATTAGAGCAACAAAAGATTGAACATGAGAAGACCTTTCAAGAGGAGTCTTTCAATATTTTAGCTAATGATCTTTCTGGTTTTGTTGAAAATGATCAAATTGTTTCAATAAGTTAGTAGGGTAAAGAAGAAAAAGAGGTTGATCAAGAATATTATTCTACAACTTGGATTGATGAGTTACCTTCTTTTGTTGAAAATGACGAAGAAGGTGTGATTACGATTTCACCAACAACAGTTTTAGAACAACAAGAGGATTCTCAACAATATGAGGAGTTGCTGATTGCAGCTAAGCAATCTCACAATGGGGTCTTGGATCAAGTAGAAGAGTGTGAAAGTAAGCCTTTCATGGAGCCTATATGGTTGGTTGAGAGCTATCATGAGGTAGAAAAAAATCCTCCTCCATCAAAATCCCATGAAGAGCATGGGGAAGATTCATTTTGGGATGACCTTGAAGTTTTTATCTCCAAATTAGATGACAAAGAATCAAACCTATTGGAAGAACTTTCCAATCATGATAAATTAGAACAATAGGTTCACAAGCTTGAACAAGAGTTGGAGCAGCAGGGAGAAGTAAATAAACATAAGGAACACATTTATGTTTTGTTTCCTCAAGATTGCTGCCACAAACATGAACTGTTTGAAGATAACATTGAGCTATCTTTTTTCACAATCAGAAGTTGAATCATCTTTGGAGGAGGAAAGTCTTGATCAGCAGGAGCAACCTGTAGAGGAGGTTATAGTTCAAAAAGAATCAAGTTAGAAATGGAGAATTCCAATCAGCAGGAGGATGAGATAACAATACATGATCAAGAAACCAATAGTAGGAATCCGAGTTTTATCCTTTCAAGAGGATGCCTGATCAAAGATTTAGCTTAGATGGAGTCAAATAAAGCATCACAACTCACACTTGCACCTAAGGCACCCAAGCATGAGGTTGTAAATCATGAGAAGCAGACCCAACTTACTTATATACCTCAAAATAGTAGTATATTTGATCAAATTCAAGAGGTGAGAGTTTGGTTATGTTCTTTAAGAAGCATTTCAACAATTTGTGGGATATCTTCTTGATTCTCACCTCTTATCAACAATTCATAAACATATGATGCATACTTTGTTGGTTAGAAGGGGGAGTTATTTTACAACACCAGTTAATGGCTTTGTCTAAACACTACCACTACTGGTTAGTGTAGGGTAGGGTAGAGTTTTCAGTTAATAAGTGCTTAAGGCACATTATTTTCAGTTCAATTTTTGTTTTCCATTAAGTGCTGATGCACATGTTTGTTGGTCCTGTCTTAAACAAAGCCATGGTAGTTGTTTTCAGTTTTAGTTTTGCTACTATTTATGTCTCAAACAACTGACTTATAGAGTTTTCTATGTATACAGGCAAGAATAGACTCCTATGCCCAATGGATATGCAAGGCTAATGATCGTATTTTTTTAGTAGGAAAACACCACTAAGATGTCGCTAGAATGTTACCTAATTTTTTCTTACAACTCAATTAGGTAGAGTTGGAGAAAGTATTTGCAGCCAAAAGGAAAAAGGTATATACAAAATTTTGCTAATGTTTTGTCATTGCACAAATGATGTTTCCAAATGAGGTATTATGCAAATGTTTTACAACAAAAAAGATTGCACAAGTTTGCATAGTATTGCTGTCTTTATTCATTTTACAACAAAACATTATGTCCCACACAAGCTGTGGGAGAAAATGAGAAATACATGATGAAGTGAAACATAAAGGGTAAACTATACAATTGAAGAAGTAATGAACATGAAAGGAAATTTGATTCGTCATTGCCTAAATGATGAATCATGAAGTTGTCAGTTGTGTCTTTAGTTTTAGTTGCTCTAGTTCTAGCTCCTTCCATTGTCACTCCAGAAATACCTGCAAGGGATGAATGCATTGTGTTAGAGTCTGGGACTAGATTTCTCTTCATATGCATTCATCAACAAATATATAGTCCACTCCTATAAATCATTTGACCAGATATGTAGATTTCACAAACATTCAAGAGCAAAAGAATTAATGCATCATTAGAAGCTTTCAAATCCATTGTTTTTCTAACTTGTTTGTCCACTGTGCAGGTATAGGTTCATTTGATATCCCAGATTTTCATGGTTTGACATCACAACATGTGGAGAAAAATGGGCTCCCATAAGGGTTGAGCCCAACATGTTTCTCTCTTGGATTTTTAGAGGGGATATGAAGTATATTTTAATCAATGGAAGTGACTTCAATCATGGCAATCACTACAAGTTTCTAATGAAGCATATCATCTATCAATGAATACATTATGTTGGTGTAATTAACTATTTAATTACATCTTCATAAGTTTACTTAGGCTTTTATTTAAGTCCTAGGTTGCATTTTATTATCCTTATCTAATTGAGCTAACTTGTAGCTCAAGTTAGGTTTAGGGTTGTGCATGCTTGCCTTTATAAGCAAGCCTCATCTTGTACATTGTAATCAATTCAATCGTGAATCAATCTTGCATATTGATATAGCAAGAATTCTCACCATTATCTCTCTCTTGTGGAAGTATTTTGGTCTAGCAACTGATTCCTAGTTTCTAACATGGTATCAGAGACACAATCTTCATGTACCTGATTGGATTGTGGCATCATCTTCATCATCCAAGAACTTGGCAACACATGAGCAGATTTCAGAGACACAATCTTCATACATATGGATTCCTCTTCCTACTTCCTATCCATAATGGGAATCATTCCTGCAGTTGTACTTGGTGTATCTTCTTCCTAAGGGGAGAAACATTGTTTGTAGGCATTGGATTATGTTTTGTCTTCAGACATTAACCATACTTGTAGGAGATCATACATCATGGGGGGGTCATTTATTGTATATTGATGATGGATGTAGTCCTTGGGGGGTATCATTGAGTCCTCCATACATCATGTTTACATTCATCATGCTTGTTTTTTGTTTTCTCTCTTTTGGAGAGGGGTTTTCTTCCCACTGGGTTTTCCCCTTTTCTCCTCTTTATGAGAGATTGCATTTCATTTGCATCTGTAAATGGGTACCTAACATGGCCTAGTTGATGAGACCCATAGTAGTTTGCATTATAATCTTCTCCCTAAGTTGCACTTATGGGGGGGTGTTGGTGTAATTAACTATTTAATTACATATTCATAATTTTACTTAGGCTTTTATTTAAGTCCTAGGTTGCATTTTATTATCCTTATCTAATTGAGCTAACTTGTAGCTCAAGTTAGGTTTAGGGTTGTGCATGCTTGCCTTTATAAGCAAGCCTCATCTTGTACATTGTAATCAATTCAATCGTGAATCAATCTTGCATATTGATATAGCAAGCATTCTCACCATTATCTCTCTCTTGTGGAAGTATTTTGGTCTAGCAACTGATTCCTGGTTTCTAACACATTATGCTCAGAAAACAACATATCATCAATAGAGGCAGCAAACACATACATGCCAAGATTCAATCGTTTCACTCTATTATCACTGTTATGGGATAGCACAATGCATAAATACTGTGAATATTATTTCAAACACATAGGATAACTAATGCAATGTGACAACCATTATTTCTTGAAAAGAACAAAGGATACACATTGAATTCAGTACGAGTTCACCATACACAATGGAGTACAGTCATTGAAGAAGCAGTGATTAAGCAAAAAAAAGGAACAATGCCATTTAGTGCTTTGAGAACAATCACTATTTATAATAGAGGTCCAAGTAAAAGCTAAGGTCAAAGCAACTGATTATAATGATAGTGTTCAAAAGCTTTTAAAATGATCTAGTATAGTTAGCATGTCACTATTTGCTTAATGAACATGTTTAGCAACAAGGTGAAGGCATAGTTCTAAGGACAACCAGAAAGGAAAAATGGGACAAAGTAACAATCAGATTCAATACAAAAGGAATCACAAGCATGACTGTCATTTTGAAATACTAAAGAAGGACAACAATAACATAAAGACAAGGACATTCATATATATGAAGCATTCCTTTCATGCTTATCACAGTCCTATAAATGCATGATCACAATCACATAACCATTTCAAGATGCAAATGATCTCATGTAAATCTACAGTCTTCAAAGCCAAGGTATAGAAATGAGAAGGTAGTAGAAAAAGGAAAATCACTAATCACCATTAAAAGGAGGATAGCAACATTAATGGACTGTGCAATGAGTTAGGGTAGAGTTGTGAGATTCCCATAAAGAAAGATAGTCAAGACCTCAGCCAAGTGCAGTGAAATTAAGCATTTTTCTTCATATTCTCTAAAATATCCAAAATATGCAGGGGTGAATAAGAATCACAGAGGAAAAAAACCAAAAAAATATTCATTAAGCCTGTGAATTTTCTCAAAGGCTGAGCCAAGAGTGAAGTTTTCCCTTCATTTTTCCAAGGTTTGCAAAATGACCTCAGTTATAGAGGAGTGAAATCCTCAACCATAGATGCTAAGAGTGAAACCCTACAAGAACAACATGGTGTATCTTAGGGTTTTGAACAAAAGATAGAGTATTTTGAAGCTAGAGGCTCTTAGCCATAGTTGAACATTTAAAAATCCCTCAATTATCTTGCAAAAACCTCTAGCATAGGTAACTCTTAAGAGTTTTTCTTTCAGAAAAAATGAAATTCTTGAACTCAAAGTTACAATAGGGTTCCAAGTATCAAAACCTTAAATGCATATAGAATGAAAAAGGGAGGGAGCTCAAGCTTCAGACAAAGGAAAAGCAAGATACATGTTACAAAAAAATGAAAATCCTTACAGTAGGAGGTTGAAACCATGTGAGGTCGAGAAAAATTTGTCATTTCTTCTATAAATGATAGTGAAAAATGATAAGTGAAGCCGCGACCAGAAAAATAGAATACTTAGAACAGAGGCTAAGTGTATGAAAATAAGCATTGAATAACAAGCTTCTTTCAATATTTTTTGTGTAAAAACAAACAAAATTAATTTCCCCTTCATGAAAAAACAAAGGATGAAGCCTTACCACTCAACCTCAACACAAATATGTAGGAGATTCTCCATGAATGCTCAAGCAAACCCTAGCATGGAGGTGGAAGAAGTAGTTTTGAAGTTAAAGTTGAAGGTTACAAATGAATGTAATGCAAAGTGAATAGCCACGGGTTTTGTCATTTAGGGTTTTCTTTTACCCTAAAGTAATTGACCTATTGTTGCCTTTGATTTAAACCTTTTCATGCAAAATTAATACCTTGGCTTATGTTAAGTTACCCTTGTAAAACTTCTGCAAAGTTGTGTGCAAAGTGATAAATCAAACTCAAGGTCGACCTCCTCAAACCTTGCATGAGATAAAATGAAGATAATAATGTAAACATCATTAAAGCAATAAACTATAAATTACTTTAATGCGTGTCATGCAAATGTAGAACCCAAAAAAGTAATTTTTTATTGATTACTTTAATATCTATTTAGATCAACTACCTTCATTTCAGTTTTATGCAAAAAATTCAAGTAGAGTTAAACTGGAGTGTTTGGTCTTGATTTTCAATTATCTCATGTGGTTTCAAGGTTAACTTTGGTTAAACTGATTGTGGCAGTGAGTTTGAGGCTATTTTAGCTTAAGTTACTTTAGTTTTGACCCCTCTTTTTGGGGGTTTTCATTTCTGCTCATGGGAGAGATTCTTGGAGATGTTTTTAGGTGTAGTTAACTGCAAGTGCCACCTCTTTGCACTTGGAGATACTCTTTTGTATATAGGAGAAAAACCTTGGTTTTTACTTAGTTCTTGCTTTCTTGCATTCTCTTATACATTCAAAGAGGCTAAAAGTTTTGTAGCTCAAACTTTTTTTTATAGTTATGATATAGTAGTAGGTTACTTTTAGTATGTTAGGTCTCAAAATACAGGTTTTGAACCTTAAGAGGGTGCCAATCTCTTAGTACATTTTTGGCTAATGAACGGGGTGAATACGATTGATAACCCCATGCTCTTTAGGCTCTGCTAAACCTAGGTGGGTGTACCTAAATGATAAGGCAGATTTTAAGGTTTAAATATGGTCTCTAATTTGGGAAATCTATTCACAATGGCACGTGGACGTGAAATAGATGCAAAGATAATAACTAATTCCTACTGTAAATGTTTTTGAGAATCAAGTGTATGAGTAAAATTTGTATTTTATGTTTTAAGTATGAATAGTGCCTAATACTATTGGGTGAATGGAGTTGAGAGGTGGATGATGATGGAGAAAAATATGTAAGATAGTTGGATCTACTTTTTAGCTTAACTCTAACTTGTTGGGCACTTTGGATGTTTGCACCTTGTACAGATGTGTAGGTTTGTGTCAGTTACTGTACTCTTCTTTATGAATCCCAATGTTATTCTCCCAAATTACTGTGATATTATGAAAGGATTTTTAATTCTTAACTTGAGGGAAACCGATAAGATAACTCAATTTAAAAGGATTTTAATCCCTGGAAGGAACTAATTAAAATGAGTTAATTGAATGGAATTTAATTCACTCCAGCCAGAACCCAATCAAGAAAATCACACAACAACATCAAATGTGTCTTGACAAATTGTATGAATTTGAATAATTGAGGAAAAACACTTTGGAGACATCACATAAACATATAATAATGAATATTAACACAACAATTGAACACTAGAAATAAATCACCAATTATGAACAATCTTCTCCATTATATTGCTTCAAAAGATATAAATTAATAGCAGAAGTTTCTGAAATATGAAAAATGGATGAGTGAAAAATGAATGCTAATGGATGAACCTATCTAATACTACTGATGATGATGATAATGATCATGCAAAACTGGGTCTTCGTTTCCCCTTTTACATGGGAAGCAACAAGCTATAGGCCCATTCATAAAAAGTTACATCGTTTGATAACTAAAGGGTTAAACTTGATAAACATAAACATAGAAACTTAGTAATTCCTAGGAAAATGCACCATGATCCGTTAGTATCTGGAACAAGAACCCATGATCATTTAAGACTTGTTCAAGGCTCATGCTCTATGAAAATGCACCCATAGCTACAAAACTTTGATATCCTGTCACCCCTTACTTGACCCGTGTGATGAATAAATTAATTTTTGACACATGCTTGATATATCCTATCTTTGCATAAATGTCTGCATTGTTTATGATGTATTTCATTGCATATTCAAGTTCAAAGATTCATCCTAATTGAACATGTGTTTTTTTGAGCACCTCATCTTTGTCGTTAATCTCAACAAGAGCCATCGACAGATATTGAGCTATCTCATCCTTCCATACATCTTGATCTTTTAAGTCCGTTTCTTCAAAGAAATTTGGCACAACCATACTTAGTGACTGACTGAAGTCACTCAATTCTTGTGTCAGTATTTTATGGAAGCTGTTATGTGTGTTCATAAGCTCTTGATATTCTTGAAGCATACTTTTGTTATCACCTTCCTTCATACTTATCTGTATTTCTACCTCCTTCATTCTGTCACATAGCCTATTATGTTCTTGTAAAGCTGCATATGTCTTACCATGGATAACCCAAAATTTTCCAGCAAGCCTAATCATATTATCAAACCTCTTGCACACCAGTTCTAATGCTACTTCAAATATAGTAGTTTTTTGTTTCTTCTTTAGTTCCTCTTTCCCTTTTTGGATTATTTCATATTTGCACTTCCAATTAGTAGTCTCAAACATTGCTTCAAGTACTTTCCTTTCACATTCAATAAATGGTGAGTAAGGTCCTGAGGAGGAAGGCAATCTATCTCTGTAATTGATCACCTCTTACTTCAACCTCTCATTTTCATTAGTCAACCCTTTATATCCTTGACTAATTTCTAAATTTGAGCCTTGGTAAACTTGGCCACATTTACATTTAGATCAACAGTCTCAATAGGGTTTGTATCCCCTACTCTCTATACTATAAGATGACCAAAGATCTGATCATGACCATTGATAAGAGTAGGCCTCTTTTCTGGTGGGTAAAGGGCCCAAATCTACAAAGTAGTGTTGTCAGGATTATGCCCTGATTTGGTGTATATCTTATCACTGGCTTCATTTGTCAATTGAAAGGCTTTATTTTCTCTTTTTAGGAAACTATGAAACACTATGGATGAGCTGATGTCCCACCTTGGAAGAAGCATGACCCTAACTTCTTGTAGCAATGTTCTTCCTCTTTTAGGGGTGATGTTATTCATTTCCTTATCAACCTCATACTGGAGTTCTTTTAGGGTATTCGCCTCCTGCTTAGGATTGATTTCTTTTAGAATTTATCTTATCATCCTTCCTTTGTAGTCATAAATGAAGGTTCTAAACTCAAGAGTTAAAACAAATGTATCATCATCAATGAATTCATAGCTAGCATGATGTCTCATGTCATCAAATAATTCATCAGAAGCTTCAAAGGTGATCACATTTCTTTCTTGTGGCACCTCATACTAGGGGATAGTGAGAATGGTGATCTGCGTATCCTCATTTTCTTCCTCAACATCATCATCAATAATAATAGGAGTATCAACTGAGAAGCTGACCTTTGGAGTAGGCTATGGTGGTAAATGACTTAAAGGTATTATGTTCTCAACCTTCCTTCTTGAGCAAGCAACTTTCCCTTTCTCAAAGACTATAAGTGGTACATCTTTAGTTAACTCCTCCTCATTCAAAATTAATTGCTCAATTCTATCCAGGGGGTCTAATATCTCATGAAAGGCACCTACATATGATGGGTTATGGTCCCTCTTCCATGCTTCTACCATAACTATTCCATTGCATGCAACCTTCCTCATCATTACTTGAGTTTCATAACAATTTCTAATGACATCATCTACGAAGAATTCATGTTCATATACTTTCAATTTATGTGTTATTTTGGCATCATGAATAAAGTGCTCAAGGTCAAATTTCTCCCTCTTATTTCCTAATGGCATGCCATAATAATATATTTTGATGCCAATTGATTCATACCCTGTATCAACAATGATGGTAAAGTCACCGAAACATAAAGTAGAAGGCATGAGAGATTTCCTTCCATAGATTTTGAGGTGCATGAAGTATGAAAAGGATAATTGCCTTAAAATATCTAGGTATGCAAACCTGTCAGGTAAAATATTAGGTAGTAAAATGGAACTTCCTCAAATCCATATACTCTTATCACATTACAATCTTCAAATGCATACTAGTCCCCCCAATTGTGGCTTATCTTTGCCTTATGGTTTTTCTCCTTTGGTATGAGGAATCTTTGTATCTTTGGAGACAGATTGTAATCACACTTAAGGCCAAGCATCTTATACAAGGGCTTAATGAATTATTCTTCAAAATATAAGTAGTGGGATCTCCCACACCTACTATCCCATATAGATGTCCACATCTGAACTGGTCTTATATTTTCATCACTATCCAAATCTTTGATTCTTAACTCCTCTCCCCACATGCCCATTACCTATCCTTCATATAATATCATATGCATGAGTAAAGAGTTTCTTGAAGTTGATGGAATCATTATTATTTTTAATAGCAGTAAGCAAGGTATTAATGACCTTAGACAAGTATTCTGCATAGTCATAGGGCCTAGCATCCTTGCTTTGGATATCTGTTACTAAAACCATGAGAGTTATAGCCATCCCAGTGGGAGCATCAATTCCTAGGACTTGGCCGAATGAATAATAAGTATACTGATAGTATTCTTCAAATGAATCCACAAAAAATGAGGGTATTTCATCACTAGAGAGTCTTCTAAGTTGGTTTCTTGGGCCATTGGGTTTGTGCAAAGGTAGTTTCCACCTCTTATAGCTTATATCCATGCTCTGATACTCTTCCAACAAATATCTTATCTTCAATTTTGTTTCCATGGAGGTGTCTAATTGGAAAACCATGCAAATGTAATCTCGTGTTCTGATGATAAATTGTGAACCATTGTGGGAATATATTGCCCTTGTTTTAGGGTTGTAGTTTTTAGCTAGCACCTTAATTAGTTCCAAATTGACAAACACATTAGGCACCACAAGCTTTTCCAAATTCATGTTCCATGGGTTTGAGATAGGTTTGTGTTTGTACTTCTTTCTATAGTGATATATGAACAAATTATAGCCTCTCTACGGAATCCACACATCTTCAATATTTTTACGTTTATCTTCCAATTTTTCACATGAAGGATTTAATTGAGTTGTTCTCCAAGACTTTGGTCTAGACCCTGGACATTGTTCTATTAGGTCTTGATTTAATATCATAGCCTCTATTTTTTTCCTTTTTACTTTTGGTTTTTTTGGGGTTCTTTCCATCTCAAAATCCTATTTGCACAATACTTCCAATAAATTTTTTATAGAATATGTTCAGTTGAGCCAAGAACACTTACTTGAACTAATGCCGTGGTCTCTGAGCTGCTCGCTATCATCCAAATCCACTTCCTCAATTTTTAGCCACAATTCTCACTGATTTTGATTTCTCAAGAGTCAGATATATCAAGATTCAGCTCACTTGAACTAGTTCTAGTTCATAAATGACGCTCATGCCACCTTTCTAATAAATTGCAATATTAATGGAAGTTATCCCTTTGATGACCTCATTAGTTATGTCAACTGGGTGTGAAATTATTTCATCATGTCGAAGAGACCTTGATTACATTGTCAAAGATGTCCTTTTCTTTCTTCAATATGTATTTGATCCCTTTTCAAAATGTCAAAGAGACATTTGAATTTCTCTCTTCGATCCCACAAAGTCTCTTTGACAGTTTATGCTTGTAGCTATGTTTCTGTTGTTAGAAAATCAAAGATACTTTTATCAATGTCTGTTCGATGCTCTTTTTTCTCGTTAACGTCTTGTTCTCACTTGTTCTTACAGTGTTAAAGAGACTTCTTCATTCTTTAGTTTGACACATTGATGTCTCTTTGAGATTGTTGTAGTTCTTGCCCGGGTGTGGTCTGCTAGTAATTCATCATTTATTTTATAATAATCTATCGATGTTCGAGAGATGTTTTTCTGTTTCTTGAATGCAAAGAGATCCTGTATCCTTAGAGTGTTGAAATTACTGTCTTATCAAAGAGACAAGTTAAATTTTCACTTTGAAGTATCCAGGTCTCTTCGATATATTTCTCTTTGGGATGTCAAAGAGACATTCAAGTAAGTCACCTTGAAACATAAGGATCTCACAGATATTCATCAACTTTTTATTGATTTTTTCAAGGATACTTTGGTGAATCTTTCTTCAATATGGTATTTTCTCAGAAATATACTTTATGTTGCTGAGGAAGTACCTTAAAAAAGGGGACTTATCTCAATGTGTTAATTAGAGACTTTATTTTATTTATTAAGGTAGGTTTAAGAGCTATATACATTAGGAATGTTTTATGTTTTATGCCAAATATAGTAAAAGATCAAGGATAATGGGGCTTATGATGGAAATGAAATGAGAAATACAAATGAGGGCATGTGAAAGCTGAGGTGGATTTTTTAGCTCTAACAGTGGCTCCAACTGGGGATTCATGAACATGAGGTAATTGCAAGAATCTAGGAGTGATCTTTGGGAAGTAGACCATGGATGAATGTGATCAAATGGGATGGGGAGGGGGAGGGAAACCTAAGTACTATGCATGGAATATCATATTTTTGAAGAAAATAAGTGTTTCAAGAATTGTCCATGCATTGAAAATTCTTGATCTTCTCCTGTCATATTTTGAAGATAATAAGAATCTTCACCACCTTTTCCTGTGCTAACAAAAGGTCCTACCCAAAGGGCTTCACATTTCCCATGTTTCCCTTTGTCTTGGCATCTAGAATTCCATAGCAGAGCCATATCATTCACTTCAAACTTTCTATTTTTTTCCTTTTGTCAAACAAGTATTTCATTTGTGACTACATTTTTGTGTTACACTCTTGGGCCAAGCTTCTAATCTCATCCAATTCTTCCAACTGCTCCATTCTATCTTCCATAGGTTTAGGGATATCCAAGTCTTCCTGAAGCACAAGCCTATATACTGGTAAGAGGTTTTACATGGGAATCCTTTCTTGTGTTCTATTAACTGATTCAAAATGTGGTTTTCCAGTGGATTTCTTTATTGTGATTCTATCTTCCTAGACCACCAGCCTCAATTTGGAATCCTAGGCTTTTTTATTATTGTTCAACATCATTTTAATTATTTTTAGGATACTCTTATTGCTTGACTCGCCCTTCCCATTTTCTTGTGGATGATATGGATATGCATAAAAAATTGTTATGCCATATGTATCACAAAACCTTTTGAACTCTTTTGATCTAAAGAACATACCATTTTCCGTGACTATCCTTACAGGTGTTCCAAATCTAGTGATGATATTTTCCATTAGAAATTTTATCACAAATTTACTAGTGGCTTGCTTTGTAGGGATGACTTCTATCCATTTGTAAAATAGTTAGTTGCCACTAGAATCCATTTATGGCCTCCACTAGACTTCTCTGGTATTTCTCCAATGAAATCAAATCCCCATTGATGAAATGGAGCTTCAACTTACATTGGTACAAGTGGAAGTGCTCCTTGATACTTTTTTTTTTTTTTTGAAAAACCTTTGACAAGCTTCACACTTTCATACATAAGCAAAGGAGTCATTGAAGACCCTAGGCCAGTAATATCCAACTCTTAGGATCTTGTGGGTACCGGTATTGGCCGAAAAATGTCCTCCATTGACACCTTCATGCATCTCCTTCAACACACGGTTCGCTTGTAATTCATCTAAGCATAATAATAATACTCCATCTCTTTTCTTCCAGTATAACTCTCCATCGATAAAGACTTACTTTGAAGTATGCAATTTCAAGGTTCTTTTTTGATTCTCATTTAAATCTTTAGGAAATTTCTGATTTTTGAGATAATACATTATATTAGTGTACCACGGGGTGTTCTCAATGCTAGAAATTATACCTTCTTCCTCCCCTATGTTACAAATTTGAGATGCTTCCAGATTTGATTCAATCATGAGCTTAGCCAGCCCTTGTCCTCTTATCAATTTGGTAATTTTGATTTCAATATCAAACTCTTGAATTTTGTTAATCCATCTTCACCTCCTCCCAATGACTTTAGTTTGCACAAATACATCCTTGACTGCAACATTAGAAACATAGGAAATTATCTTAGCACCTACCAGATAAGATCTGAAGGATTTTATAGCTTTCACAAGTGCATATGCTTGCTTTTCTATAATGTCATATTTTAGTTCTACTTCTTGAAGGGATTTGCTGAAGAATAATATTGGTTGCTCATAACCTTCATAATTTTTTTGCAACATCACTACTGCAACAGTGTGGTATGATGCAAATGAGAAGATCTGAAATGGTTTACTGAAGTCAGGTGATTTTAACATTGGGGCCTCCTTGATGTCTCTTTTGATAGATATGAATGCCTCAATTGCTTCTATTGTCTAATCAATCTTGGCTCCTTTCTTTAACATTTTTGAAATAGGCTTGAAAATATCATCAAAAATTGATATAAATCTCCTTACAAAGTTTATCTTCCCAAAGAAATATTGAATGGATTTTACTGTCTTCAGGATATGAATATTATCTATAGCCTCCACTCTTTCAGGATCAATTATTACTCCATCCTTGGACACTATGTGGCCCAATAATTTTCCTTCAGTCACAAAAAATGGCACTTCTTAGGGTTTAAGGAAATACAATACTCCAGAGCTTTGAGGAAGATTTTTTCTAGATGTTCAATATGGTTTTCTGATTTCTTAGAATATGTTGTGAGGTCTTCCTGATATACCACCATTATTGTATTAATCAGGTCAGCAAAGGAAACATCCATATCTCTTTGAAAGGTGGCACCAACATTTTTGAGGTCAAATATCATCCTTACATATACATACGTGCCCCAATGTGTAGTAAACATAGTCTTATACTATTTTGATTCTTTTACTTTCACTTGGTTATACCTAGAAAAACCATCCATCATAGACAATAATTCACACCCTGTTACCCTTTGCAACATAGCTTCCATGTTTGGGAGGGGATAATTGTCTTTGTAGACACATAAAATATACCGATTCACATTGTGCATATGATCTTGACTACTAACATCGTTTCATCCTAAATCATCCCTCGGTCTAACCATTTAATCAAATCCCCTTATCTGATTAAATTCATCAATATTCCTCTCTTAATTAAATAAATCATTTTATCTAATTAAGCCAATCCCTTTTGTTAATTAAATCAATCCACCTGGTCTAATTATCCCTATTTAATTAAATAATCAATTTATTTGATTAAATCTCTAAAAGTCTATCCATTAAATTAAATAAATTAAAACCTTATTTGATTTAATCTAACACCATCTCTTTTAATTAAATAAATCAAAATCCTTATTTAATTATTCTCTTATCATATTCCTCTCTTATTTGATTTAAATAAATCCATAAATTTGAGTCAAATAGGTCACATCATCTAATATCTCATTAAATTAATTAACCCTTGATTAATTTAATTCTAAATCATGTCCCATCCTCTAGATTTTGCAAGTTGTACATGAAAATAGATTTAATTCATTTATTAAATCTCTATTTTCCTCACAAGGCATTTTTGGAATATTCTTCAAGTTTGAATTCAAAAATTCCAAGTCAACATGTACATCCAACAAGGCAATAACGTCATCTTACATGTCCTTTTCCTTGAGCCAAGTGGCATTTATTGCATTTTCCCTTCCCTCTTACAAGTCATTTCAACAAATTTGAAATTCAAAAATATGCATTTATTGGCACAATTCTCAAATCTTGCACATCCTCCTTCCATTCATAGATTGAAAAGTGGCACCATGCCATTGGATGAATGCTAGTCCCACATTGCTAAAATTTGGACATTCATCCATCTTGGAATTCTATAAATAAAGAGCTCATATCCTCATTTGATCATCTACAAATTATGCAAAGTTACCATGCTCAAATATCTATCAAATTTCATCCATCACCATTGAGTTCTTAGCTAGGTTTTTGCAGATTTTTGGCTTGGAACTCTCATCCTTCATCAACAAAGTGGATCAATTATCATCAACATATCAAGCTTGCATCTTAGGAATTGGGAAAAGGCCAATTTTCACATCAAATTGGCACCAATTCCCCCATGGGATCATGTGTTTTCTATTCTAATTAGGATTGAATCTATATTTTCTTGTTTTATTGTGTTCTTCATTGTTTTCTTTCCTAATTTGAAGTTTGTAAATGGATTTCATGGGGAATCCTTGTTCATGCTTGCAATATCTAACTTAATGTGTTTATTCATTGTGTTTTGTAGGTATTAGGATTGGGGTTCACACATTTGGCACTAGAAGGAGGGCTGGATATCATTCTTTATCACTTTTCTCACAAATTTCTGCATTTTTGTTCATACGTAGAAAAATTCCAACGCTGAGATCTCAGCATCATTGTTTTAGCACTGCTGACTCTTCAGCGTCACCATATAGCACCACTGGAAACCCAAACTACGACACTAGAGTCTTTCCACCCAAAAATTTGAATTTCTAACTCCACTGATTGACCATTTGACTCACAAGAATTTAAAAAGAAACCAAACTGCGACACTGGGCAAAAGGGCGATGCAGTTTAGCTCACTGCCCCGACATAGAGCGATGCTGACTAGTAAGCAGCGCTGTAAGAGCACCCCTGAGAAATCAAACTCTGATGCAATCACGGGTTGCGCCGCTGGGAGGGAGTAAACAATCGAAATTAAATTTTAGCATGTGATTTTTGATTAATGATCAATTTGTCTTCTATTTTCTGCTTTTTAATCTCTGTATTTTGCAGAATCTGACTGGTTTTTTGATCTTGTAGGTTGGAATTGAAAACGAAAGAAGGAGAAGCATGAAGATGATATTTCACAAGATCAAAGTGTTTTTAAACACTTTAGTGTTTGCTTAACACTTTTAAGAAATTGTTATCACTTCTTCCTTAGGACACTAACTTCGTTTGGGTTTAAAAAGAATCTTTTCAATTTTTACAAAGGGTTTAAAATGAACATTAGGATCACAACATACTAGAGTTTGTTTCTTTGGTTAACAATTGAACAAAATGTCTATCATTTGTCTTTTGGTGCTTTAAAAAGAATTCATAATTGCTTTGTGGGATCTAAAATGAACACATTCTATCTTGTCTTGTGAAGGCTTACTTGAACTAACCTCATTGAAAAAGGACATATGTGCTTCTCTCGCGCTTTATAGCGATCTTGAGAATCAAAAGGCCTTTTTCATGATTTTAGGTTGAGATAAAGCAATCATCTCCACACTTCATCTTTGGGTTTTAAAAGAGAAACAAAATCTTGTGCGAGTGTGAGTGGGGGAATTATTGCGTACATTCTCTCTCTTTGTTTCCAACAAAGATTGATCAAGTTACAGATATTGTCTTTATTCACTTTTGTTTATCTTAGAGGGCCTGCCTTGGGGAAAAAGTACTCACCCAAGGGAACGACTCAATCAATAACACTCTAAAGCCAAGAGTATTTCCAATCAGGATATAAATGGGGGTATTGGAGTAAACGCCAATATCACGTGGTTGATTCTGACAAGATGGATCCAAAAGGGGACTCTTGCCGGATGGGTCAATCTCCACGAATGAAAAGTCCTTATTAAAACTCATGTTCTAGAATTTTCCAAAATCCTTTGATCTATTTATTGGTGCAAGAATGGTCGTTCTGAAGCCACCTCACACTTTTACGGTCTTTTAGTAGAAATAGAAAGCATACCATGGGAGTTTCATGGGTGTTGATGCTTGGATGCCCTGATTGACGTTAATGAGTCATGGAGGGGAGCCAATGAGGTCAAGCATCTAACCATTCACTAAAGATAAGTGTAGCTGGACTTGTCCAAGTGGAAATCCAACAAATATTGTCTTACACATCCATAAGGTTTTACTTATTCTTGGGTTACAAAATGCATTGCTTGATCAAAAACATCTTGAAAACAAACACTTAACATCATCATCCAAATTTCAAACCCTTTTGGAGACAAATACAATTGACTCAATCCATATGTTATTGCTTGCCCTTGGGATTTACATCCTTAGAGGTTTCTAAACATTGGATTACATCTTGATTTGTCTACCAAAGGAAACAATAGGTAAACCTTTGCCTTGAGTTCATCGAATTTCCACATAACATATCTTGTGGGGTTTGAAGAAATTTGGACATTGGACATCTAGTTTGGAAAAATTAATCAAAGAAAGTGTTTGTGGTAAAATAAATCCATTAAGAAAAGCTAAGAAAAATGAACTTTCATGTGTGTTGAAGCCTC